>OY787661.1:9576241-10136522 GCA_963678985.1 Spisula subtruncata | reverse complement strand
GAGTCTGACTAACCACTGATTTATGAGAATGGAGAAATATAGATATCTTAGATTTATTTCATTCGTGATCACATAAAAATATATATATTCACTTGTGACAAAGCCACTCGTGAAACTATTAATTTATGTGATCACTCGGTGAAATAAGATTCCATCTTACACCAAAATCAACAAAATTCCTATATATTTTAATAAATAATATACTTGCAGTTCTTGTTTGTTCAAGCATGAAGCATGTGCGTTTGCAACAGGGTGATTTTATACTACCGGGCAAATGCAGAGGAATTGTAGACGAAAGAAAAAACTACCGCTCTACTTTTTCTAATATAATGTTTTATCCATAGCCGTTTGCATATCTAATAATGGATTCAAAGGTTAGTTCTCCTAGATGCATAATGAATATTCAAGTATTTGATAAAGTTGAATAAAGACACTTTGTCGGAAGTGTCTGGGAAAACGTTTACGGGACATAAACATAAAATAATCGACAAGATTATGAGGACGACCACACAACAGTTTACTGTTTAATTGCAGTAATAATCGAACAATCTCACTAATTACTTTTATGATTGACGTGTACGAGTAATATTATTGTCACCAATACATACTCCGATGAGAGTTACGAATATACACGGCGACACATTGTTTCTAATGAATTAAAAAACAAGAACGCGACACCCTGCACTCGTTATATAAGGATGCTGGAACATTTGTAATTGAAGTCGAAGTTAGCAATTAAGGTAATTTAGACCCTTTTCGCTAAATATCGCCTGTAACTCGGATTATGATAATATTTTGCATAAATATACTATCAAGTGTTGGCTTTCTGATGGTGGTGGTTTTATGGAGAAATATCACGTGACGTGCGATGAATAGCGCCACCTAGCGGGGCCGTAATTTTTGCGTGTTTTTCGACGTTTTTCACCATTTTTTCGAGTTTATACTTACGTCATTGAAAATCGAAAACTATAGTTATGTAGGGAAATAAATACTGCGTCATATGGTGAAAATAGAGAAAGAAATTTTAAACATTATTAACGAAATACTGAAATAACCGCGCCGCACCCTCGATAATAAGGGCGTTTTAATCGCGACATTTCTTTTATTCACACGCATATAGCAAGAACAAAGGGCGATCTACTTTTATTTTATTTTTTGCATTAGTATATTTGAAGTGTCTTCTTTATTTTAGTGAAATAAAAAATGGGGTGTTCTGGGGGCCGTTTTCGTGCTATTTACAATCAAAAGTTTTTAGTCAGGGTAAAATTACGCGACGTTACTGTTACTAGCGACGTTGAACTAGTGCGGACGTCGTTCAATCGTCCATTTTCTTTCTTTTCGACGCTATTAGTGAAAGAAAACTTGTTTTAAGTTTCTTTGATTTGCGGTGAAATATATTGCTTCATGTTAGTGAAACAATGATATGTTCTTGCGTATTTCTATATCTGCAGCGACATAATTATTAACAAAATGGTTAGCCCCAAAAGTTAATGTATGCTTAATACATTAAAATGCAAGTGTATTAATTTTATGAAAAGTTCGACGTTATGATTGCGGATCCATGCATCAAAGGTATCAAACTTTCAAATGCTGACCTGAGTGTCACTTTTCATTATTATAACACTGACGATGCGATCGGGTCGGTATTTTGATTAAGAAGTTGGGGGAATGAACGATATGTTAGCCAGAACGAAACATAGGGTGCCGACAGAGTACTAGTGCATGTAGGTCAAGGAATCTAGGTGGCCGGATTTATCCGTGTAGTGATGGGACAAGTCTTTTCACCCAAAATAGCATGTTCGGCATACAGAAACTTTATGAGTCATTGTTTGAATGGTTGTTTATTAAAAAGTACCAGGTACAAGTATAGGCCTACGGAGAAGACTGGGCTTGCCCAGCCGCTTTGCTTCTTAAAATAAAGTTATTACTTTTATATCATAATAATGGCGCTACATGCTTTTGAAAAAAGTATTTGAAGAATAAGAAGACCCAATATATAAGTACGTCAACATGTCTTTTCACATGTGGCATAATAAACCATTATAATTGATGATTGCAAAGACAACGACCGATAAGTAGCAATGTATATTATTAAAGATACTTTAAATTACCGTGGCCTCCGTCACTCGATTCTACACAATAACCCCGATCTGCAGCCTGATAACATTCGGCTTCAGTCAAATTAGCCAAAAGGTAAGTCAACAGATCATTGTATTATGAAGGTGTCCAGTCGGTTATTTTGCTCGATCCGACCAGCTTGTTGGTATCCACAAGAACATTATCCAAGGCGTACTCATCTCTTAATATAAGATGGCCAGATTCCAGAAGTCCTGATCCCACCTCACCCAATCTAGATCCAGTCGCGCTCAATGTAAAATGAATTCGCGTGTACATATCTTATGTGTATACATAAATCTTTATCTACACCTTTATGTGTTCATTTGATCTTTTAGTTAATGACAGATGTGCAATTTACGTGTAATCCATGTACATAAATGAATGTACTCACTGTATTATCGAAACAAATATAGTCCTGATATTCAAGGTCTGTCAGGAAGTATAACTCTTAACGCGGTTTTGGGACCTGTGCCACCTAAAGTAAATAGGCAGATCATGTATAACAACATAAGGATATTGGAAAGGGATTATCTTTTAAATGTGTATAGCTTGGCCTATTTGATACGAGCCTGACCTTTTGATTAGTATAATTTAACAGTCGATATTGTCTACGTTTACAACACCGAGTGTATGTTTTCATAATCGGGAAGAATAACGAAGATGCTCGAGATATAATATAAACACAAATTTGAAAAACCGATATCGCACGATTTGCTTGCGGAAATTGATATATTCAAAGCAAAAACCCTTGTAAAATATTCTCGCATAAAGGTCAGACTCAAGTCAAAATAGCCAAGCTATACCGTTATTTTAATTTACTTGGTGAATAGAAGTGAGCAGGTAAAATTAACTTCTGCTCTCCCTAAGTCGATGTAATGGTCAGTGTTTTCTGTTTATATTGACATTGCAGAATATCGCGTTGGAGTTATAATAAACAATTTTTCCTTGCATTTATAAACATAACATGAAAATTCCATCATTCTATAGTCATGCTA
Organism: Spisula subtruncata; assembly: GCA_963678985.1. Classification (NCBI taxonomy): domain Eukaryota; kingdom Metazoa; phylum Mollusca; class Bivalvia; order Venerida; family Mactridae; genus Spisula; species Spisula subtruncata. Next base: position 10,133,409 of record OY787661.1, on the reverse strand, counting down.
CATATAAGCTCGTAGACAACTCGGAAGCTCGGAGAAACATTTTGACCTCGTACGATTAATGTGACCAGGGAAAATTGATTTCGATTTTAATGGTCGTATTTATCCTCGCCACCGGATAATCCATATTGGCGACGCCCCCAGAAGAGGTTTTAATTAGTTATTTTAGTTTTTGAGGGATAGCGATTGATACAGAAGGGGCCTCAATTCCAGAAGCATCCCTGGTTCTTTCACATGCCAGGTGTATAGTATAGCACCCATACATTGGACCTCGGTTTAAAGTCTCATCCGAAACACAATTAGTAATTTAAGGTGGCCAGCCCGGGATTCGAACCCACAACTCCGAGATTAGTAGTGACTACTAGTCTCGTGCTCTAGCGACTGAGCTAAGCGGGATGGTTAGGGAAAATTGAAATGTGCCGAAGAATTTTATTCTTGTCGCACGGACCTTGTACGGTCATCGTGCGAGCACCTTACGGACACCGTGCGAGTTACTTGTGAGCCCCGTACGGTCTCCGTACGAGTTTTGTACGATCTCCGTGCGAAGAGTACGGACCTCGTAGGAGACATTCTCTTTTATTCGTACGAGGTCCGTACGAACTGTGACCAGAAGCTAAGAACCTACAAATACCGTTAGGATTTGAAATATTTTGGACTCGTACGAGTATTGTGCCCGTATCATTAATCCCGAATGTAAAAACATCAACTCTAGAGTGTGATAGAACTAGTTTTAATGCTCAGCGAGGGCATCACTAATACAAGGTTTTTGTCTCGAAAATGATGCGGCTTAATTTGAATCTAGGACCTCCATCACTCGAAGTGGACGCTTAACCACTAAGCCAGCGAGGCGGTTGTAGCATCATAGTGCATATTTCAATTGTTGCGATATTAATTATCTGTGAAATATGGAGTGAGATTTGAAGTACTTGTAATATTGATTTTATCATTCATTTCACATTTCATATATTTTTTTTCTAATTCTACATCTCAATCAGTCATAATATTTCAAACTTCGCAGTTAAGTTGAGAGCGGCGACCGAGAGGTAGTTTGTCGATGGGGGCTGCCACACCCACATGAGAAAGGAGACTCGAGCGCAGGTTTATTGGATATACATGTAGTTGTTTGTATAAGAAATATCCTATATCGTTGTTTTTTTTAATTATGTACATGTATTAATATGGAAAACGAGTAATTGAATTTCATCCAAATGACCATTGCATTGGAAAATATCTGCATAAACAAGACAACAGGATATTTTAAAACAGGAAACAACTTAAAGTATGAATATTGCCCGAAAGTTTGATTTGAAAATATCAATAATGAAATTGCATTCTTGTAAACTGGGTTGAACTTACTATCGTACTATGGGCGTACCTAGATGAAGGACACTTTTTTGTATACTCATATTTATTGAGAAAAACAAGTCTGTCTCCGTACGTACCAGTGCTTATTTCCTAAAAGCATGAATACTTAGTAATCAAGATTGCTTCACTCTAATGTACAGAAGTATAAATTGATACCCGGGAGGACCAAAAGCCACTATGCTATGACCGACGAGTAAAACCGTCCACTTTTGGCTTTATAACCGGTTCGCAGGCAATGTACAGTTTGCTGAACTGACCGTGACAGACGCATGTCATAAAATATACTTTCACTAAGTGTATTATACGTTCAGTGTCCAACATCACAATAACATCACACGTCACTCCAGAATATACAAATCAACCCCAAATGAATTGATACCTGCGCAACTCCATACGTTTCTTCAGAAACGAAATAAATTATTTTTCATATTTGATATGGTGCGGTTCTCCAAAACTCACCAGTTAACGTTTAACGGCAAATTTTAAAAGAACTTGTATTCTGACCTTACATTAATAAACGCGCGGAAAACGGACTAAACGAATTATATTTGATATAAATCAAAACTATTCTTTCAAGCCAATCTAGCATTATTGAAAATACTTTCATCGTCTTTGTCCGCTAATTCTGTTATTAAAAGAAAGAAAAGAGCCGATGTTCCTGCCGTGAGCACTCGTCGCGTTAACGTTTACGTCGCGTAATTTTACCCTGACTAAAAACTTTTGATTGTAAATAGCGCGAAAACGGCCCCCAGAACACCCCATTTTTTATTTCACTAAAATAAAGAAGACACTTCAAATAAACTAATGCAAAAAATAAAATAAAATTAGATCGCCCTTTGTTCTTGCTATATGCGTGTGAATAAAAGAAATGCCGCGATTAAAACGCCCTTATTATCGGGGGCGCGGCGCGGTTATTTCAGCGTTACGTTAATAAAGTTTAAAATTTCTTTCTATATTTTGCACCATATTACGCAGCTTTTATTTCCCTACATAACTATAGTTTTCGATTTTCAATGACGTAAGTATTAATTCGAAAAAATGGTGAAAAACGTCGAAAAACACGCAACAAGTACGGCCCCGCTAGGTGGCGCTATGCATCGTTCGTCACGTGATATTTCTCCATAAAACCACCACCATCAGAAAGCCAATACTTGATAGTATATTTATGCAAAATATCATCAAAATCCGAGTTACAGGCGATATTTAGCGAAAAGGGTCTAAATTACCTTAAATCATATTATAATCACCGAAGATAAAAAAAGGTGTTATTAGGCAATGTCGTAAAACAGATCCATTTAGCACTATCATTGGTAGAACGAAATGAAATTAATACAACACTTATGGAGAATCAAGATATTATTTCCTTAGTAATCAAAAGCAATAAGAATAATGTCATGAAGACGCTTGTTGTTCAAGCTGAAAAACACACTAATTGATCGATAGCGATAATGATATATTCCATTCATGAAAGAAAGAATTCCATCGATTAGGACAATCGGGAGTTCTTATTGTTGCGTGTCATTGGGTCGTCTCTCTGGTCGAGTAACACGATAATTACATTGCACGGGTTTATACATGTATTTATGTTTTGTGATTGCATGCATGCATAATGTTTGTATCACTGTTTGTAAGGTATTCATGAATAATATTGCTTCTATCGTTTAAAAATAATTTTCCAGAGAATCAAACGAAACACATAGCTATTTTCGTAAAAAGATGAATGTTGTCTAATCTGTATGTTTTTGCAAAGGCACATAAAGTCCTTTTCCTAATATGGCTTAATTTAGTTTCAGAATACATGCACTTTTGTAAAACATCTAACCGTCATTAATCTCTTAATCAAAGCATTACTGCGTTATACGGGATACGTGTACTAATAGTTAAAGTAGGTTTATCTCAAAAACGCCGCATAATGTTGTCACTTATGTGCAATAACTGACGTTTAATCAGAGAAATAATTGTTATAAAAGTTATATACCAAATAAGCAATTTGCTGTGGGTACTACGTAGATCGGAAATACTGGTATGGCATTTAAATGAATGTCATGGGAGACAAACACTTATTACACATACCGACATAATTGTACCCTACTAATGCATCCAGAGATCTCCCAAACTGTTAGTATGTTATATTTGGTATACACAAGTGGTGGATTTTCTGAAATGAGTGTTGAATAAAGGTTTGGAAATATACATAATTTAACCCTTAGATAAAGTGTTCATTCTGCCACTTGATTTTAAAGAGATTGGAAAGTGTTAACATCGACGACACAGCGAGGTTAATTAAATTTCGTAGCATTTATTAGTCGTGCATTTTTGTTTTATTCCATTGATGACATTTATAGCGTCACAAAGTTGAGTATTAAAGAATTAATCAGAAGTGCATACAATGTATAATGGAAATATACGCATGCTATATATGTAAATGTCATGGGAAACAAACACTAATTGCACCTACCGACATAATTGCTCAACACTACATGAAAATATATATTAAATATATTCATCGAAATCGCAAATAGTTATGACGGAGCAAGTCTTGTATTCAACAGAGGGAATTTTTCTGGAGGAGCTGTTGAACTATGTTTCATTAAGATTGACGTAAGTGTGGAATTAAAAAACTGTGCACTTAATGTTTTGTTCCATTAATAGAGACTTAAACTGAACTGCTAAATTGTATGTTGACGCTGATATCTAAGGGCACATCATGGAAAATTCAAAGAAAGCACCTCTTAGCGATGGCACGAATACTGCCCGTTTTTCATTGGATTTCTTTACAGAGAAGATTGAATATATCGTGTATACAGTACAAGTATTGTTAGGTCGAAAACCAACCACTAAAAGTCAGTACCAGGACACGAATTTCAGATCACATTTTGGTACGTGTTATTTGTTTAAAATATTACTTTCATAATAACATCGATATCTTTATTTTAATAGCACGTCAAAGTCTGTTTTAGGTTAGAGAAAGTTGCATTTAAACAGTAATTGTAACATTTTAAACTAATTTCATAATCAAATGTGTTGTGTAATAAATAAATGATATGCGAATCTCTATTTATTAACATAAACAATGCATCTATTTATTGCATTGTAAATGTACATTTATGTTTGCATACATTCTTTACAAAGTTTGTGGATGCAACGTTCTCCTTCAGACAAAGCATAATCCTGCAAGTATTGTACATGCACTTCTTGCAACCTATTGCAATATGTAAAAGTGTTGTCAATATGTTATGAACATTGTGGTGGCAGGCGTCCTAAGTGCTTTTATTGTCGGAATAATTGTCTATAATTAACACTAAAACGTATTTAATTGTCTTTGTGAGGTGAACCTCTCTCGACCAATGACAATTTGTTTGATTTGACACGCAAGGTAAAACTTCTTAGTATTTACTAGTACATTGACTTTATTTAACATAACTCTCTCCCTTCAACTTATTAACTTTGTGGCTTGGCATGCAACGTTTAATTGCTGTATGTGAACCAACATGCCGTCATGCAAATCTCTATCGGCTATAAGAAAGTAGGTGGTGTTGGTCGCGAAGTCCCATCAGTCTATACAGACTAGATTTTGTCATGTTTAATTAACTAGTACTTGTGACATGTAAATCAACCAACACATACTGATTTGAAAGGTATAGTATAATTTTATCACTTGTAGGTTTCCTGACAAAATGTTGATTTATCTGTAGGCGTTCTGGGAGATATTCATTACATGTGTTTGGTCACTGTCACTGTCCTTAATGTTTTAAGTTTTAACCTAGGTTACGCCCCGGTGTTGTTGTGCCTGATTTGGTCGCCGTTTTGGCATGGGTTTCTGTGGGCACTGCTCAGAGTAGTTGTGTCGTTCTGATTTCTGTGCTCGGCTGGTTGGGTTGAGTGCTACCTTCCCTGTCGGATTGTGTCATACCTTTTTTACAAAAAACCATTCACATCACTCCGATAGTATCCGCTCGATTACGCTAGTGCGTAAACATACTCTGACAGAAACACATGTTTGCTTAATGTATGCGTTTATCAGCTATACTAAAGATGCATTGCATGATATAAGCATAACACGCAAGTCTGAACACTTCAATACAAATAAAACTGCTCGTCGGTTAACCTCTTCACTTAACAGTTTTTCTGAGGATCATTTCTTTATTGTGACAATAATTTCGTGTCCCACTCAATTTGCTACATTGCCCCCTGCTGTCTGTAGCTGAACGCACCAAAACACATCTTTAAATGATTTCGGTTAACCATTAACCTTTGTTCTATACTGTCCACGCTACTAATATTTGTTCCTTGCTTTAAAGCAAACGTACACGCAATACATTTTTTATTATTTCAGCTAAGAAACAAGTACGTATTGTGAGTGTCGTTGTTTTCCTGTTCTTCGTGTCCTTATCAGCATTGGTCGCTGGAATATACTATGCCTTCTACTGGAAGCCATGTACGAAAAGGTTTTTCTATCAGCCGGGCGAACTTACTTCATGTGCAGAAGTGGACTATAATTGGGTAATTAATTAATGACAAGTGCGTTCATATTATCAATTAATTAATCTTTCTGTTTTGTAAACCAACCAGTCATGAGCTGTATATCCTTTGTCACATACAGACACTAACACAAACAACACCGGAACTACCATTGTATGACTTTGGCCAAGCAATGTGACGATCTTTGATCGAATTTGCACTTCATCAAGCAGAACTAGTGTCAAGTTTGAAGAAGAAGTGAACCGAATGGCATATACTAGCATGTTTGTAACTAGCCATTATAAAATTATTATGTTAACTTGTACAAATATATGAAAATTAATACCAATAGAATAATTGATGTATATAATACGGCATATGTAATGCCATCGAGTGTATCACAGACCTGTCACATGTTCACAAAGGATAAGTAGTCAAATGCATGATCAAGATCAAATACATATCCCTTGAAATTCCATAGCCATGTTAAGCTTAATTGTTTGTACATGTGGGTATATAATGACATGTACTTCAATTTTCAAAGATATTAAAGTTTATTTAGCCAGTTTTATAAATACAAGATTTTATCCTTGCTTTTAAAAAATCAGCCCATTTTTATGATCAGTTTTAGTCTCAAGTACAATGAATAGGTTTTTGAAACAGAAAAATGATGGTAAGAATAGCTTTAATATTTTTATTTGAAGTAGACCAGGTATTCTCTATGGTAGCTAATTGTTGTAATTGCAAAAAGTTACCAAACTCTTGCAAAATATAAGAAATTATTTTCAGGATTAAATTTGATCCGGATCAGTTGATCTTTTTTAACTTGGGACCACATTTTTAAAATGCACAATATTATATTCTGTGTTATCGTTGTTGATCATGATCTATATTTGAATGTAAAATACACGAGGCTATATTTCGTGGTTTTCGGCGATGACTTTTGATATATTTAGTAAAACATCTAACGCCTAATTATTTAATTTCTTTTCAGGGAGAATTTATGCAATCCGATGGACAGGACGCTGTTTTATGTTCTAAATAGCAAATGGAATGCTACATTAATTTGACTTTGTTCTGTGCGAGAAAAATGACCAAACAAGTATATATATTAATATTGCTGTATTTCTAGCCTTGTACTTTCAGCATACAATAATACAGCATCAAAATAAAATATAGTAATAAAGACGCAAAATGCTTGGGCATAGTTGAAAAAGTCGTTGTATCTAGCTGACATGTTGATGTATACGTACGTGTTATAGGGTATGGTATTGACGTCAGACTTGCGTTGATGTGGAATTAATGCACATGAATACCATTCTAATACTGAGATACAATGCTCAGTGATGTTTCTCTCTCGCGATTTGTCTGATACCAAAGTCAACACCGAATGAAATACCAATATTGTCTTTCTATGCTTACAAGATGTATACACCTAGCTATCAGATGCTTATTTACAGTTCAATTTATTTGGGAAAGTACGCGAATATATTGAAGGTGAAAAGTTAGCATATTTCCGCGAGATTAATGTAAGATATCCATGACATATGACCGACAACTTGTTAATATATAACTATCGTTGATTACCACGTCAATTGTACGATGGTATCTTCTATTAGTGCTGCATTGCTGTACAAATGAAATAATAAATATTTAAAATCTCGATGGGATCGACTGGAGAGTATGTAACAAATGTTATATTATTTACCGTTCTATGTTGTTTCTAACAAGATCATCTTATTACATACAGCTTTCAATATAATGTATTAAACAAACGCACAAGCCAAACACATTTTTAGATAATCAGAAATACTCTTACACAAAATATACACATTTCTCCAACCTTCTCTAACAGTCCTATTAGATTGATACATGTAATAATCCTTTTCAGTTTGTTACCAAGCATATCGGACGAAACAATGTTCAATAACAATATAAGATTGAGTATACGTAGGCTCTGCCTACACTTTTTACTTCTTATCACCATTCTATAAACAGGTTGTGGTGGATTTAAATTAAACACAACGTTATATAATTATCTTTACATATAATAACAATGTTCTATCAAAATATATAAACATGTCGATGTGAGTTGACATGTTTTCTTTTCCTTTTTTATTCCAAAATATTTTGCGTGTATGTGCTCTTAAACATCATTCTACTCTTTATGCGTTTATTACATGTCACTCGTGGGTACTGCCGCACGTTTAACGAAGACAGCAGTAAGTTATTTAACGTATATTATGGTACGAAAATATAATATATTTGAGAACACGTGCGTCGTTACACTGGTCTTTCGATGAATCGATAGCATGGCAAAGCCGGTTTACATTATTCTGAGAAAACAAGAAAAGAAGTCTGATAATCACTCTTTGCTTATGACAAAACAATCCTTTCCACCTTTTGCTTTTCGTAAAAATAGGCTCATAAGCAGGGCCTTATGATGTAGAGTTCACATATGCATTAGGCTTATAAGGTCGTAAGGACTAACGGCCTTTTCATTCTAAAACTCTATAGGCGAATGTAAATATCCGAATAAGTATAGGACCAGTTGTTATGATTCATTGTTGTATTCTTTGCTGTAAAACCAGTAAATGAATCCAAACGTCTGGTTGTACACAATTACGTTAAACTTTGTATAAATATTCTTAATAAAAGCATTTTTGTCCTATGTACGTATAAGCAAAATTATATAGATGCCATTTACTTCGTAGAATCACAAGGCCTGAACATAACTGTCAATTACTCCACACATTATTGGACGTATTTTTATTATATTGTCCTTTTATGGCCTCGGTAGGATATCATTAAACGGTGCCTTGGCAAAACGAAGATATATTTAGCTTTATAGAATTAATTTTGCCCAGTAGTCAATCTCTACGTAATAAAGTTGATGTATTTACATACAGTCATTTAATTAGTTGTTATTTTAAAATCACGTAGAAGTCAGTTAAAATCTGTCCATGAAAGGCACTATTAGTATAACACGTTTCGTGCTGAGAAAATATAATATACATCGGTCAGGCATGCTCCTGACAAAAGTACGAAATGTGCTATAAAGAACATGCTTACAGCATGTTTTAGTCATAATGACACATATCAAAATTAACAAGAAAGGTAATGAAAGGTAACACCTACAGCGAGCTATCTAAGACGGTCAACTAAAACAGAACCAAGAGCCAGTGAACGATAATGGAGCACAATGCAGACCACATAATCAAGAGGATGAATCAAAGCAACGGATGCAGAACGAGATATCAAGCGTCGTTGTCCTGTCAAAATGACTGAATGACACAGTCATCTTCCAAAACGTAACAAAAAGGTTGCATCAGGCGAAAGTTGACTAACCTCAACTCACTGAATATAAAAAATAATTGTATTTGGTCTACTGTTTATATGCATTAATCCTTGGATATTGTCATTGTTATGTGTCTTAAACTAACGTTCGCGTTATCATTCTAACAACCTCTGGGTTTTAGCACTTTTAACGATAGAACTATAACATGGTTTCGCTAAATGTATTTAAATGTCATTTTGAATTTAATAAAGAGAAGTTATTTGGGAAATTGGTTAATATCGTTACTGTGTAAATTCAATTAGATGTTGTGAAAACATATATTTAATGTCGAATGTACTTGGTAATGGCCGGGTAGTAAATAAACCAATTATTCTTAGACTGAATTAACGAGCAATACGAGGGTCATTCAATATATTCGTAGACACTCGTTCTCATTTTATTTCATTCATATTTAAATAGTAATTGCTGATATCAGTATAAACATTTATCTATTACCTACCGTAGATAAAAAATTATCTTTCATTATGCAACACAGTAACATGTCATGAGCCGTTGTGTTACCATAGTAACGCGCTACCACCCCGACCGACGTAACGTACCATTTTAACTAGTTAAACCAGTCATAAATTCCGAACTAATGAATTTACATTCCTATATATTTGCTAGATTATTGCAAAATATTAGTATAATATTTTGTGAAATTATTAAGTTGTTTGCACGTTTGAGTGTAAATTGAGACGTATTTGATCTATGCCAGTCACGTTTTCATTTACGTCAAAATGCCGATGAATTTACGCATGGAAATTCATGCAACTATTAAATCGTGCACTCGTCTTGGAAATACACAACACACACACACATAAGTTTCTAATGAGAATAAACAGAGCACATGCAGTATTCAGCGCCCAGTGTTTTAGTGCCAAATTCAAATTCCTGTAGAGCACCATGGTATTAAAAATGATACAGAGATCGAACGAAATTTGCACACTGAGGGACATTTAAGGAAACGCCAGTCAAAATGTGCGAGGCGTCTCAACTTAGCATAAAGCCAATGTTTGTATCGAACATAAAGTTGTGTAATGTCATTATGCTTATTTAAAATATAAGTACGGTTTATTAGTATGTAAACTATCTCAACCTATTGGCGATAAAATCGTTACCAGAAAACAATCACACAGAACACAAACTGAACGATAATATACGATTAGAAATATTTACTGTGGCCACCAACAAGAGAATAATACACACATGTTTCTAACAATTATTAGGCAAGTCGCCGACAAGAATGATAAGGTCGCACGAACATGCAATAAGCAAGTAACAACACATTATTGCTCTAAGATAACAAGTATATTCGTCTAGTGAAAGGTAAGATACATTATTTGTTTCTCAAAGCGTCACTCCTATTGAACGCCCAGCCGATTTGACTTATGATATACATTTTTTCTTGCACACAGTACCTTCCGAATCCCTTTTGTATTGTATTGTATGTAATACAGTAGTCCAGTCATTTTTACTTTTCACCTCAAACTAATTGCAAAACAAACAGTTTTGTGTTTATGTGGTGCGTAAAGCTATCCTTAGCAATGTACAAAATGTCCTAATTGAATATTCGTGGGACGTTTTGAGATATTTACAAATATATTGAATTGTCACATGCTTTCGCGATATTTGTCACTTTTGATGTAAATAAATCTTGACTTGTACCAGTAACTTATTTTTACATCGTGCTTAGAGTTCGTAATTTTGGTCTGATTTTTATGAAACTTGGCAGCAATGATCATCGGAAGCTAATCTAGCTAAAATAAAATTTTGAGTTAACCGCAGCCAAAATCAAGGTCACTATGTCAAAACATAGAAAAAACAAGGTATAGTCACCAGGGGTCGCAATTTCGACCTTACACTTGTGAAGTTTGGTCACAATGATCACCTTACAACAATCAAGGTCATGTATGAAATTGGATTAACCTGAGTTAAAAACTAGGTCACTAGGCCAAATAATAGAACAAATCTTTAGAAGGCGCCCTTTTTACCTAATCTTTATGAAACCATGTCACATGGATCATGAAGACAAAATGTAGGTCAAATTCAATTTTGCATATCATGAGTTAAAACTAGGTCACTAGGTCAAATAATAGACAAACCTTCATGCGCCAAAAGTCGCATCAATTAGTTTCACCTATTGACCTAATTTTGACCCAAATTATTGAATTACATATTTGTCTTAGATGTTTTGAGATGAGCATTGTGACCAAGTTGCATAAATATTAGACCAAAATTGTGAATTTTGTACCTACACAACGTTTTCCTTTGATTTTAACTAGCGACTTACTTTTTGACCCCGGATGACCCAATTTATAACTTTGACCTAGATTTTGTTGATATTTATATTGTGACCATGTTTCATAAATATAAGGTCAACATTATGACCTCTAGCGACTACACAAGGTTTTGCTACAATCTGACCTATTGACCTAGTTTTTTATCCTTGATCGTCCATTTTCTACCTTGGCCTAAATTTTGTTCAGATGATCACTCTGACCAAGTTTCATAATCATAAAGTCAAAATTGTGAATACAAATGCAATTGTGGAAGAACAGACAAAGAGAACAATCACTATTTCTGCAGAATCGATAGATTCGTGTACAGTTTGTATATTGTCATTATTGTATACTGTCCAAACACAAATATCATTTTTCCATTAGTCACACATGTATGCAACACATAATATGTGTAAATTTTAAACAAATTGGATTAATATTAAAGAAATGAATACAACTTTTGATTCCCCTTCCAAGTGCTGTTTTGAGTCATTTTGTCGACATTTAAATGGGTAGTATACCAACACGTAGGCTGGCATATATATGGAAAGTAAATTGTCTGATGATAAAATCAATATTTGTATTCGATAGAAGAAGTTTGTATCTTTCAGAAAATAAAAGCTTTAAGGTGAAATAAGTAAATATTTAACGACTTACACGGGAATTATTAGAACTTAAAATTCCCCATGTAGTATGAAATAAGGAAAATGCTGAAACTGCTACCAAAAGTGACCTTAAACATGTAAATTTTTTGTACTTTCCCCACTGAACTCGCATATTTGACGTTTTGTCTGTAGTTGATAATAGTCTGTAGATGATGAAAATGCAAAGAAACTCTGTTTTGCAATTTGTTTGAGGGTTGACCATATTGTTTAGCTTGAGTTCAATGACTGGTCTACAGCCACTTACGACGAACAAAATTATCTAAAAGGAGGAGAAAATGGAAGTTCTTATTGTAATATTTTTCATTTTGTTGACATAAATACTTTGAATTTCTAATAAACCAGACACAACGCAGCTCTTGAATAAACACATACTGTAATGATTCTGGCGTTTGATTGGAGTCTACGGACATGTAAATAACCATCGCTATAAACCGTCCTATGAACGTAAAATTAACACACTGCTCTAAGATGTTATTTACAAACCTTTACAGGTTTTGCATCGCAAGCAATAAATAACCGGTTCTTGTGTATCTTACTCCTCATGAATTTGGTTTCGTATCATTCAACAACCATCAAGTCGGTATGTTCTCTAATACATCAATTAATTCCCAGAGTTCACTGTCATTACGTTGACAAATTAAAACCTTGACGTAACAAAAGAATATATGTGTCTTTTTACTTACAATTTCCCTACTTCAAGGTATTCGTTGTGTATCAATATGCCTTAATTAGCCAGATGATTAATCACATTTCCGCGAAACAAGATACTAAATAAAGGATATATCAAGCAGCTATAAGCGTAACAAAGCTGCAATTTAGGTCGTAAGTGTTAGTATTACATCTCTGGTGGAAAATTAAAAGTCACTTAATAAATGGAATATACCCCTATTTGGAAACATGCTTAGGAACAAATAGGATTATGAACGACGAATGTCCTGGTAAACAAAGTATACTTGTATATATAAATACTAGTATATGATGCATTTTTATTCTGTACGGGCTGTTGCGGTACTAAAGTAGATGTGATTGCCTGGTTAATCATGAGCGTATTAACAATCTGAGGTTAAGACAACAAATATTTGGCGTGTAGTTCAATTAAATATGGCAAGGGGTAATTAGGTTTACAATCTGTGTCAGTTGCGTGTATAAAATCTGACTGCTAATATTATCTGATGCTAAACCAATACTATCAACTTCTCAATAATGCTATTTCGAATGTTCCGAACAGAGCTTTGATGATCTCCCTATGTCAAACTACGAATGACGCACTTTGATGTGAAAAATAAATAAAAAAAGGTCATACTACTATAATAAGTGGATTAACTACATTGTAACTGTGTTTAAAGTAAAACTGGTTGAATGTTGATGTTGCAATATTGCAATTAGACAATAATCTACTGAGCTTAACTATAGCAATTTGCAATATGTGTTGTGTTTGATCACATCATTGCGGGGATATTGAACATAATAAATTAAATATAGAATGTCAGGATCGGACCCTCGTCCACATATATCATTTAGACTGCATAGAAACAATCAAGTATTTATTCAGATTAAAGGTATCGTATACAAGAGAGTGGTAGCCATTATTTACGAAATTGCTATGTGATTGTGCTGTTGTAGACTTGATAATTTCATTCTGCAGTGATGACTAATTTGACTAATGAACATAATCAAATAAAAAATCAACAAATCCCATATTAACATTTACAGAATGGTAAAACATACATTATTACCCCTTAGTGTATACAAATGTAACATGACATTTGCGATACTATTCCAACAGCTCAACAGCTGAATTAATTAAAGTTTGTCTTTTATCATTGGTCCTGATAAGTCATTAAACATTTTCACCTACTCATTATTTAGTAATAGTATGTTATGTGTTGTGTGATTATGCCATTATTTCTGCAATGAAGCTATAGAGTCTAATAAAGTTTTCCAGACTTAATCATGGAATAACATAAAATAAAAAGAGCTGATGATTAGGCATACACGTCTCTGACTAAGAATGATAAGGTCGTATTACCTATTATGACTTTATACGATTGAATAGATACATAATTAAACTATATAAGAAAGTCGGAATTAGTCATGTTGACCAAACTGAAGTCGAAACAGCTTGTTTAACCGTAAGTAAAGAGTACTTTTCGAACAGTTTGTTTATGTTTTCTAAAAATATCGAGTTTGTAACTTCTTATCCCAAGTCAGCTCAATAATGTAATTGACGTACACATTAACATTCACAGATGATATAATACCGTACAAAATTTAGTATATCGTGGTGCGAACATGCAGTAAGCAAGTAACAATACAATCTTGGTCTTATTTGACTTATGAGACACATATTCTTCTTGCACACAGTACCTCTCAAATCCATTCTCGTACTGTTTAAAATACATCCACTTAAAGTGTGAAGAGCTATATCAGAAGATATTTTCGTAAAAAGTTTCAAAAATTGAAAAACAATTATACTTTCATATCCATTTGATCATTTTTCGCTTCGGTTTTAACAGAAACTCTCTCTGTGATTTATTGGACATGCGAACTGTCCATTTTCATACTAAAGTGTTATGGAACACCCTATGAAACTATAAGAATCGTCTATTTTTCGACGGTTGCATCAAAGTACACGGAACCCATCCAAAGTTTTAATTTGCAATTAAGGTAGTCTGGTTTCATACTTAACACAAATGATGGAAATTTGATTTGTCCTCTTGTTCAGTTTGTTCATTTGTTGACAAAAATAATATCCTACATATATCAGACATTACGTACTGCAAGAAGTACTTTTTAATCTGGCGTTTCATTGGAGTGTACGGACATGTATATAACCATCGCTATGAACCGTTCTATGAACATACATTTCACCAACTGGCAAGAGTTTAATTACAGGCGCTCGCAGGTTTTGCATCGCAAGCATTACGTTTTAAAATGCAGGTTCTTGTTTATTTGTCTCTAATGTGTTAAGTTTAGTATCACTCAACAACTATCAAGTCGGCGTGTTCTCTAATACATCAATTTATTCCTAGAGTTCTCTTCCATTACGTTGACAAATTAGAGCCTTGACTTTACAATAGTAAATACAATGTAAGTGTCCTTTTACTTACACTTTCCCTACTTCAAGGTATTCGTAGTGTATCAATTTTCTTTAATGAGCCAAATGTTAAAGATTAATCAAATTTAAAGGAGATATCTAGTTGCTTTTTGCGTAACAAAGCTGCAATTTGGGTCTTTAGTGCTGGTACTACATCTCTGGTGGAAAATGAAATGAACAATAAATAGCCTATTGAGACTGTTAGGGCAACCTAATTACAAAACGCATGTGTTTTTTCTATCTCTTTCTGAAACTGCTAAATAAGCCACACTGATATATACACATATACCCTTTACACTGCATCAAAACAATCAAGCATTTATTCAGATTAAATATATCGTACACAGGACAGTCGTAGCCATCATTTCCGAAAATCCGACATGATGCTGCTGTTGTAGTTGATTGTTCCATTGTGCAGTAATGGCTTATTTGACTAACTGTTAATAAACATACCAAAAGGGTTTTACAAATGTAGCTACGATTTGCGGACACTGTACATTCTAAGCAGCGTTTGTAATATAATGGACAACAGTGTTCCTTTTACTTTGATAATATCTTTAAAGTACAAATGCAGATATTACAATTGTTAGTTAGTCTTGAACAATGCAGTCCGTTATTTCAATAATTGAATGTTTTCTTCACGCACCTCCGTCTCCTTGTCATAAACAGACTAAGAACATAGTCAAATTAATACAGACCTTCCTGAGCTAAATGTTATTTGAACTGACGAATGTTGTCATTTTCCGTTACGGACGCAGGAATGTCATAATTGAAGTATTATTGTGTGTCAGACGCTATCAATGTCATGTCCGTATGCATTTATTTTTGTGGGTGAGGATGTGCAGTTTATTGGCATAATCAAGATCCTAAATGAGCTGTTTTCCAGGAAAACCGGGCTTAGAAACACTTGATAATATTTCGTTAGAAATTCGAGACGCGTATGAAAGGACTTGCATCTGAAAATGTGAACACAATATTTCATACATTCACAAAGTTATAGCTATCGTCCATTTTTGTGTGACGTTTGCAGGCGTCCTTCAAACATTATTTCACGTAACGTTAACACACATTGCTCAAATGCAGTATTTCAAAGTTTAGAACGATATATATTATTGTCATTTCGAAGCAAGCATGTCACGGGAGACGATGTTTGACTGTTATTTTGTTGCAAGGTTTGCAAATGCTATACATGATGGCATATGATATTCATTTGATCACATAACAATATTACAAATGTAGCATTTAATGACTGATTTACTCACTTGCAAAGTAAAGATAATACATACTAATAGTACAATGTATAGTAGCATTTGATATGTGTCTGTACAGTCTCACTGCGATCTGGAATTCGTTTAAACATTTCGCTAATAATCTACATGCTCATACCATGTGTAATAGTACTATATTAAATACTGCGATCCTGCACACGTAACAAAATAATAATTTAGCAGATCCCGTAGAATGACAAATTAGGTATCCGCGTATCTCTGGAAGTAAGAGAAACAAGCTTGTTATTTTAAGGTCAATGTGATCAAATATTTGTATTTAAGGCAGTTTTCTGATCACGGAACACGCGGAATTATCACGAAAGGATTTTGCTGCCAGTGTGTCACTCCAAGGACATTCTACACCACAACGGCGTTATACGATTGTTCTGAAATGACATTTGGTCGATGCTATGTTCAAGTCCGATGTGCGTCAATGGATTGAAAGATTTTACTCCTATATATCAGCATTTTATACTGTCATCCGTTATCCCCATGCTTATTATTACTTGCATAGTAGTCACTGTATGTTACGTTATCCACTATGTTTTGAGATGTACATGTATAGAGGATCTATCAAGAGTTGTCAATCGACATAAATTTATATTTAACGAGTGTTGGAAATTTTATTAAGCGAGCCTCTTGCGAGCTTAATAATATTTCCTGAACGAGTTTAATATAAATATATTAAATTGTCAACGAGTGATAGATTCTTTATATCATATGACACTAAACACGCAAAATACTCATGAATTTATTTGAAAAAAACTCAATAGCTTATACTACACGTGGTACGTATAGGTACATACTTTATACGTGCTGGCTATACTAGCCCGTATACAAGGAAAGTCATGTGATATAAATTTGATACAGCCCGTCCTATATGTCACGGGTATTTGAAACGGTGGAAACATGTTCAATAATTAGGGATTCAAAATGTCATGACATTTTAGTTCATGAATATCCCTCCAACTGAGATCAAGATAATCCACACACGCACACAAAAGTCCGACATTAAATGTGAAAAGATCAACCATACATGTAGTATCAGTATATTTGCTTACATTCCTAGATAAACAATACTTCACATAAATGTCGACAAGATTATGACATTACAGTAATTAGAATATGGCAATAAATTAAAATACAACCATTGTGAAATATCAATGTTGCTCTAGGCTAGCTGGGATGAATTTATTCCCGCTTTGACGCACTCCTGGTGTTTCAACACATGATAAAAGCAAACACCGTTGTTATTAGCTTTACCTTTCTATACAAGAAATAGTTATAGTCCAGTCATTTTAACTTTTAACCTCAAACTAATTGCAAAACAAACAGTTTTGTGTTTATATGGTGTGTAATGTACAAAATGTCCTAATTGAATATTTGTGGGACTTTTTGAGATATTTACAAATATATTCAATTGTCACATGTTTTCGCGATATTTGTCACTTTTGATGTAAATAAATCTTGACTTGTACCAGTAACTAATTTTTACATCGTGCTTAGAGGTCGCAATTTTGGTCTGATTTTATGAAACTTAGCAGCAATGATCATCGTAAGCTAATCTATGTAAAATAAAATTTTGAGTTAACCGGAGCAAAAATCTAGGTCACTAGGTCAAAACATATAAAAAACAAGATATAGTCACCAGGGGTCGCAATTTCGACCTTACACTTGTTAAGTTTAGTCACAATGATCACCTTACAAAAATCAAGGTCATGTATGAAATTGGATTAACCCGAGTTAAAAACTAGGT
This sequence comes from Spisula subtruncata, assembly GCA_963678985.1. Lineage (NCBI taxonomy): Eukaryota > Metazoa > Mollusca > Bivalvia > Venerida > Mactridae > Spisula > Spisula subtruncata. The sequence goes on along the minus strand of OY787661.1, from coordinate 10,115,181 downwards.
CACTAGGCCATATTATAGAACAAATCTTTAGAATGCACCCTTTTTACCTCATCTTCATGAAACTATGTCACATGGATCATGAAGACAAAATGTAGGTCAAATTCAATATATACTTATCATGAGTTAAAACTAGGTCACTAGGTCAAATAATAGAAAAACCTTCATGCGCCAAAAAGTCGCATCAATTATTTTAACCTATTGACCTAGTTTTGACCAAATAACTCAATAACATACTTGTCTTAGATGTTTGAATATGAGCATTGTGACCAAGTTGCATAAATATTAGACCAAAATTGTAAATTTTGTACCTACACAACGTTTACCTTTGATTTTAACTAGCGACCTACTTTTTGACCCCGGATGACCCAATTTATAACTTTGACCTATATTTTGTTGATATTATTATTGTGACCAAGTTTCATAAATATAAGGTCAACATTATGACCTCTAGCGACTACACAAGGTTTTGCAACAATTTGACCTAGTGACCTAGTTTTTTACCCTTGGTCATCCATTTTCTACCTTGGCCTAAATTTTGTTCAGATGATCACTCTGACCAAGTTTCATAATCATAGAGTCAAAATTGTGAATACAAATGCAATTGTGGACGAACAGACAATGAGAACAATCGCTATTTCTCCAGAATCGATAGATTCGTGTACATTTTGTATATTGTCTGTATTTTATACTGTCCAAACACAAATATCCTTTTCCATAAGACACACATGTATACAACACATGATATGTGTAAATTTTTAACAAATTGGATTAATATTAAAAAAATGAATAAAACTTTTGTTTCCCCTTCCAAGTGCTGTTTTGAGTTATTTTGTCGACATTTGAATGGGTAGTATACCAACACGTAGACTGGCATATATATGAAAAGAAAATTGTCTGATGATAAAATCAATATTTGTATTCGATAGAAGAAGGTTGTATCTTTCAGAAAATATAAGCTTTAATGTGCAATTAGTAAATATTTAACGACTTACACGGCAATTATTAGAACTTAAAATTCCCCATGTAGTATAGCTAGTTTGCGATAGAACAAAATCGTGTTTTTTAAACATTTCCGAAAATCTATTCATCAGATTTTGGTAAAACATTACACAGACCTATAATAACTTCCTACCTACTCCCATTCCGAATTTCATAATTTTTAATCAATTATTAAAATACTTTTATTCTTTATTATATTGAAATTACATGCATATTTACAGTTTAACGCAGGGAGGTTATCTGATATTCCATTCATGATTTACTATCAATTATTTAACCGTTACAAGATTGAGATTGCTGTTATAAAGAAAACACTAAGGAGGCCCTTGTGATTCGGATTATTTAGGTGTGTCGCTTGTAAACAATGTACAGCAAAAACATGTATATCGTCATATTCACAGACGGGGCCTCGCATGTGTTAAATTAAGTAGGTTGCAAATACGCAAATATACCGTTTTGCATATCACGTGACCGTAAAATTGGCTGTTGCTAGTATCAAGTCTCCTAACTTGATATTTCATACAAAACTACGAAAATGTTACATAGAACTTATGAACAAAACTTTTTTAACTCATTTCTGATATTGCTGAAATTTTAGTGTGTATTAGGTAGATATATTTTATTTATTCGTGCAAAATTTCATACTTGTAGGTGTAGTAATTACAGAGAAATATTAAAAAAACACGATTTTTTTCTATCGCAAACTAGCTATATGAAATAAGGAAAATGCTGAAATTGCTACCAAAAGTGACCTTAAACATGTCGATTTTTTTGTATTTTCCCCACTGAACTCGCATATTTGACGTTTTGCCTGTAGTCAATAATAGTCTGTAGATGATGAAAATGCAAAGAAACTCTGTTTTGCAATTTGTTTGAGGTTGACCATATTTTTTAGCTTCAATGACTGGACTATTATTTAACTGATACTATGTTATAAACTTGTCTGTGTAAATCTGTCCAAACTTTCTTATATCGATCTTGAGTTACTCAAATAAGCCTTTTGGTATATTGCGTAACGTCACCGAACGAAGCGATATGCGAGATAACGGAATTAGGATGCTTGTAGAACATGTATATCGCTTAAGCAGTAACTGGCACTATCAGTCTGCTTTTATACGCACAATTTCCAGACCGCAGTGAGAATTATTTGTTGTATTTTGTTTGCAAATGAGTAAATCAGTCATTAAATGCTACACATATGCCATCCTGTATTGCAGTTTCAACCCTGGATAACATACTGGATTTGAGTAACGCTTGTTAACGTTACGTGAAATAACGTTTGAATGGCGTCTGCAAACGTCACACCAAAGGGACGGGAGTGGTTAGTTTTAGATATCTATAAATTTGTGAATGTATGGAGTATAGTGCTCACATTTTCAGATACAAGTCCTTTAATCACAGGTAATTGTATCGTTGAAAACGCAAAAAAAAACGAAAAAAAAATTATTTTTTTTTAAATTTATATTTTGCTATAAAGGTTTATTTGTTCTAAATGAACCGGAATTCCAACCAACCAAAAACAAAAATTGACTATCAATATCTCCATACACTTATTGTATTCATATACAACAATGCTTACAAGTACTTACATGCAAAATTATTATAATTGATCCAGTAGTTAAAAAGTTATACTATAAAATGAAGATACTGTTTCAAAGCCGATTCATGTAGTGCAATCAACACAAATCTTATTGGCCGTCCCCCGAAAACGTGTTACACCTGCGACAGTTAAAGTAAATGTCTAAGCAATGGACGTTATATAACTCTAACGCGGTATTTTTCAATGTCAATATAAACAGAAATCACTGACCATTACATCAATAAAGGGAGAGCAGAAGTTTATTTTACGTGCTAACTTCTATTCACCAAGTAAATTAAAGTAACGGTATAGTTTGGCCACATTGACATGAGCATGACCTATTTGTTTTGAGTTTTCAACGATACAGTTACCTGTGCCTTTAATCACACGCGTCTCGAATTTCATGACTCTTTCCGATTTGCTTGTGATGTATATTGTACATATGTATCTTTTCAGCCTTGTAAGGTCATAAGTAGTACGTGCGACCTTATCATTCCTGGTCAGAGTATTGCTTAATCATAAGCTCTTTTAATTAGATGTCATTCCATAATTAGGTCTGGTAAACTTTATTAGACTTTAGTTATATTGCAGAAATAATTTCACATGACGTAGTACTATTTCTAAAAAATGAGCAGATAAAAATGTTTTATGACTGATCAGGACGAATGATAAAGAACACAGATTAATTAAGTCTGTGATTGTGAGAGTTTCACAAATGTCATGTTATACACTAAGGGGTGATGATGTATATTCAACTTTTCCGTAAATGTCAATAACAGATTTGTTGATTTCTTATCCATGTCTGGATCGCAGTACCAAAGTAGCGCAGAGAAATAAAATGATAATGCCATGCCAAATCATTTGGTCGTTTAGCACAGAGGACCGTAAATTTTTGAAAGAACAATACAATTATATAACCTCTTATTTCTTCTTAATGCATGGTATAGTACTATCATATCTGCATTCCCCAACCACTAAATAGCAGTAGTTGTCATACAAACACGTTCTTAGTTATTTCGATATGTTATTTTGATTGACACAGCTTGAAAGCTTTTGTAAGCCATGCAATGATGAGTATAGAAGTGGTTATGACTTTCGTTCGAATGTTTCATTTTGTCTCAGAATAGCTAGATAGGTGTTTGAATTTAGGGTGGTGACTTAACGAAAATACGATTTGGTACGGCAAAAACCTCAGGTTAACAGTTTTGTTGACTTGTAAAACAGTCAAGTGTTCGAAACATTTGTGTATTTATCGCTTGTTGGTGGTCACAGTGGATATTTCAAATGATATATTATTGTTCACCTTTGTGTTTCAACTAAATCAACGTTGTACGGCAATAATACCAAGTACTGGATGTGTAGAATTGTCTTTGAAGTGATAGAATGACAACTCAATCCTTACGTGATAATTATATGAGTTTCATAACAAGAATACTTTTTTGAATACATATAAACTAATTTATACAATACGCACTTAATCATATGGAACAACCAGACCTATCAATGAATGTATCAATCCCCCGCACTAAACAGATCGCTTTGTCAGTCATGAATACTCGTAGGTCAATCAACGCATTTTACATGCTGAGGGAAAACAAACAATGAGGCAATATTTGTTTGACAAATACTTTGCCATTCCCTCAAACATCTGTTATTCTAGATGCCCTCACTACCGACGATATATCAAGTTCTTATCAATTCATAAGACGTCTCTATGGATTGATTTTGTCAGTTTGTCCAATGACATGGAATATAACGTGCTTAATCTAGGATGATGATTAGAATATTAATGCGTACTAAATGATTTGGTCATTGGAATTGACAAAGGCTTCATCCAGAGTGATCAATCATAGGCTACATTTTGTTCCAATAGAACATGACTTCAGTATATCATAAATTGCTTAAATAAAATATTTATAGCATAGCTCTTAGTTCTAGAATTAAAAGTAAAGCGAGGACAATTGTGTTCGTCGTTTAGTATAAAACATAGAAGATATACTAGTAACTAACAAAGCAATAAAAGATTAGTGTATGAACAGGTCCCCTATATGACAATTAATCAATATAGGTAAATAACCACTAAATGCCTACGCGGACCAAATTCAGATACAGTCAAATAGTCCGTTAAAAAACTTTAAAGCGACTGGAAATGGGGGTATGTCTTGACAAATCAGCATCAGAATCATGAAATTGATGTTAAATGCTTTGTATGCATGTATGTGATGTAGTGAAAGGGTTTTATTCAGAAATATTTTGTATTCTGGCTTAAATATGAAAGTGAAAGTAAGGTTGGGGCTAACGGACAGTGAGTAAATCCGTACATGTGAGAAAATCTGTTCACCGCGTTTGACGAACCAAATTTTTCTTATATGATACATGACCCCCTACTTTTTTTTCATTTTCTTCAAGCTGGATGCTATTTCTATTGATTAAAAGATTTTGAGAGGGCCCCATGGACAAAAAGTTGACATTTTTTTTGGCTGACCTAGGTCACTTTACATTGAGTTAAAGAACAACTCTATTTGGTGGTTTGTGACCTATACGTACATGAGTATGTTAACTAGCAATCACCATTGGAATCTGCTAAACCCTTCTTATGTCAAGATAGTCGTCTTCAAGCTGTACAGTAAAAAAGTTCTACAGTGTTTCGTGCACTCGAATACCTTCCTCTAACGTTATTTTTCTTCAATTCAATATTAGTATATATGTTTAATGAACTAATTACCAAGCACTTACGACCCCTTACGTATGTTTTCACCAGAAGTAATTAGATTACATAACGTCATGATGACGACAATAACCAATTATAACTTCTGTACATTCAATTCAAAATGACATTTTAATACATTTAGCGACACCAGATCGCTTTTCGTACGATATTGTAATTCTAATATCCTGTTAAGTGAGTTATACTTGACTTGTGCGTGGTGAACATAGGCAATTTCGCCACATATGATTCTCATATGAAAGCTAGGATTTGCATATGATACTCATATGAGAATCATATGATTCTCATATGAAAATGCTATCATATGATTTTCATATGAAAGGTTTCATATGATTCTCATATGAAAGGTTTCATATGATTCTCATATGAAAATGCGATCATATGATTCTCATATGAAATGTTGTTCATATGAGAATCATATGAAAATCATATCATTCTCATATGAAAGTATTGGGAAAGAAAATTTATAAAAAAATTATTTTTTTTAACAGACAAAATCAAAATAAGACTACAAAAATGACTGTTTCTGCTATCCTTACTGACACATTTTTGAAGGGAAACACTAAATGTTTTAGGGGTTTTGGGGTAAAAAATCACAAAGCTGTAGATCTACTTCACATAGTTCCTGTGTAAGTACTATGTTTGGCATAAAAGATAAGATTAAGAGATAATGTTGCTGAGAGAACAGTAGCCTTTCTATATAAATTTAATATTATCTTATATCTATAGCTATACTGCAGTATAGAATTGCTTAAGTAGGCCTACTAGATTTAGACCCTAATCAATAAACAATATTTTTCTAGATCTATCTATGAAATTTATTTCTACTCTATATTAGGAACATAAATGGTTTCAAAATATCTACTGTGCAGAATAATATACTTCGTGTATAGCAAGTGTACGACAGGCTGGAGTTTTTAGTCCGGAATCCGTACGTCGCATACGGATCATTTGTCATTGGCGAATCGAACTTCGACGCCGTTACACTGTCGCGTGCGTTTCCTCTTTCGCTTTGGTGGCAGGGGATATATTGGGGTGATGGGGGTCCCTCAAAATATCAAATCTTTAGTGTAGGGCTTATTTATGGGCACCAAAAATTAAATTGGTATTTTAAAGACCCAATTCTGTATTTATTTTGTACAAAGAAGGTGTTTAATATTTTAAAAAATCATAGAAACTAAAAATATCAGTTGGCTCTGAAGGATTTGTAGCTCTTCAAAATGGAGGTTACCACCACTGGCGGAAGTTCAAATTTAGCGTCGTTAGAAACCGCGAAAAACTTTGACAGCAAATAGCAAAAAATCGGCAGGTATGGGAAACACTTTTCTTGCTGAATTAACCTAGCTCAGACATGTTATTTATTTCAAATGGGACCAAAAATAGGATTGCATTGGGTTTAAAAATACTGTGTATGGGGTGAAATTGGTCACTTTTGTATTTTTTTTGACTAAAATTTGGAGGGGTAGGGGCAAAAAAAAAAAAGGGCCATAACTCCACAACCCTAGGGGTTAGACTTGCAATTTGATGTTATTTTCTATTTATGTTGCATAGGCCCTGAGACTGACACATAAATACTTTCTTGTATTATTTGCTGTTTTCAAGAAATCCGCTTGACAGTTTGCGGCCTGTCGGAACCTCAAAATTGGCCAATAATATATCCCATGCCCCCTTTTTGTCACGAGAATCACGGGTTGCGATGCGCAGCGTCTTTTGCTGCTTGTGAAACGGAATGAAACTGATTAGATGAACGTCTTTATCGACTGCAAATGTTGCAGAATGTTTGTGAAGAATCAATGTAATAGGCAGGTAAGTATTTCCGTAATTATAAACGAATAAGTATCCCAAAAAGTCGCGTAAACACTCAGTTATTTTTCGAGTGTGTGACCACGAAGTTTCGTAAGCAAATCATAGTTTGTTTTGCAAACTGATTAAATAAGCGTCTTTCTGTAACCTAATATGGAAAATATGCATGCCCAATTTGAAAAGATAGTCCGTTCTGCGTTTTTCCCCAATCTGGCAATCCATTCAATTGACGAGAATTGTTCAATATTTTGCAGGAGGGGGGGGGGGGCGTTGGAAATTGGCTTGCCATTTTTATATCTATAATTATGTCTAAATCTAATCCCAGGTGACAATGCTTACTTACTCTCTAAATCCCCGGGACACAAAATTCCCGTGTAATGAATCTGGACCAAAGTCTATTCTCTGGGAGTTGATATTGTTTAAGGTTTTCAAATTCCCGTCTGTTGCAGTGTTGGGAAGATTCGTTTAATTTCATGATTTATCCTGTATCCCTACCTCCCCTTATGGGCTGCCATAATATTAAGTCAATAACTGATTGTTCAGTGCATTGTGCCGATTAGTCAAACAATCTCGACCTAGTGACTACTCGTCACAAGAAAACCACCGGAGACGGAAATCGTGTCTATGCGCTGGTCAAATGAAACTTTATATTAAGCCATATCTGGGACCTAGTGAGTCCATATCTAGCGCTGTAATACACTTAAACGAATTTCTAATTGGCCACCCAATGAAATATTATATTATGCGATATATTCAGTCAATCTTACTAAAATTGTGGTTATTTTCATTCTATGCACTTATCTATCGATTTCAAGAAATAAATTACGCATGCATGTATAAAATCATCCATGCGGAACAGTTAGTGCAAAAAGGCTCACGTGCACGTGGTTCACGTGCCCGACATGTTTGATTTTTGAAATCAGTCAAAATGTATTCTCTGTCGATTGGCTTAATGGAATGTATTAATACTGGCGAGAAAAAGTAATATGGGGCGCGCTGAGGTTGTTAGAATGACGAGTACAAGCACCAAAATCCAGACATGTACGTCAAAATGTCTTTTTGTAAATAGCGATATTTATAATAACGTGGGGTTTTGCTCAAATTATTGCGAGAAACATATTTTCTAACAATAAAATTGGACAGTATCGGGGTTTCGATTATTAATATTCTTCTAAAAGCATTTTTTTAAAACTAATTTATAAAAACACGTGGCCAATCAGAAATTCGTTCAATGTATGCATGCATCTGACGTCATGAGCGCGTTCCACATGGCTTATTTTCACAAATTATAGTGTTTAAAGAAAAATCGATCTACAGGCAATTTATACCAAATACGGTACCATTCCAAGCTGTGCACGAGGCCAACGTGCAAAAAAGCAATTTCGCACCAACCGTTATGCATGGATGATTTTGTATATGAATACGCCATTTCCTTCCAGAAATAGATAAGTGAGTAAGTGGAATGAACGAATAACACAGCCTAAGATTTATTGATATAATTTATCACATGATATAATATTTTTTAGGGTGGCCAAATAGAAATTCGTTTAAGTGTATATTCTTTAAATACCGGGCAGGTAGTCAAACAATTTCGCCCTAGTGACTACTCGTCACAAGGAAGAAAACCACAGGAGACCGAAATCGTGTCTACCGGGCAGTGACAGGTTTCCAATTAATGTAAATTAGGCAGCGCTAAAAATCAATCCTCGCCAGGGATTGATCCCAGGACCTCTAGCACTGTAGGCAGACTCTCAACCCCATCGCTAAAGAGTTATCTCAACAGCAAGGCTGTTGGAAGTGGCTATACCTATAATCACTAGTTTTTCACAACACAATTTCTAGGGCTCTTTATAGCTGTTAGGCCGCTCAAGCAACCTTTGCCATTTTAACTCCCCTGGTCTTTGGGCTAAATATATGGAAACCTACACTCGTGTCTCCCTGGGGAGACTTTTTCTCTCCTGTTGGTGTGGCAGTCAACATCGATCTGCGGCGCCCAGGAATAGACACCGCCCTCGCAGGAACTATTTTACACCAAGGTGGAATGGAGCATGTGGGTCTTGCTCAGAGAAATTAAACATTGGTTCCGACGGGGTTGAATCCGGGACCTCTCGATCCCGAAGCGCGCGCCCTACCTCTAGGCCACAGTTCCCCATAACCCGCTCCCGCTAACATTACTCAACCAACCAAATACTGCTTTGTTGTCTAGTGATGTACATATATATCGACGGTGCCGACAATACTGAAATGCATGGGACGTCTAGCAAATGCGGATGATGCCAAAAAAAAAGTTTTCGCGCCAAATTGAGTTATGGGGTTTTGGTTCGGCACCGTCGGTATGCTTTTCATGATATTCGCTGCTTATCTATTTATTAATTTATAAGCCAATACCTGTTTTTGGGAATGCTATATTTATTCATTTGGATAATTTCTTTTTTCTTTACAGCTATTAGTTTTTATTCAACCACTGGAACCTCCAAAATCAATGAGTTGATACTATTGGCACCAATATTCACAGAACTGATTCATCAAAATGTATGTCTAATGAGTATTGAGGATGGCAGTGGACCTTTAAAAGAAATCAAATGCAGGTAAATTATTTTCTGCTCGAGTTTTTGAAAACAAGAAGTACCAACGGGAATCGTTGGAGTGACATTTCTAACTGATTTTGTTATTTGTACTTACATATAAGGTCACAGTATTTATGTGAGAACAATGTTCTTCAAGGTGAATTGAATCGTTATTAGCTCACCTGTCATATAGTGACAAGGTGAGCTTTTGTGATCACTCTTCGTATGTAGTCCTTCCGTCAATAATTTGTTTGTGTACTCTCTAGAGGCAACGGTTTTGATCCAATCTTCAAGAAACTTGGTCAGAATGTTGTTCTCTATGAAATCTAGGCCAAGCTCGAAACTGGGTTATGTGTGGTCAAAAACTAGGTCACAAGGTCAAATCTTAGAAAAAACCTGTGTTCACTCCAGAGGTCACCGTTTTGATCGAATCTTGATACTTGGTCTTATCTAGGCCAAGTTTGAAGGTGGGTCATGTGGGGTCTCTGGGACAAAAACTAGGTCAAGAGGTGAAATCTTTGAAAAAACTTTTTCACTCCAGAGGTCCCAGTTTTGATCCAACCGTCATGAAACTAGGTAAGAATGTTTCTCTCAATGAAATTTGAAACTTGGTCAGCTGGGGTTAAAAAAACTAGGTCACAGGTCAAATCTTAGAAAAACCTTTTGCTCTCTCTAGAGACCCCTGTTTTGATCAAATCTTCATGAAATATGGTCAGAATGTAAGTTGTACTGGTACCTACACCACTGTGCAACAGGTGGGCGAATTGGCCCTTTGGGCCCTCTTGTTTAAAGTATTCTAGTAACAAGAACCTGTCACACACATGTTGTATTTGAGATCAGTATTTCTTAAAGGTCACTATTTCAGTAAACTCTTATGCACTGGTGGAAACCTTGTCCATAATTACTAGCTAAATATGTCAGGGGCAAGAATTCTGTTACATGTTGGATAGTGTTGAATGCCTTTTAGTCCAGACGAGAGTCACCTAAACCTTGCTATATAGTATTAAGTTTTTTTTATTGTTGTTCTGAGTTGTCCAGATATTGAGGGTCTCAAAACCGTTTGATGACACTCTGTCATCATTGGGGAACTTTTTTTATTTGGGGTTAAAGATGGCCTCCGAAATGGCGATTTTAACGATTAAATACGGGCAATAATTTCATAGAACATTTGTACTACCGTCAAAATATCAGCACATGCGTGTTTATATTGAAAGGGTTTAAACATGAATTATAAAGGAACTGTATAAATTAGCTTGGTTTTCAATAAAATACACATTTTCAACTGTTTATGTGTAATTTACGTGACCAAAATGATAAAATACAAGAACAATCGGTACAAATAACTGTTTAATGTGATATCAAACACGAACCTTACAATGAAGTAGGTTTTAATGAACTCTAATGTATATTCAACCTAAAACAATGTCCAAGACATCATTGCATGTAGAACAGTATGTGTAATATACGTTACAATTAAATTATTTTTATGCAAAGTATGAACTATTATGTTTCCTGCTTGTTCTTGGTTATCAACATGATATGATTGATGTTTTCTCTTGGAACACATCTTTTACATTGGGCAGGTCATTTAACTTCTTAATCAAACTGTGATTTACGTGACCATATGTTACCAAATAGAACATTCCATACTATTATGTAATATATTATGCCGTTAAAGTATTTAAGCAATTTAAGTCTGGAATTTTATACTTTTACTCATTCTGTGTTATAAGTTTTCTTTCGCTAAATCTGTTTCAGACTATCACAAAGCATTATGGTAAATTGATTTCTGATTGAAATAGTGATTTACGTGACATAATGCAAAACTTCACAGTTAACTGTATAATCAAGATGTGTCAATCCAGTTTGTCAATATTTTAAAATTTACAATGACATCATGATAATGACAAACTAGATGTATGTCTTAACTTATTATAACAGTAAGTAATATTTGTAATCAATTACCACATGTTTCTATTCCCCATACCGGTACATGTTTACATATAGACTTGGCACAAGGTTTGACGAGCTATTAAAATCAATATCTGCCAAGATTGATTAAAATTATAATTATGCTTTCAAGAAATACTCACATAAACATCTCCACAGTTTGACTAGATACTAGTAATTTTCAAGCATGTAACCGTTTACATAGATCTTCGTATTAAGATTATAATAAGCAATAGAATACTAGTACATGCATGCACACACTAAATTCGAGTTAGATATTATTGTCACAACCACATTTTGTGTAAAAAGTTTTCTAACTTACATCAATCATTCTCAACATCTAATTACTGGTATTATTTATCGCCACGAGGGTATGAGAGAATAGTAGCCAGATTTCCTTTAATGCTCTGCGTCAAACAAGGGAATTACAGTAGGCACCATTTTTGTTTCGTCTTTGGTATAATTATAGGCGAACGTCCTTCGACATGGCTATCGAGGAGGCAGTTCAAGTGTTTTATATCGATGCCATAGTAACATTGTCAGCTATCATGACTAGACAGAAGGACATTGCTGATTCTACTTTTACCACAGTTTTTCCACATAACTGTCTGTATGTGTGCCCGCTTTATATTCTATTAAAATGACTCATATTTAGGGTTATTTTGAAATTCTTGGCGTGATAGCAGACGACTCCCCTACCTTTGTTCACCAAACACGCTGGTGGACGGTTGAAGTATCACCACTATTTCCATATCTCTTGTCATGGTATCAAAATCGACACACAGTACGGTTACCAAGCGTGGTTTCAAAATGTAACGGAGCAGACCCGGACCGTAATACTTTTAGAGTAGTAGCCTTACCTACCCATAAATAGGAAGAGGTGGTGTCCCAACTAAACAAAGCATGTGACGCTAGAATATCTGGAGTTTAAAATATGACTTCATTTTGTAATGCTGTTTCTCTTATGTCGACTGAAGCACTATATTTGACTTGGAAGCGACGCGTGGTAATAGGGCGAAACAAATACATAGGTAAATTAATCTGTTGTCAATAACCATGCTACTAATTATATATACCAAACAAAAAGCAACCATGACTGTAGATGGCAACAAGAAACAATTGTTGAGCAGTAAGAAGTACAAACACTGTCAAATGAAGCACTACATCATGATTTGGTGTAACTGCACAAAACCATAGACCCATTAAATTGGACAAGAACATCAGGATACTACACCAAGATCTCTAAACATCTGACGACGAGGCACACGTTTTTAACAATATATGGTTGCTTACGCATATGAGGGGAAAACTGACTAAAATATGATTATACATAGTAACATTGCCTCTAAAGTATTACAAACAACTTACTCCCTAGTCAAAAATCGCGCTTCAGTTGACATTAGAGAAACAGCATTACAGAATGCAGTCATAATTAGAGATCTTCTAGCGCCAAATCAGAGATAGGTAAATGTATGTAAGAATTACTGCTCTAAATGTATTACAGTCTAGTCAGGTCAACCACATTAGGCTACCCTACAGTCAATGTTGATGCAATTAAGAAGGAAAGCACTTATGATGACAACAGACAATGTGACTATGTTACTACCAGACTCGAGCTGATCAAGTGTGCAGTCATGTCTAACTGGTCATTGTAGATGTTACCGTGCTCGAATGTACTGCACATTATTTTGTGCATGTATGGGGATATCACTTGTAATAATCCCGAACCTAAGGTGTTGTTAAACAGCTAGATGCTTGAAAATTATGTTGTCAAGCTGTAGTGATGTTCCTGTGAGTTTCGCTCGAAATTATGATTATAAAAAAACGTTTGTTCAGATATGCGAGTATATTGATTCAAATAACTAGTCAAACTGTGGTGATTTGCGTCAAGTATATATAGTCAAACATGTATGTGGAAATGAAACATGCGGTTACGTTTTACAAATATTATTTACTATAGTTACGACAAGTTCCGATATACATCAAGTTTGTTATTGATATGATGTCGTTGACATTCTTGATTAATTCTTCTTAATTATACAGTGAAGATTGGAGTTTTGCATAATGTCGCGTAAATCACTATATTTGTATTTCAAAAAGAAATCAAGGTAAAGTATTGTTATGCGATAGTTTAAAACAGATCTATCGTAATAAAGTATCGATCATCTCACTCAAATTTAGAATGAGTAAGAGTATAATATTCAAGACTTAAATTACTTAAACACTTTGATGGAAACATATATTACATTATACAAGTGTGGTAACGTATGGTCACGTAAATCACATTTTGTGTAAGAAGTTCAATTACATGTCAAATATTTTTAAAAGATGTCTACAAAGAGAAAACATTGATCATATCAGTTTGATAACCCAGAATGAATAGAAAAACATAGTAGAACATACTTTGCATATAAATAATTTTATGGTAACGTATATTACACATACTGTTCTGCATGCAACGATGTTGTGTACATTGTTTATCACTAACCATTCCTTTAAACCTCCTTTATAGTAATGTTCGTGTTTGATATAACATTAAACAGCTATTAGTACCGATTATTCTTGTATGTTATCATTTTGGTCACGTAAATTACACATAAACTGTTGAAAATGTGTATTTTTTTGAAACCCAGCTAATGTTTACAGTTCCTTTATTAATCATGTTTATTCCATTTCAACTAAAGCATACATGTGCTGATATTTTGACGGTAGTACAAATGTTTTATGGAATTATAGTCCGGATTTAATTGTTAAAATCGCCATTTTGGAGGCCATCTTTAACCCCAAATAAAAAAAGTTCCCCAATGATGACAGAGTGTCATCAAACGGTTTTGAGACCTTCAATACCTTGACAACACAGAACAACAATAAAAAAAACTTAATACTATATAGCAAGGTTAAGCGAAAAATCACCAATCCTCGTCCGGACTATTTGGCAAAGTGAAAGTTGGGACAAAAACAAATTACTTAGCTTGCCATGGACTTTAAAATAATCTTGCGTTTTCTTGTGTAAGAAATATTGATCTCCAAAGACTGCTGATACCAGAACATATATTCTAGATGGCATTCCACAAGACCTAAAGTCAAAGAGTGGCTTAACAACTACTACCAAGTTACTAACTATTCAGGTTCAATAATATGTATGCGGTCATGATGAATGAAATATTGGGCAAATACACAGTGGTTTGCCTCTACCATAAACAAATTATACATTTCAACATTGCAGATATCTTTTCTGTGGAAATAAAACCTCATTCTTGGCAGAAAAAACAACTGTTTGGAGAAGTAACAATTCCTGTGGCCAGCGCTTTATTATGTTGGATTTGGTGAAGAGTGTGTCAGATCAACTGAGCGCAGTTAACAAAGGCTTTTAAGAGGTATTTTAAAGCTCAATTTGATAAAAATGATTTTCATATTGGCTATGTGATGTAAAAATTAAATGATGTTACATCAAGTAAATTAGCAATTTATGTATTTTATCACATAGCCTCCAGTTCCGGAGTGGCATAAAGCTGTTCCGGAAATATCATTTGGTAGTTTAAATTGGTACTCCCAGTCTGTTACATAAATATTTAAACTAGTCTGATGTAAAGTAAGTCAATCCATGCCTTGATCGGCATATTATTTTGTCCACTAGTTACTCATGCAAGATTCTCTTTATGTGTAACAAAAGGTTTCTCTTTAGATCAGATGTTTGAAGTTCAGTACAGCTTTTGCCATTTACCCCCCCCCCTGCCCCCTCCCACCAGGTATCTTAATAAGTTTTATTTTTGCAGAAGATTTAAGGCTTATTAACTCAGCTCTATAAATCTGTTTTATTATCAAATTTCTGTTACTTTGAATATTGCCTATACTTGCATTTCTTGAGCTGGATGTAGATAATATACTGTACAATTTAAAGGCTATTTATTATGCTCCCCGAACATTCGGGGGAGCATATAGTTGCCGCTTTGTCCGTCCGTCCGTCGTTCCGACCGAATATTTTTGTCCAGAGCCTATCTCAAAAAGTATGTGAGGTATCATCATGAAACTTCATAGGTGGATATATCTCAATGAGTAGAAGTGCAGTGCTCAAGAACCGAACATAACCTATTCTTGGAGTTATTGCCCTTTGTTTTTTTTCATACTTAGTTTTTGTCCGGAGCCTTTCTCAAAAAGTATGTGAGGTATCATCATGAAACTTCATAGGTGGATAGATCTCAATGAGTAGAAGTACAGTGCTCAAGAACCACAACTCTGCATAACCTGTTTTTGGAGTTATTGCCCTTTGGTTTTTTTCATACTTTATTCATACTTAATTCTTGTCCGGGCCATAACTCCAACAGTATTTGAGATATCAATTTGAAACTTCATAGGTGAATATATCCCATCGAATGGCAGTGCAGTGCACAAGAACCATGACTCTCTATTACAAAATTTTTTAGTTATTCCCCTTTGTAATTTTTCATACCTAATTACTGTCTATGCCATAACTCAACAGTATTAGATATATCAATTTGAAACTTCATAGGTAAATAGATCTCATTGAGGAAAAGTGCAATGGCTAAGAACCATAACTCTCTTTTGCATATTCTGGACTATTTTTTCTGTGAATTTATTGCTGTCTTCGTAACCCGTGCTGTAGTTCTCAGAAGTGACATGTAATAAACACATATTTAAGAGCAGGTTGATGTTTAAGTGCACATAGACGCAAATAATGTTGGAATAAAAAAGGAGAAGAAAACATGTCAACTTACATCTAAAAGTTTATATATTTTGATAGAACACCGCAATTATATCTAAGGATTATTATATAACGTTGTGTTTAATTTAACTCCACCAAAACCTGTTTATAGAATGGTATTAAAAAGTAAAGAGTGTAAGCAGAGCCTAGACTGAATCTAATATTGCTACTGAACATTTGTTATGGCTGATATGCTTGGTTACAAAATGAAAAAAAAAATTACTAAACCTATAAGTCTAATAGAAGTGTTACTTAATTTATAATATTGAAAGCTGAATGTAATAAGATGATCTTGTGAGAAACAACATACACTTGGCGGCAATTCTAACGCTGCCACTTAATTATTCTTGATATTTCGAAAACCGTTTGAGATAACTTTATATATTATGAAAATTCGTGGTAAAAGCGTAATGTACGTCACCCGGAATTATAAAGTCACAAAATTAAACGGCGTGTTTATTAGGGGTCAATTGAGTATTTTCAATATTTTTTTTCTTTACAGCTTCAAGTGTTATGTAATCAGTGTACAAAATAAAAAAATCATAAAATTCATCTACGTTACAATTTCCTAGGTTACGAATTAGCCGTTGGTAAACTTAGACCGCCACAAAATAAGCTCATAATCTAAATATAAAACCGATGCGTTTAAAATAAACGTTTAACCTCAAATAAGGCTACTTGATTGGTAAAAATCACATTTCTTCTGAATAATGAATGTTAATAGTACGCAGTAGAGTTGAATTTATTCAGTTTGATATAATATTTGATCAGCCTAAATTTAAATTTCAAGTTGAGCGCAACCCGCGTTACTCGCAGGAATCGTATTTTCTCAACAGACAGGCTATGGGCACGGAAAACACTATATTTTGCTGCAAAACCAACAATTTTCGTTTACTAGCAGTTTGGTAAATATTGTTTATATCTATTAAAAACCATGAGCGAATATAATGTTGATATGCACAACCATTATACGAAAAAGGGACATGTGAAGGCATACATAACAACAAGATGATCGTTATTGCGCGATAAATTACGACTTTCAATATAAGTATTTAGTCAGTTGTAGACGGGTCATGCAATAGTCTATTGCCGGATCGAGTGGAAAATTCGCCTGAACTTGAGTAAAAAATATTGCTGTATACGTGTGCCAAATTTCATACCAATCCATTGAAGAGTTTTAAAGAAAACAGAAATATATCAACGGTAGCGTTAGAAGTGCCGCTAAGTGTAGAACGGTAAATAATATAAGTTTTGTTACATACTCTCCAGCCGATACCATCGGGATTCTAAGTATTTATTATTGCATTAGTACAGCGATGAAACACCAATAGAAGATACTACCGAACAATCGACGAGGTAATCAACCATAGCTATATATTAACAAGTTGTCGGCCATATGTCATGGTTATCTTACATTAATTTCGCGAAAATATTCTAGCTTTTCATCTTCAATATATTCGAGTACGTTCCCAAATAAACCGTATACATCTTGTAATCATACAATAACAATATTGGTATTTCATTCGGTGGATACTTTGGTATCAGACAAATCGCGAGAGAGAAACATCACTGAACATTGTATTTCTGTATTGGAATGGTATTCATGTGCATTAATTCCACATCCACGCAATTCTGACGTCAGTACCATACCCTATAACACGTACTTATATATAAACTTGTTTGGTCGTTTTCTCGCACAGAACAAAGTACCATTGCTGTAGCACTCCATTTGTTATTTCGAACATGATTCAGCGTCCTGTCCATCGGATTGCATAAATTCTCCCTGAAAAGAAATTAAGTAATTGGGTGGTAGATGTTTGCTAAAGATATCCGTAGTCATCGTCGAAAGTAACGATATATAATCTCGTGTCTTTTACATTCAAATATAGATCATGATCAACAACGATAACACAGAATATAATATTGTGCATTTTAAACATTAAGTCCCAAGTTAAAAAAAGATCAATTGATCTGGATAAGATTTGATCCTGAACATAATTTCGTATCTTTTGCAAGAATTTGGTAACTTTTGGCATATACAACACTTAGCTACGTAGAGAATACCTGGTCTGCTTGAAATCAAAAAAAACTATTGTGACAATCATTTGTCTGTTTCAAAAACCTATTCATTGTTCTTGAGACTGAAACTGATCATAAAAAATGAGGATGATTTTTAAACGAAAAACGGATCAAAAATGGTATTTTTAAAACTGGATATAAACCTTAGTTTAATGTCTTTAAAATTGAAGTACACGTCATAATGTACCCACATACACAAAATATCAAGCATAACGTGTCTATTGAATTTCAAAGGATATATATATTTGATTTTGATTCAATATTTCACGACTTATCCTTTGTGAACTTGTGACAGGTCTGTAATAATTGGAAACGATACACTCGATGGCATTACCGATGCCAATTGTATACATCAATTATTCTATTGGTATTCATTTCCATATAGTTGTACATGTTAATATCATTTAATTATGGCTAGTTACGACCTTGCTAGTATAAGCCAGTCGGTTCACTTCTTCGTCAAGCTTGACACTAGTTCTGCTTGATGAAGTGCAAATTCTATCTAAGATCGTCAGCTTGCTTGGCAAAAGTCATACAATGGTACCTTCGGTGTTGGTTTGGTAAGTGTCTGTATGTGACAAAGGATATACAGCTCATGACTGGTGGGTTGATAAAACATAAATGCCGGAGAAGGTGAATTTATTGATACTATTAACGCACATGGCATTAATTAATTACCCAATTATAGTCCACTTCTGCACATGAAGTATGTTCGCCCGGCTGATAGAAAAACCTTTTCGTACATGGCTTCCAGTAGAAGGCATAGTATATTCCAGCGATCATTGCTGATAAGGACACGAAGAACAGGAAGACAACGACACTCACAATGCGTACTTGTTTCTTTGCTGAAATAATAAACAATGTAATGTATGTACGTTTGATTTAAAGCAAAGAACAAATTAATACTAGTAGTGTGGATAGTATAGAACAAAGGTTAATGGTTTACACAAATAATTTAAAGATGTGTTTTGACGCGTTCAGTTACCGACAGCAGGTGGCAATGTAGTAAATTGAATGGGACGCGAAATTATTCTTACCATATAGAAACGATCCTCAGAAAAACTATTAAACGAAGTTGTTAACCGATGAGCAGTTTTATTTGTATTGAAGTTATCAAAGTTTTCAAACTTGCGTATTATGCTTATATTATTACATGCAATTTAAGTATAGCTGATAAACGCATTGGTATTACAAAATTGTTACCATCATAAAGTTATTGGCTATATACGAGGGGTGTACCAGAATTACGTAGACTTTTGTCATAACCTTTTTATTAAGGCATGTATTATCACCACATTTGCCGTAGAAAAACTTCAAACCCTTTTCAAGAGTATCGGTAAAAATATTTTCTAACATAATGTTAGAAAGCCATTTAATCTGTCGCCATAGTAACCAACAGTTGGGAAGGCGGGGCAGCGAATTTTAAAAACATTTTTGGCATTATTCAACTGCTTATACCTCGCTGATATCAAGTCTAATTTTAACGCGACTTCGTGACATACAAGCACAATATCATTGAAACGTATGCCGTAAATTTCGACTTTATAAAGGTAACCGTTGTTGATTTATGGTACAAAACAAGCAGCAACTGCCTCGCGTCACCAGTGAAAATATGACGTTAGCGAAATACGCTGGAAATCGCATTAACATGGAGTTTTGTGTGAACCTCGGGAAGACGCCAGAACAAACGCTTTATATGTTGGAACCTGCTAACTATAAACATGTTGAATCGAGTTACCTGATTTTCAAACGACACTAGCGCATCAATCGTGGTTGAAATTGAATAAAACGACAAGGACCGACGGCAAAAACCAACGGCGAATGCGGCGTCACCAAGCATTTTCTATGACCACATAGACCTGGATCGACGCTCTATTATAAGGGTTACATGCGACATTACTGGTAATATATTGGACTTTTCATCACATTTAAGGTAGTAAATAAACATTCGTAAGTTTTGTGTACGGTTGTGCCCATATTTATAGCTATAGTGTACACAGTTAGGAGCTTCACTTATCCTTGAAGTTCCGCCGACGTCGTGACGTTCCGTTGACGTGCCCCGCATACCGTACCCCTATATATCCCCGGAAGCTGCAGAATTTGATCCAAATAAGATACGGCTTTGAAATTTCACATACTTATGCAGAATCATTATCTGCACTCCACACAAAATTATTTGTTTCTATGATGAATGGTATGAAACGTATGACAAAAGTCTACGTAATTCTGGTACAACCCTCGTATATAAAAAGATAGAATCCTTTGAATTCTTTAATGTAACATGGTTAACCTTACTTAACAGTGTATTAACTATATAAACAGACAACATATGCATGCATTTAGCATACATGTCTTTCTTTAAGAGTATGTTTGCACACTTTCGTAATCGAGTCGATTCTATCAGAGTGATGTGAATGCTTTTTGTAAAACACAATGTATATCTCCCAGAACGCATACAGATAAAACGACACTTTGTTAGGAAACTTAAGAAGCGTTTTAAACTTCCTTCTGGGATCCAAAAATCTACGATCACTTCAAAATCACCATCAACAAAAAAGCAACATCATTCCAAATGTAGCATTATGAATCTGTACAAGTGATAAAATTATACTATACCTTTCAAATCAGTATGTGTTGGTTGATTAACATGTCACAAGTAATAGTAAATTAAACATGACAAAATCTAGTTCGTATAGACTGATGGGACTTCGCGACCAACACAACCTACTTTCGTATAGCCAATAGAATTTTACATGATGGCATGTTGGTTCCCATTCGGTAATTAAACGTTGCATGCCAAGTCACAAAGTTAATAAGTTGAAGAGATAGTTATAAAGTCAATGTACTAGTATATACTAAGAAGTTTTTCCTTGCGTGTCAAGTCAAACAAATTGTCATTGGTCGAGAAAGGTTCACCTCACGAAGATAATTAAACACGTTCTAGTGTTGATTATAGACAATTATTCGGACAATAAAGGCACTTAGGACGCCTGCAACCAGAATGTTCAGATTATATTGACAATACATTCACATTTTGCAAGATGATACTTGATCATGATCAAGGTATTTACATCGGTAGTGCAGGCAGGATTTTGCTCTATCTGAAGAAGAATGTTGAAACCACAAACTTTGTAAATAATGTATGCAAACATAAATGTACGTTTACAATGCAACACATAGATGCATTGTTTATGTTAATATATAGAGATTCGCATATCACTAATTTATTACAAAACATTCGATTATGAAATTAGTGTAAAACTTTCCTTTTATGATTTAAATGCAACTTATTCTAACTCAATACAGACTGTCAGGTGCTATTAAAAAAGATATCCATGTTATTATGAAAATAATGTTTTAAAAAAATAACACGTACCAAAATGTGATCTGAAATTCGTGTCCTGGTACTGGCTTTTAGTGGTTGGTTTTCTGCCTAATAATACTTGTACTGTATACACGATATATTCAATCTTCTCTGTAAAGAAATCCAATGAAAAACGGGCAGTATTCGTGCCGTCGTGAAGTGGTGCTTTCTTCGTATTCTCCATGATCTCCCCTTAGATAACAGCGTCAACATACAATTTAGCAGTTCAGTTTAAGTCTCTATTAATGAAACGAAACATTCAGTGCACCTTTCATTAATTCCACACTTACGTCAATGTTAATTTAAGATATTTTCTACCGCAATTTCAACAGCTCCTCCAGAAAAAAACCCTCTGTTGAATACAAGACTTGCTCCAGCATAACCATTTGCGATTTCGATGCATATATTTAATATATATTTGCATGAAGTGTTGTGCAATTATGTCGGTAGGTGCAATTAGTGTTTGTTTCCCATGACATTTACATAAATAGCTTGCGTATATTTCCGATAAACATTGTATGTACTTCTGCTAACTTCTTAAATGTTCAACTGTAACTGACATCAATGGAATAAAATAAAAATTCAATTTTAATAAAATTTACGAAGTTTAAGCAATTTCGCTGTGTCTTCTATGGTAATACTCTCCAATCTCTTTGAACTTATGTTCCAAAATAAACACTTTATTTACGAGTTGTATGTATAGGAGGGGCTGTTTAATAGTTCCAGGAATAGTGCTCTATAACGTTTATCGTACCTTCAAATTACTTCAAACGTTGTATTTAAATAGAACACATCATGATACAAATTGTACCATGAATCGAATGCTTGACGGTATATTGTACAAAAATGCACTGCTGTCATGGTAACTTCAGTAATTGTTACTCTGGGCAACGTTATTTTTGACTGTACGTTATTGTTCTGACTAAATCTCACTAATCCTATCTTTTTCCGACAGGGGCTTTGCTTTTTATTGTTTCTTTGACATATGTGTGGGCATTGCTCAGGGTAAATTGTGTTGATGTGTTTCTGATGTCTGCGCTCGGCTGGTTGAGCGCTGCATTCCCTGTCTGAGTTTCTCTTACCTTTCTTATACGCATTTCAAGGCTTTTTTCGCATTTCATTCGAAGGTGTCACAAAACCGAACAGAAACGTCAAACGTAACGTCTAGCGTCTGATTCATATCAGGCCGTACCTTCCACCTGCAACAGTATTACTTCCTCCTCAGTAACATGCAACATTCTTCACAGGCAGTGCCCAGTAGTTCTACTGTTTCAAGTCTTCATTTTCCTGCCTAAGGACAAAACCAGGTAAAACTCCTATGATTTACAGACACTTGACTGGCGATTGTAATACGGCGACAATAAAATCTTAAAACAATAGTGGAATATTTAAAAAATGTCATAAAGGACCAAAATAATGCTATAATTTACTTCGCATTTGTTCCGTGTTGTAGTTTAAGGTCAAAGTTTATTTGTAGCTGTTTGGTTTGGGGCAAGGTTGGTTAGCTTGACGATTTTTCCGACGTGACGTCAAATTTGCCCCAGGAGGTCTTTACTGACGTTACTATGACAGCAGTGCAATTTTGCACGACATATCCTCATGCGATCGGTTTATAGAACAATATGTACCATGATTTGACTTTTTTAATCGCGAAGTTTGAAGTAATTTGAACAAAATATTATAGAGAATTTTTCCTGGAACTTTTGAAACGCCCCACATATTTCTAAACTTAAATTTAATAGTTATTTCAGAAAAATCCCCACGTGTGTATATCAAATATAACATACTTGCTCCTTCGTGATTGCTAATCAGGGAACTCTCTGGATGCATTAGTATAGTACAATTATGTCGGTATGAGCAATTAGTGGTTGTCTCCCATGACATTTACTTAAATACCATTCCAGTGATTCTGATCTTCATAGAACTCTCAACAAATTGCTCATTTGATATGTAACTTTTATAACAATTATTTCTCTGATTAAACACCAATTATTTGCACATTGGTGACACAATTATGCGGCGTTCTTGAGATAAACCTACACGCACTATTAGTACACGTATCCCGTATAACGCAGTAATGCTTTGATTCCGTATTAAATTAAGAGATTATTGACGATTACATGTAGAGGTTTTACAAAAGAACATGTAACCTGAAATTACAAAACGCCATATTAGGAAAAGGACTTTATGTGCCAGTGGGCTTTGCAAAAACATATAGATTAGAAAATATTCTTAATCTTTTTACGAAAAAAGCTATGTATTGAATTTGATTCTCTGGAAAATCATTTTTAATCTATTGTAGCAAGACGACCCAATGATAAACAACAATTAGGACTTCCGATTGTCCGAATCGATGGAATTATTTCTGTCATGAATGAAATATATCATTATTGTTATCAATCAACTAGTGTGTGTTTCAGCATGATTTACATAATCATAATTTAACTTCAACTTCAATAACAAATGTTCATGGATCCTTATAGCGAGTGTAGGGTGTCCTGTTCATGTTATTATTTCATTAGAAACAATTTGGCGCCGTGTATATTCGTAAATCTCATCGGAGTATGTATTGATGAAAATAATATCACTCGTACACGTCAATATTCGAAGTAATTAGTGAGATTGTTCGAATATTGCTGCAATTGAACGATGAGGTATAAGATATTTCTATCCAAACAATATCAATATTTTTCTGCATTTACTAGAAGTGTTGCCCACCAATACTACATGTCTTCGGAACATGTTGTAATGTTAAAGTACACACTTACGAAAGTTATTATCATACATAAAGGTCGTTGTGTCGTTACGTAAATTCGGGTGATTTATTATACACGTCGTTAGTCCACGACAACATCAACGCGTCAATAAAGTAGTATAGCTTGACTATTTTGACCTGAGCCTGACCTTTATGCAAGAATATATTACAAGGTTATTGCTTTGAATATATCATTTTCCGCAAGCAATCGTGCGATATCGGTATTTCAAATTTGTGTTTGTATTACAAGTCGAGCGTCTTCGTGATACTGCCCGATTATGAAAACATTCAATCGGTGTTGTAAACGTAGACAATATATCGACTGTTAAATTATGCTAATCAAAAGGTCAGACTCGTGTCAATGTGGCCAAGCTATAAGTGTGAACAAATGGAAAATAGAGTAACCATAAAACAAGCAGTAAAACATACATAAACTATAATGAAGGTTCTAGGTCGTGTTATTTGAAAACGAATTATGTACATATACGTATATGGATAATGTTATAAGGACGTCTTACATAACATATTATTCTCGAATGTTTGAATTCAACGTTTTGGAGTGAACGTGGTTGTATTTATTGATGTTCTCAGAAAAAAATGAACACTACATTATTAGACTGGGTTGAATGTTTAAGTAAGCGTACTACAAATACATCTTTTAGACCTACTTGCTGATCGAAACGGACAATTACAAATAACAGCTGAAAAGCTAAGCACCTACATGCACAAAACGAGCAGTCTAACGAAAACAACAATGGCGAAAACACGGATCGCCGTTTCGACCGCATTTCAAATGTATCAAAGACCACCATGTATATATTTCATCAGGACATCCATCAACAGGACGGCACGTTATCATATCCCAGACCAATACCAATCGTACATGCTCTAAAAGCTCTTTCATTGACTGTGCGGACGTACTTATTGGCTAAATGGGTCTCTAGCTGTTAATTAAGGCTTGTCATTAGCCTCATTGTCATCCTTTACGCTTTTTAATGTTTTTTCATATGCTGACCTGTAACATGGTTTCTTTTCTTATAGATGCATTACGTGTGAATGGGCAAGTTATGGTTATCATATTTCGCGACAATTCACTTGATTCGTTCGTTGTGTATTGAATATCCATGATTGATTCGTGACTGGTCACATCATGTTTCTGTTGAGGTGATAACTGTTCGCGATAAAGGATAATAATGTAATTGAATTAGATATGCACTTTAAATCATCATTAATCAGACATTCAGCGGAGAAAATGCACTGAACAACTTAAAGTACGAAAAGAAAAACTCTCAAAACTCACAGATCCCAAACACTGTTCACGATGACAAGTAGCAAATGAGCAATCGGGGGTAGCACGTAGATTGGGTAGATAACGTCTATCAAGTGGGTTGTATTCTATTGTTGTTTTTAAATACGTGAGCATTTCGGTTTCTTTTATAACGCAATTATTCATCGTTTATTGTTCATGAAACCTGGATACACAGCGTATTATAATGGTTGAAGTAAATGACATGTGCTTATCAATGTCTGTTTGTACGTGTACACGTACGCACACTCCTAATGCAACGCCATTTTTATCAGGATTGCTTAAGCTATATTCTGTTGCTGTGAAAAAGTCACAAAATACGTCATTAAAATGTTTAAAACCCTTAATGGTTATATATAAACGAAAAGTTCATCACAAAAATATGATCGAATAATGATATTGCAGTTAATGTTTTAGCATATCTTTTGTCATCTATGACGTTAATGATGTGTTTATACATCTGCAACGAGACAACAACGAGAACTCAAATTTCTTGATCAATATTTGGGAGCGTTCCAAAATTCCCAAGCGAAGGCCTGTTTTTCGAAGGTTTTCTCACTGATTGCATGTACAACTTTCAACTAATCCAAAATAATATTAAAACCAAATAATTGCATCTTTTATTTGCTGTTTAGCTGTAGTATTTTGTCTGTGTCACGTGCTTTATGAGCCAGATCTCCGTCATGAAGTAATTTACATGGCGTCAATTTTGTGACTTTCATAAAAAAATGTATTACATTGACGCTTTTCAATTCGTACCATATCAACCTTTCGAAAAGCGTGTTAAACCGTCTAGACGTTCAATGAGTAAAAGTTTATTCACAGGCAAACTCTTAACCATTTTTAACAATCGAGAAACAAATAAAAAAATAGGTGTTGAGTTGGGAGTGTGCTAAAGTGTATATTTTTGTATATATCGTATTTTCAAAGTCTTCCGTCAAAATTGTCTCTAAGTAATGAAAGCCTTTGCGATAATTATCTAAAAGCCCCGATTTCTATTTTTTAATTGCATTTATGTTTCAAATTCAAGTTAATGGTTTTTCATGCAATGTTCTGATAATTATCTCAAAGAAAAAATCCATACAACCCATTATAAGAAAATATTAACTTAATGAATGGTTTTGCCTTTGACGTAGGTTCTTATTAATCCCATAAGAATGACGAGCATAGATCATATACGACAAAGTAATGATGTTTTAAAAGATCTGACAACAAAATATCCAAGGCTGAGGATAGTTGTTTTCGTTGCGTGTTTTCTCTTTTGCTAACAATGTTACAGTGGTGCGTTGTCCTCTGTGTTTGTTTAATTCAAATACTGACATAGGACGTAAGCATAAGTCCTCATCCAATATTCACCTAATTTATTATATAGCAGTAATTGTACAGAATATTCTATTTTATGAGATACATATTTGCTACCGCCCGTCCTATACGGTGGATAATTACCATCTTGTAATAGGGTGTTCTGTATAAAGCTTCATCGTGACAGTATAATCTACGGAATACCGTTAGGGCCATCGTGGTTACACATTAAAATCCAGAGGGCGACAATGCGATAATGCGATAGTACGATGGCGACAATGCGATAATACGATGGCGACAATGCGATAGTACGATGGCGACAATGCGACAACGCGATAGTACGATGGCGACAATGCGATAGTACGATGGCGACAATGCGACAACGCGATAGTACGATGGCGACAATGCGATAGTCATATCGTACTATCGCCATCGTACTGTCGCATTGTCGCCATCGTACTATCGCGTTGTCGCATTGTCGCCATCGTATTATCGCATTGTCGCATTGTCGCCATCGTACTATCGCATTGTCGCCATCGTACTATCGCGTTGTCGCATTGTCGCCATCGTACTGTCGCATTGTCGCCATCGTACTATCGCGTTGTCGCCATCGCGTTGTCGCATTGTCGCCATCGTACTGTCGCATTGTCGCCATAGTACTATCGCGTTGTCGCCATCGTATTATCGCATTGTCGCCATCGCGTTGTCGCATTGTCGCCATCGTACTGTCGCATTGTCGCCATCGTACTATCGCGTTGTCGCATTGTCGCCATCGTACTGTCGCATTGTCGCCATCGTACTATCGCGTTGTCGCCATCGCGTTGTTGCATTGTCGCCATCGTACTGTCGCATTGTCGCCATCGTACTATCGCGTTGTCGCCATCGTATTATCGCATTGTCGCCATCGTACTATCGCGTTGTCGCCATCGTACTATCGCGTTGTCGACTATCGCCAATCGACTACTGAGTCCAAATACTAGGTTTCATCGACTCAATACAAGGAATAATCCTGTGAAGTTTGACTAACCTTGCTCAATGTAAGGTCATGTGACCTTGACCTTTTGCCTACTAACCCCAAAGTGTAGGTTTCATCTACTTAATACAAGCAATCATCCTATGAAGTTTGAATACCTTAGGTCAAAGTAATCTCCAGTTATTGAGCCAAAATCCTTTTCTATCATAAGGTCACAGTGACCTTGACTTTTCGACTGATAAGTATCATCTACTGAATATAAGCAATAATGCTATGAAGTTTCACTTCCATTGGTCAAATTGTTCATTAGTTATTTAGCTGCAACTGTGTTTTAATGTTAGGTCACAGGGACCTTGACCTTTGATCTACTGATCCCAAAAACATTAGGCTTCATCTACTTAATACAAGCAACCATCCTGTTAAGTTTGACTACCCTAGGTCAAGGCAATCTCTAGTTATTGATCAGAACAAAAAGGTCTACGGACTGGCCCATC
Organism: Spisula subtruncata; assembly: GCA_963678985.1. Lineage (NCBI taxonomy): Eukaryota > Metazoa > Mollusca > Bivalvia > Venerida > Mactridae > Spisula > Spisula subtruncata. The sequence continues at coordinate 10,086,559 of OY787661.1, read as the reverse complement.
AACATTTGCAAAACAGTATACCCCCACTTCCTTTCAGTTATTATTCACATAGTTATCTACTCGCGCCTTTTGATGGGGAGTGTGATCATAAACACGTATGCAAAGTTTCAAGGCAATATCTTGAAGGATTTGAATTTAAGGACAATTTATGTCAAATATCTAAGGTCTAGGAAATGTGGTTCTGGTGAAGATTTTTAATTTTTCCCATCCGAATCCAGAGATGCCCCGAGGAGGGGTCTATCTGATCCCTGGGGTTATGATTTAATCAAACTTCAAAATTGGTAGAGGTCCATTAGACCATGCTACATGTCAAATATCTAAGCTCTGGCTCTTGTGGTTCTGGAGAACAATTTTCGAGTTTTCCTATACAAAACCATATATGCCGCGGGGCCAATCTTACCCGGTGGTCATGATTTTAACAAACTTGTCCCCTAGACAATGCTTCACACCAAATATTCAAGCTCTGGGCCTTGCTGCATCGTAGAAGATTTTTTAAAAATTTGGCTGCCATGGAAACCAGAGTTCCTCATGAAATTCCATTTTTGAACAACTTTGAAATGGGACCACCAAAGGATCATTTCTACCAAATTTGGTACCAATTGACCCAGAGGTTTAGGAGAAGTATATTTTGTAATTTGAGGCAAAAGTTTGACGGACACATGGATGGACAGTCTGATGACAGTTTCCACAAAATCTCAAAAGCTCACAATGTCACAGTGTAACAGGTGTGCTAAAAATTGGACTGGTACGAAAATTTTAACCAACGACAACACCGTGGTAAGAAGAGCTCCGCTATTCCTTGAATAGTAAAGCTAACTAGAACTCCACACAATGAGATCTATATATGTATCAAGTTTCAAGTCAATATCTCAAATACTTTTAAAGATATGCTCCGGACAAAAAAATAAGTATTTTAAATAACAAAGGACAATTACTCAACAAGAGGGCCATGATGCGACAATGCGACAATGCGACAGTACGATGGCGACAATGCGACAGTGCGATAATACGATGACGACAGTACGATAACGCGATAGTACGATGGCGACAATGCGATAGTACGATGGCGACAGTACGATATGACTATCGCATTGTCGCCATCGTACTATCGCGTTGTCGCATTGTCGCCATCGTACTATCGCATTGTCGCCATCGTACTATCGCGTTGTCGCATTGTCGCCATCGTACTGTCGCATTGTCGCCATCGTATTATCGCATTGTCGCCATCGTACTATCGCACTATCGCATTGTCGCCCTCTGGATTTTAATGTGTAACCACGATGGCCCTAACGGTATTCCGTAATAATCAGCGTATAAAGAAACTTGTGAAGTAATATAGGTACAATCTGTGCTGTGATGAAATTGCAATGTATGCATGAAGTAGCATTGTTGGGCAAATTCGATACAATAAAGTTTCGAATCAAATACAGTATTCATTGAACCCAGCGGATTGCTGTTCAGATCATTCAATCCTATCGTATAGCAAATGGAATACGAACTATAAAATGCATTGAGGAAGCTCTTCTGATCAGTATCACGTATGGTTTCATAATATACCTTTTTGTGCCGTTTCTGCGTAGGTAGCGGACATAGTCAACAGCATCGATATTCAAAAGTACGAACACAATTCCTTCCTCATGGGTTATCATTTTAAATGAGAAAATTGGACATTATTCACGAATCATACTATTGTTATGCATCGTTAAAAGAATACCATATGCCAGTATGTGTGGCATTGACTAGTCTAGCAACGGAATGACAGCCACGTTTATTTTTTTCTGGGCGATAATCAATCCATTGACTGACAATACAAGCCTACGAAATGTATATACTACATGCATATACATCATAATTTTAAGTCAAAACGATACACAAAATATTTTTCTGGTTGAAGACGAAATACAATAATTGAATGTATACAATTTTACTGATAAACAAAGCATATCAAGCTCCCTAACTCAAATAAATATGAAAATAATATCGACAGCGTCTGACACCAAATTAGACTTCAAATTTGCCATAGCTATGTCCATAACGAAAAATGACAACTTACGTCTGTTCAAATTACATATATGCATGGTGGTCTTTAATTACTTGGCAATTTTCTCCGTCTGTTTGTGACAAGAACAGGGAGTATGCAAAAAGAAACATACTCTCGAAAATGTATTCATGAGTGTTTTGCAATACTTTGGACAGCATCTTGGTTTAGTTATTCGATTTTGTATCTCGAAAAAAGTGTCAAACGAAAATGCAAACTGTGAAACAGTATGTGTTGCAAACGCATGTACTGTATAAAATATGTAAACTGTCGATAAAACACGCCCACATGTTCATTAAACTCTATATATCTAATATCCAATAACACCAAATAGCCCCGGAATTGTACTCAATTGTCGCATGTGACCTTTGGTTAATTACCATGCCAGTCAATGTTAAGTATGTCCTATATTTGCCCGAAGTGCTGTATTTTTAACATCGGGGTGTTTATAATTTAGCTTTAGCCAGAGATCTATTCCTACAATTACAATGTACTTGGTAAGCCCATACAGGAAAGTAATTAATTAAATTATGTTTTATTTCCGTAGTAGACATTGCTGTAGCATAATTTGTTCCTAATCTTATTTGCTCAAACAAATTGTCGTTTCGTATTGGCTTATAATCTGTTTATCAAGTAACCTTTGTACCTTATTTCGGCTTTGTTATGTTTCTAGGTGTGCCCTTTAAAAGTATCTGTGGTCGAAGAAATGTAATTAATGATACATGTATAATCATTTGACTAATTAAGGACAATTGTTTTTGAGGAAGTGAAAACATTAAAGAACAAACTGTTATGATTTTTTGTAAAGTAGCGGTTTTTATTCAACATCTTAGTACAAGAGAACTCTATGAACTAATTGAATCTATGTAAATTAGTCATGTAAACATTTGAATAAATAAAGAATATCGATATATTAATTATGTGCAAAGGGCAGTAGAGTAAATGTTATTACATTTAAAAAGGCGTATGTCATCTTGCAATGACAAGGTTTTAATTGATCAACACAATGAAAGAACACTCCATGGATGAACTGATGTACTACAGAACATACCAAAGTTACAGGTGTTGAGTAAAATCTAACTAAATACATTTAAACCGGTTGCAAAGGAATCTACAGCTTCCAATAGTATTGCTTTCGGTGCAAAACACTTTTAAGTGCAAATACACTCGTATTATCGTTTTGCTGGCTCTGTTGATACTATGGTGTTTAGCGATTCTTGATATAGACCACAATAAACGTTAGATTGATGTTGTACTATATAAATTCCGAATAGGGAGAGCGGGTGATGTCAGTCCTGTCTCTTTTAGGATTGGCTGAAAAGTAGCATTCTTGATTATTTGTCTTTGCTTTAACGCATTGGAAATAGGCACAATTATTAAATAATCGTGTAAATTAATGGCAACGAATATAGTGTTTTAACGTTGTTTCAAAGGCGAACAATCTCATTTCATTGTTTTGAACAACTCTATTCCAAATTTTAATTGTGTTTTCGTCAAACAATATTGAGTTGATATTGACTGACACAAGACTCATGTGTTAATATCAATACCCTTCGTCCTCCGTGAACATGTTGATTCAATCTGATTCTTGAATAACGCTGTCCAACAGGCAACTTCATCATCTTTCGTCAATTTAATCAAGTCTCGCATAACTGAATCTGGTGCATGTTCGTGTTATATGAAAGAGTCTCCTCTTATTTCGACCAATAATTTAGTTTAAAATTACATTTTGTCAGACAAGCTTCAAAGCAAGTTTCTAGTTGCTGAAGAAATACTATTGTAATGTGAATTGAACTGAACAGTTTGTTTTTACTTTCGTTCGATTAATGTTAGGTGTCGGGGTCTAGGCGAAGCACCGAATGGTATATTTCGGGTTTTGAAATTGGTTCATTTCAAGATTCCGTACAGTTTGGACGTTGTACGTCATTTTAAAGTACACATACACACTGATCACATCGATGTTACATATTTGTTCATGCGTTAACATCAACTTGATGCAGTGAAATACCCCTGTTATTCCTATTCGTCTATTTGATAGAACACAGCAACTTACTTTTGATACATTTCACAGATTACAGAGTAATAACGTGTGAAAAATATGTTTTACATTAGTATCGGTTGTGGTGGTATAAAGTTGTAACAAAGGCACTTTATTTCATACATTATTATATTATATATTTCCTTTGGTCTGTATAACTGGCTGTCGATGGCCCTCCACCATTCGTGTTGGATTTTTGTATCGGATCGTTAACTTTTAACATGTATCCGGTTTTAGATGAGTTGCATTTAGTAATGGTTTGCTTAAATTTTCCTAGTGAGGTTTCTATGGTGTTTGCTGATATGTTTGATGGAGTGACGTCATAGTCGTACTCGAATTATTGTCTGTATTTGGTGTGGAGTTGTTATGGGTGCTTCTGCATAACGTTTCTAGTATCCGAGATTTAACATCAGTGTAATTAGTCAATAGTTATATGGCGGCGTTAAACACATGTATAAGTGTCACTATCATTATATGGTGGTACAAACCTATAATGGTCGTATTGCTAGTCCTAAATGACTTGTTATGTATTAATTATTAATTTAATTACGTCTCAGCATTGTGGTAACTAATCCAGCAGTAATTTGATATTTCACGATGAAAATAATTGTAATTTGTTATCAATTTCGAAGCCATTAAATTTGCTCAAAATCCACATTATTCTTCGTTGTGATTCATACAACACTCTCTTAGAATAGAAAATACAAGGTTTCTCTGAAATATAATGTAATTGCATGGTTTCTGTTATCTCATACATCGTTAACATGCTGTGATGACCTAAAGGGAACAACGCTAGGTGCATTAATATTAGAGACGAAATATTTCAATTTTATAAGGCTTCCTTCTCTGGTTTTCTCAAATTAATTTCGAAAGCCATGTTCTGACATTCCATTCAAATATTAATATATTTGTCGATTTTTTAAAACTAATAATCTGCGATGTTATTGCTATCACTCAGTTATTTAGTAGCGAAATAATTCCATTCATGTTTTTATTGCACTAACGCATCTGTTAGAAACAAATGATTGTTTTAATTTCCCGGGAGTTCTTTGAACGTTAAAACTATGCGACACAATACAATATCATATGCAAAACATGCTCAAGAAAGTGCAGTACGTTATGAATTTCTAAAAAATTACGTAATCAAACCAATGGCAACATACACCACGATGTAAATCCTTATTCATTGTTTCTCAGTGACTGCTCTATCGGATCATTACGCTGATCGTCATTATGGCTCTGGTAGACCTAAGCCGAAGTAGTGCTGTGAGTCGGAATACATATGTCATGCACACTGAGTTCCTTCAGAGCGTCAAATCGATTTTAGGTTCTACCAGCGCAATCTGAAAATGTTACAATTATCTAATGGAACTACGAAACGGCATAATTATATAGGAATTAATTCCGCACGTGTTCTTTCTTTAAACGTCTGTACACCATTCTAGTGATTGGCGTCGCAGGGGTAATATAATAAAAGTTGGGTTTGTTTCCATTCTATTAAGCCAATTCAAAGTAAGAGCAGCCAATAAGTTGATTAATTTCCATTTTGTGACCCGTTATATCAAGTACTAAGTTTATCAAGCGTACGTGTCGGATGTATAAGCAAATATTGGGTCGTGTTGATCCATTAGGATTAAAGAACTGTGTATCAATAATTTAAAGTCCCATTCGATTGCCTTCTCACAGTTATTGTAGGTATCGCTTTAATCTAAGCTTAACAGACGCTGTTATCGAACATGCATTATAAGCACCCATACATACGCACAAAAGTAATACATAAATGTCAAGTAAAAACTTCAGGCAATCAAGTAAACAACCGTGAAAAGGTGCATTAGACCAATAACTGATTTTTATATTAAATATTGCAAACGTCAGCCAATGTAGAGTGTGTGCAAAACACCAACAATGAAATCAAGATGATTTCAAATTCCCCGATTAGCAATGTCCAATCAAGACTTAGATAGAATTGGTCATCTTCAATAAATAAGAAATACATTTATTCATCAAGATCGATTCAAACCAATCTGATCGTGATATTGACGTATTAAAATACCAACAAATCAGGGTAACGATTTAGGTAATATATATATTAAACACACCCATGTGACGTTAACGAATAATACTAACAACTAATATTTCTAATTAATTTTTAGTTGAATAATGATACTGATGTATCCAACACTTGTTAATGTATTTTATGTTTTCACTATTTCGATTACCCAGTCAGAACGTGTTCATCATTTCATTTGATTTACTTTGATCTAAACATGTAAACGTCTTCAGTTGCTTACAGAGAATATATTTCATAAAATAATATAGAAACCGACATATCATTTAACAGGACACTGAATGGATAAAACTAGCGACATGAATATGCACATCAGTCGAAGACAAACCCATATTTTTCAATATTGCGTTCAGTCGCATATTTACGGAATATTTTTATTTAAGTCTTGTATTTTTTGATAACGACTCACGGCACTCCGATAATACAGATGGTGAATTCGATAGATATAATGGGGTGAGGAAATCAAACTTGGAATGTAGCACTCAACATAACCAGCCGATCACAGAAATCAGAAACACCACACAACAACTGCACTGCACAATGCCAACACATAACCAATTAAAGTCCAAGTCCCCGCCGAAACAATACAAGATGACCCAATCAATTTCTTAAATAAATTATAGAATAGCGGTTATCACATGAGACCGAATAAAACGCAGCAAAAACCCGACCAAGTTCCCCAATGCCCCGTTGCAAGGCGACCTAATCACACCAATCCATACAAGAACGTCGACCAAATGAGACATAACCACCCATTGAACACGTTTAAAACACCAAGGACAGTAACCTAACGTTAATGTGACCTAAATAGGCACCAATACGACTTGGGGTAGTTGATCTTCTTAAAGCCTGTAATGATCACACTGGAAATGATACAATAGGAACAAAAGGGAGGATCATAGTGGATTAACTTTCAAATTGTGCTAGTAATGCAACATGGAAACAGTATTGTATTTTTTCGCACAAGCATGGAATAGAGAATATTCTCAGAATTGATTATAACAACACTGTTCGTTATAAATGGGTTGTTGTGTGATGACGCCTCATACACGTGACGTGTTCTAAATTGGACCGTTCAATGTACTAGATTAAGTTATGTCTGATGCATCGTGACATGGTAGATTGTGTTGAATTATAACTATGCACAATGTATTGTCTTACAGACAGTTAAACTTATTAAACCTGACAAACCACATTTAATCATTTTTACGTGTATGGAATTCGAAAGAAGTATTGTGATCACATGAAACATAATTGTGGATACACTCAACCGCTTTAAAAACACACCACTATTGAAAATAATCAAACTTTGTCAAAAATCATTTTTTGCTAAAATAAATGGTTAACAGGGTTTATTCAGTCCTTAAGCTTGATAATTAAAGAACACAAGTTTGTTTGCATTCGGAATACACCGCTTAGAGAACATTTTTGATTTTGCACGTTAGCACGTGCAGCTCGATCGCGTCGAACTTTTTGGTCAATATTGACTATAAACTGTACGCTGTTGGTTTACGCATAGAAAAGACAACAGAAACAGTATTTGCTAATGGCATTTTTATGCTGCGAATATCTCGAATATTTACCAATTATAATGATAAGATATGTGATTTAAAATTCGGTACTCGTTGATAGAAGTCGTGTGGCTTCACTTATCATTCACTAATCATGATACTATGTTGTAACGTAATGAACAACCACAACACATATAAAATATTATATGGTTACTGAATAACAAAGATTCACCTTAATTAACGGTATATCTATTTAAACAATAATAATTTTGGACCATATTGAAATTTGGTCTTGAACTAAATAGTTATGTCATCCATTATAAATAAAGTCTTTATTATTATTGTTATTTATTTTTTAGTATTATTATAAATACGTTCATTTCCGGTGGAGAATGGGACAGACGTGTGATAATAATCCGATAACATGCTAGAACAGCGCAAACATTGTGTACATGTAAGGATGTTGTCAATCGTGAATAAAAAAACATTAAATGTCAAATACCTCCTAAAATTAGAACGTAACACGTTAAGAAAATATGTCTGAAAATGTTACTTTTAAAATTAAATACAGTCAAAAAGAAAGGAGAATCCATAGAGAAAAGAAATGCATTACATGGTTCATTACAACCTGTCATGCATAATTTGGTTAAACCCACTAATGCAGATGAACATCATTATTTGCAGCGTCATTCAATAATCAGATTAGATCGACATGTTGAGGGAGGACAAAGGGTATTGTCGCCATGTTTTCTGATCAATTCAAGATAACATAAAACGAAACGGAACTAGTAACTTTGAATTTCCGTGCTAGTTTTGAATCATCGAATGGATGATAATCATTTCGAGTAAATAAGTTTTACATAACAGTCCGTCACGCTGCTAGTAACTACCATTCCCAGAAATAAATAATAATGCATCCAGAGCATTTCATACAATACCCAGGATGTTTTAATAAAGGATTATAAAACATAAGATGCTCACATAAATGTCTATTCTAGCAATACAATGTTTGTGTGAAACCGAACATGACATCGTAAAAAAAGATATTATAACACTGAAGTGGGCACTAGTTTTTTGGTCGTACAAATGTAATATCAACCGTATTGTAACTGTTATAATAATTGTAATGGTTTTTTTTTACAATCACTGCTATTATTAAATTAAGTGTCGAATTTGATCAGATTCCCGTATAATATTTCAGTTGACCTTCTCAGATTCTTAGAATTAATCTTGTGCATTAAAGTTTAATATGGGCGTTTTGTTTTACTAAACCACACTATTTCTATATTGGTATTTGCGAATTTGATAAGAATCAAACAAAATCGCATATTTCATATTAGACTAACATTCATAATATGATTTTGACTACAGGGCTTCCGCCGGTATAAGGGCAGCCTATATTGTCACTCGCGGTTAACGGTGCTCCAAATCACATACCACCTGTACGTATCACGTATCCAAAGTTCAATCCTCGTCTTGAACGCTGGTTAATTTCCCTGTGCAAGAATAATCTCCATGTTCCATTCCATCTAGTTGTAAGTTGGATTCTGTGAGGAAAGTGTCTATTCATGGGCGCCACAGAAGACAAAAGTTTGACTAGGGAGACTTAAACGTAGGTTTCACTATGTAGCCCAAAGATCATGGGTAGTTAAAATTAAACAAAAAAATCAAAAGTGTGGTTGAGCGGATGAACAACTGAACAGCCTTCCAAAATTGGTATTTTTGTTGTTAATCCATTGTTTGCGTGCTTAATACTTTTACACATATTGCTTGTATAACAATACTATGGTGACATTGTTGGTTAAATTGGATAGATGTTCTACTGAATCTAGACGAAATTCGTGACACAGTATACCAGTAAAGGTACCATTAATGTTCAAACATTGTAATTATCACAGTCATTATGGAATGTTATTATGTCTGGCATTTCGAGACAATTCATAATTAAACCACATTTATATGGAAGACTCGTCCACTTTGTCGATACGTTTATGTAATGCATTTTCAATAGAGTCTGCTTGTTTCTGGATTTATTTCATTTTTATGTTTTTCCTTTTATCCTTTATTGAGAAACAGGGTTGATAATTATCTTGTAGACACACATTTCTCCCCTGTACTGATTCTTTGTATTCTCATATACGAATATAGTGTGGACTGAAATAACAAGACCGTGTTGAAGGGTATAGTTTTGGTTAGTGGTGAGCGTTTATATGCCTAACTTATATGTATACGACACTTTTTCTTCATAGTTGATATAATTTCTATTAATTTCCATTTCTTGATAATCCCGATTATGTACAATAAACATGACGCGAACCAGCATCCAAGGTAATATCGGACATTAAAATGCCATATTGCATATTTAAAAATGACAACGTAAGTGAAACAAATTAACGGTAGTATTTTAAGACATCATAATTAATTGACATCGTTGTTAAATATTATTAATGCCAATCGTTATTTCTCATAGAATCACCATTTAGTAACATATATTGGCTAAATTCTTGGGTAGCATACAGATATAATATTAACTGCAAATTTTGCTGCACAGTGAAGTTCTCAATAAAACCTAACACTGATAAAATGGTTTATATATGCATATGAAAGCATGGATCATAACGAAAAACAATTGATATGGCAGAACTGTAATATGACATAACCACATCAATATCTAGGAATGATAAAATGGGGATAGTGAGGTTGTATGTTATTTGAACACTAGATCTTTATTACGATATTGTAACAATGTTACATTGACACAATAAGTAATAGTGTAAGATATCGCTGTAAGAATAAAGTGCTAAAACATCGTTCAGACACTATAATCATTTATATACGTACTGTACATTTATTGCTGGAACACTGAGTCATTGGATGTAATATTCGGTGTTGTTGGTAGTTACATCTAATCGGCGACTGCCCCTATTACCAAACATGTAGAGGTTCAGTGGAATAGTATGGGTCTGTACTTCTCTTCTAGAACTTGAGCATACATGAATTTTGATCCTTTTGCGCACAATGGCCTCATTCACTCACGATGTAAGCCTAAAACACATACTTAGACTTTACATTGTCAAATTATGTTCTATTCGCTCGCATGTTGTTATAAATGCACCGAATTTAATATAATCGGTATACATGTACATGTGCAGTGGGTAACAACAAATAGTCAGATACAATTTCATATAGTTAAATCTAATTTCAAAGAAATGGCAGTGATTATGAATAATGACAATTGTAAGTCTCTGTCTGTGTTTTAGGCTTACATCGTCGGTGAATTTGGACCCTGTTCCTAGCCAAACACTCGTCACTGAATCACAGTGCTGCACATGTCTTTATCTGGATAACGACAATTGAGATGAATCAAACATTCTTTAGTAATCATCTTTTCATGTACTTTTCTGCAAACATGTTGTTCAACTTTAGTAATATTTTTCTTCCATTGCTTAATTAAAAATTCTAAGACTACTCTCGATATAATACAATTGATGATAATATGAACTGTTAGCTTGCATAGGAAAATGATGTTTCCTCATTACTATCGTCCAGTACCGTTTTATTTCAGACATGGCATAGTTACGTCCCGATAGAGCTGTTACCTTGCATTGATTATCAAGTAAAATTTCTTTACTAGTTGTGAGAATGTCACCATATAATCATTTCATGTCATTAACGTTCTTTATTAACCTAATGCTTCGGTCCTAAGTTCATACATAGGTGTTAGATATGTTATTTTACGATAACGAGTATGTATTGTATGTAGCACATTGGCAACAAACTTGTAAATGTCGTTGTACGCATACGCATTTGTTGAAACAGACAATTAAGACAACATCCACAAAAAGCGATCATATTGCTTCGTGTACTTGGATTATGATAAAAAATCGTTTATCAAATACTAAAGATGCTGTGGTGGATTTATCGAATTTTAACATCATCAAAATCGAAGTTGTGTGAATAATATAGATGCATGCATTTTGCATTGTGTGATGTATTGGATAAAGTTCCCGGTTTTACAACGATGAACATGTTGACCAAACTAAAGTTGAAAGAGCTTGTTTAATAAAGAGTGTCAGATTTTCAGACTGTTATTCTTGTTTTCTCATTTTATTGATGTTGTAGTTACGACATTCGACTATATGTATGGACGAACATATTAATGAATAATACTAGCAAGCATATTTCAATCTTTCTTAATAATATTTAATTTTATTAATCTACAGATTTAGCGCTTGTTGATGTTTTATATGTTTTCTCTTATTCGATGACCTGGTGAGTCATTTTAGTTGATCAACTATAATACAAAAAGTCGATGCTATCAGTTGCTAACAGACTGTATGTTTCATATAATATTCTTACAGATTACTGCACAGGAAACAGGATGGACAAAGCTACCGACATGGAAATAAACACACCAAATAAACATCGTTGTCAATCTTTTTGGCGTTTAGTTGCGTTCAGTTGCATCCTTATGGAATCTTTTTTATCTAAATCTTCTATTTCTAGATAACGACTCCCAAGCAGATATTGTGATAATGCGGACGGTGTTTTTATGGACAAAGTTGATCTACTTAAAGCCTGTTATGATCACAATAAAACAATTCCACAGGCACAACAAGAAGGGATGCTCATAGTGGATTAACTTTCAAACCCCGCATGGTTTACAACATTGAATTGTATTGTAATAATACATTAGATTCACATTCATTCTCGCTGCATAGCTTTAGAAGGACGAAACGGATACTATTTTGAGAAATAATTACATCTCAACATTGTCCGATATACATGTGGATGATTGTGTAATGACATAGGAGCTTTGCATTTTTCCCGGAACGATACATTCGTGTTTGTCGAAATCTGAGCACTCTGGACAACCCCATTAGAGGCACAATTCAAAAAAACAAAACAATACAACATTATATTATAGGTGTCGACAATGTTGGGAAAGTTTCCATCTTGAGGCCATTTCACCATTACTTGGAGCAGAACTCTTATAAAACCATTTTTACGATCAATATTACTAATGTTCTCCTTAAAATGCAAATTAATAATTTACAAACTCTTTCTTGATGCGTATAAAAAGACCATTTTATAGTTATAAAATATAGAAACATTGACTTTCTGTTTTGCACTGACTTAATGACAACTGGTTCAAAACCATGTTTCAAAACCATTGTTCAGATTCAACGTGATATGCATGTGCTACATGCATATATCTATGCCATAATAAAATTTCGCGATGCTTACACAATTAATAAATGTGTTATGCTATACTTTGTGAGTGTTGCGTTTACTTTGCCGCTCAGTGTATAAGTTTAACACATTTCTTACTCTGTTTTTCTCTCTTATTATGCAACACGTGACAGAAAATAAATGTTTGCTGTTTTGCACTTACACACAATCACGTTATGCTAATGTTCATTCACATACACATATCATATGATCACCAAAACAGTTAGCTTGGCGAAATTGGATAAGGGATTTTAGATCGCGATGGATTCATGTTTTAGGTGCTGAAGCGCACTTTACATTCATCTAAGGAATGTCAAATAAATGAATAAAAGTACGAAAACGTTGCATCGCGCAACATCCTACATTCAGCGTACTGTGTTACTTAAAACGCAATCACTACTCGGAACATTATCTGTTTCTTGCTTGCTCGTGAATATTGTAAGCTATGAAACGATTATTAATGTAAATCTGCTTTGTCGGTACAATATTTGTAAAGTAACAAAAACATGCGAGCTTTGAAAGTTAATCCCCTGTATTATTTTTATTGTGATCCTAACATGAGCTTCAGACATAAAATACATCAACTCAAGCATTATCGCAATATCTGCTGGGAGCAGTTATCTTAATACTAGCATAAAGATTTAAATAAAATATTAACCATTAAGTATTATTAAACAGTCCACAGAGATTCAACTGAACGCAAATATTGACAAGCTTGCTTTGTTTATCCAGTTTAAAGTGTAATTATTTATCAGTTTCTATGTAACCCATCCTCTATAAGTAACGGACAACTTCTCGTGAGTATAAGAAGCTTAGAAATATACATGGTTATATTATTATGACGTAGTAAGCATCGGATTGTCTCATGTTCCGATTACGCAATACATTTAATATTATCATAAATGTCCAAAACTATAAAAATATATATGCCAACATATCATATTTTACAGCGACATTTGCCTTTTGTTTGCGAATGTTATATTAACTATACTATTCTCGTTCTGGTAAAACAAAATATTTCTTTTACTAGTGCGTAATTAGGACTTAATGTGTCAGTAAATAAAGAACGATAATGACATACAATAATCACATGGTGATATTCCCAAAATTAGTAAAGAAATCTTACTTGATAATCAATGCAAGGTTGCAGGTCTAAAAACTATAAGAACATAATATTATCTCAAATAAAAGGCAAAGTAACGGCTCTAGCAGGACATGATTATATATATACATGTCTCAAATAAAATACTAGCAGACGATTAGGGTGAGGAAACATATTTTACAAGCTTGATGGTGTTGAAACGAAACCTCAAGAATCATAAACATTATTGTTATACTCGTTTTATTGTAATGTATCGAGACGGGTCAATGGGCTGATAATTACATTATTGGAGACAAATTTGGAAATGTTGACACTAGGTCTTTCAGCCTTTGGAAAGTCGGGACTTAGGAACAATAACAAAACATGTTTGTTTATATAGTGTTACAAGAAATGATACAGTGATTCGGTTTATAGGCGTTGGTGATGTGTCAGGGGTGACGCAAACAATTGCAACAAACGAAATTCGTAGCCCGAACTTGTTTATAGAGCTATACGAGTCGTTGTACAAACACATGTATAATAACAATGTGTAAAGTTATACACTTTATTACAGTGCCGATATTATGAACCCAGAAAATGTTGTAAAGTAATCACCAAGTACTGACATATCATTACGTTTCCCCGCTTGTACCCAAACTCGGTCACCTTTATTACAAACGGTCACGATTGAATTCGAACCTTGGTCGTACCCATTCTGGTCATGGTCCGTGTCTCCTTCGGAATACATCTCGGCAAGGGACACACCATTTTTCATTATTACTGCAGCAGCGGTTTGTTTGAAATTAGCCGTGATCGAACTTGTAAAGTAGTATATTCCACTTACTGGACATGTGAATGTATGAGAGACGGTGCTGAATGCTAGCCCTTCATTGGTTGTAAAGTTGTTAAATGGTACAATTTGCATGGACCGAATCCCAATCATGAACTGATTCAAGTTTGCAGAGAATGCTATTTTAGTGTTAATCGTTGGAACACTCGTAACTGGAACAATTCGTTTGTCGATCTGGTTTCGTTTTCCTGCAACCATAAACAAGTGCATAATGTAAACAACGTAAGCATAGTTTTACTTTTAACTGCTTTTATTGACTGTTCAGAACGTCCGATATTTGGTTGTGACCTAGACCAGATTCCGTGATCTAAAGTATGCTTGCACTCAGCACTCAAATCCAAACAAGATTTGTTCAAATGTGTTCTTAACTGCAAGTATTTGGGCAATGTTGTATGTTATATAGGTGTTTATATGAGAAAAGAAAGTGTACATTGACAATATGGTCACTATGTATTGTACTATGGCTGAGGTACATATATATGAGCCGTTATCCAGGAAAACCGGGCTTAATGACATTACTGGCAAGGGTCCTAGTTCCAGACACTTTCGGAATATCTTTTAAAAATACTCAGAAAATATGTAAATCTAGTTTCTGAAAATTTACCTGAACCAAAATAGAGTCGTCTATTGACTGTGTAGAGATTTTTTGTATTGTTAAACGAAGACAAGTTGGTGTTAGGGGGCCTATTAAGGGGTCACCTCATCACCTAATTTAAGCCTAACAGATCCTATAATCCGAACAGTGTGATATTACGAGTTTTAATCACATTTTATTACAAAATGGGGTTAAATTTCATTTGTTCAAGGGAAGCATGCGTGAATTCACGAAGGAAGTTTGTATATAAACTGACGTTGTACGACGTTTTAAATCTCGGCAAGTATTTATTGAAGCAATAGTTTCGTAGTTAAACTGATTACACACAACTCGTCAGCTTACCTCTTATTTAGCACAAGGGCCTATTGAGACTATTGACTTTTCCCGCATGTAAATGAGCATTGCAAGTGCAGACGAAATTAAATGCGACTTTTCCTGATAATTATTTAATTTTAGTCGTTGTAAAAAGGTATAGGTAGGGAGCGGAGGCCTAGAGGTAGGGCGCTCGCTTCGGGATCGAGAGGTCCCGGGTTCGATCCTCCTCTGGACCACTGGTCAAAATCTCTGAGCAAGACCCACAGCTCCACTTCACCATGGTGTAAAATGTTACCTGTGAGGGCAGTGTCTATTCCTGGGCGCCGCAGATCGATGTTGGCTGCCACACCACAGGAGAGAAATAGTCTCCCCAGGGAGACACGAGTGTAGGTTTCCATATGTAGCCCAATGACCAGGGGAGTTAAAATGTCAAAGGGTGCTTGAGTGGCCTAACAGCTGAAAAGAGCCCTAGAAAATTGGTAACTTAACTTTTTTTTAATAAGAAAATCCGACAGGGAAAATAGCACTCAACCCAACCAGCCGAGCACAGAAATCAGAAACACCATGACACAACTACCCTGAGCAATGCCCACAGAAACCCATGCCAAAACGGTGACCTAATGAGGCACAGCAACCCCGGGGCGCGACCTAGGTTAAAGCACTAAGGACAGAGACCTAACGTTGTGCAACCACGACTTGACCTAGTTAAAATATGGGCAAGGTAGGAACGGGGCGGGAAATAATATTACATATTCCTAGCAATGCCGACACCTAAGCCGAAGAAACAACCAAAGATCCAAGTCCCCGCCGATAAATGCAGGATGACCCACATTCATAAGGAAATTATATATTAGCGGTCATTGCCAAATGAAACGTAGCCAACACTCGACCAACATCCCAAAGTCCCCACCGCATGGCGAACCAACCACACACATCCATGACAAAACGGCGATTAAATGAGGCACAACCACCCCCTGACCTTGTTAAAAACACCAAGGACAGTGACATAACGTAAATATAGTAGAATTGTCAAAAATATGCGTCTAAATGATTGACAACGGAAGATTAAAATTAATGACCGCAAAAAGGGTTTTTGAGAATGCCCTGATTAAAGCGCGGGTCCGGATTAGAAGGCGCTTGCCAGTATGGTGGTAATTTTGTAATACTATTTAGAAATAGCATCTAAGATCCGAACAAGTCATGTCCACCGATTTAATTTTAAGCAGATTGATATAAAAGAACTATCTCAAGATTTAAAATTCCTCATAAATTATACAAATAATTTCCGTTGTTGCCATGGCGACCAATTATCGAATACTACTTGTATTGAGAAAAATAGGGATTAGAATTAAAGCAGCTATTTTTTCTTTTTAGGCGAACACTCACACATTTGACGTGTTTTATTAAAATAGGAATATAATGCTAGAATTTGAAAACAAAAATTACGTCAAGGATTAATCAAATACTGGATTTATGGAATTATTGTTAACGTAACGTCAAATAACGTTCAAACAACGTCAATCAAAAACTTGGTGGTCGTGGTTAGTTTTAAAAGTCTATAACTTTGTTAATATACTTAATATTTCGTTCACATTTTTGGAAACAGTTTATTAGAGTCTCGTCTTTCTAACGATGTAGTATCATGATGTTCGTGAGTTTGTCACTTAGCCCAGTTTTCCCGGAGAACGACTTTTATACATTGAATGAACAGAGTGTCTTACTCCACAAATTCAATGACTAATCTATTACAATCAACCTAAAAAACATTTTAACAAATAAATGCGCTACATTATAACACTAATTAAGAACGACTCATATGCTTATAGTAGCAAATATATCATCTTGCACAATCAACAAATAAATAGACGTGTCTCTCGTAGATATCGGATACTGCCGAAAACTGCGGATTTCAGCAAAAAAATAATGTCTACCAATGACCGGATTACAAAAACATGGCAAACAACAACCCCAGAGGCCAAACAGGGCTAATACATAATTTTACCCATTATCTTCGAAAGACCATAACTAACGATCTTTTATATTACCTGATGAACTTGATTTGCCACGTCTATTGTCGTCATTCATATCGTCAACATCCTGATGCAGCTCATCTCCAACGCCATCGAAGTCTGCCTTCAGTCCGTTCTCACTGCGGAGGACATTCGCTTCTCCATCACCATTAACACCATATGCACCAGTTTGGAGTCCGTCGATATTTCCTGACATTGCTACGGAGTCGTCTCCTTTTAAAAGTTTCTTATTTAGAGTTTCCATTTCATGTTCGATGTATCTTAGTCGCTTTTCAAAATATACAAAGGCCGTTATCTTTTCTGATAGGTCTGCGTTTTCGGTGTTACATTCGCTTACTTGGTTTTTTAATCGTATTATTTCACGTTTGTTGCGTTCAGTCGATAACTTTAAACTATCCAATTCTATACGGATATCATTAAACATGTTCGCCATACTATCACTCTCT
Source organism: Spisula subtruncata (assembly GCA_963678985.1). Lineage (NCBI taxonomy): Eukaryota > Metazoa > Mollusca > Bivalvia > Venerida > Mactridae > Spisula > Spisula subtruncata. Next base: position 10,068,355 of record OY787661.1, on the reverse strand, counting down.
CCAAACACACCTTGCAAACTCCATATTCCACTGATGCATAATATAACAACACCTACACCGTTTATGTCCATATTTCGTTTTACTCAAATGATGAAATGTTTAACAGAACAAACTATTACTAATTAAATCCTTTTTTAACCTAACTTTCATCAAAACGAATCGTTTGTTGAAGATCGCTCTCTTATCTAGAAGGTGGAAGGTCCTACCTTACCGCGTCACTTAGACGACTAAAATGAAATATTGAGTTACATTTTTTGCATGTTTAAATTTATTGTATACCATTCGTGCTTTCGTAATCTCCCGATATGCACTTTACAAAGACAGTTTTTGGCTCACCGGCAGCGGTAACTTATAGCTTTTTTTTTGTTAATTATAGACATTGTTCGTGTAATTTTCTTATATTGTTAATGTTCTCTGTGCTCGGCATGGTAATTTGAGTGTTGCCTTCCCTGTCTAATTTCCTCTTCTCTTCTTATCCGATTAAAATTGTGGTCAGAAGTGACATCATATATAAACTGTTTATCAAATCGAACATATTGATTTGCTCAAATGTGACAGTTACTGTGATTAAATATTGTGATACATTTTATTATAATATTCTACCGCAATGTTTCTGACTCGTCCAATAAACGTGATACAATGGTGTGGAAACAACATTGACTTACTTTTATGTATGACACTTGTTTTAACACATTATTTTATTGAAAGCTCCAAGTGTGTCATTTTATCTACCAACCGTTAGTTGTGTTACAACCAGTATCTGTCTCAATAAAAACCTTGAGGATACTCTTACGAACACATTACAAAATGGTGTCGTGTTATATGGCTACAGTAAAAAGTCGGCACATCGAATAAACGACATCTTATAAATGTAGCCAGTAGAAGACAAATGCATCACATTCTTATTAATTCATTTATCGCGAAATGTACTAGAATTCAAAGACTTTTTACTGGAGAAATTTTTGTCTGCTAAATAATTACCAAATCTGTACATCAATAAAGAATAAGAGGAAAACCATAAAAAAACTAAACCTAGACAAAAACAGACCATGTTGAAAGTGCAATACCAAGACATTGCGACAAAGTATGTGCGTTTTCCATATAAAGATGGTTCCATCATTATTTATCTAGATAATGCCAGACATGTAATTAAATACGAGGACCATAAATGATGTAACAATTACAATGTTCATCTTGTATTTACTGGTCTAGGTTTTCACGTCTTTAACCAAGATTTAATATGGCATCCATCAAATTCAATCAACGAGGTTACAATGGTAAGTGACGGTAATGGGTGTATTAGCAATTTTATTAAAATAGATCGACTCTCCACTATTTTGCGCTAATACAGGGAATTTATAATTAAGATTTTCAAACATTGTAAAGGAATTAATAAAATGTAAGCGTTTGATTTTAATGAGATGGGGGTAGTTGAGTTGAGGTTGATTGATTGTAAGTATTCGAGAATAAGTTACAACATTAACTACATATAATAAGACTGTTACGTCTAACTCTCAGACAACTTAAACATTTATGATGTACACTATCCGAATGTATTTAAAAGTTACCAAGGGGCTTCAATTAGTTGAATTATTGGTTAAGCCTAGCAAATCCTAAAATATATATCCATGGAGAGTGTAGTGGTTTATAGCTGAAGAAGACAATGCTCGAATAATAAGGAATGCAAACTTGCGATTAAACATAGGAATCCACATGACATGGTTTTCAGATTACTTTATTCATGTCTTTACAAATGCATTTTAGTTGATGCAAATTGGTTTGACCTTGATCAAATCTGCAAAGAATTTTACATAGCAATACATTGGTAATGGTCAAGCACATTATTATAAAAACAAGTTTCACTTTGCAATTACTTTATATTTTGTATTATTTCAGAACAATCATCAATGCTACAATTGTGAGAAGGTCAACAACATTATCACATGCAAAGTATAATCAAATCAAATCATCAATTTAAATAGCGCAGGCGTTGGACAAACAGCTATTTGATCATTTATAAAACTACAATGCACACAACAACGTAAACAGATTTTGCTTTGCCATGACAATCTGATGTTCACAAAAACATTGCATTTCTAATATCTTTCTCTGAAAGTAATATTTCCATGTAATGTTTTATCAGGTTCTTTTAAAAACGGTTTGTTGATTTTTGTATAAAATGATCAGTGCGAGTATTATTGTATCTCTTTGTCAGACCATTTTTACATGAGTGTGTGGAGCTATATCCTACCATATTTGGTGTATATTGTACGTATATGAAACAGTTTCGTTAAACCTTAAATTTCTAATTTCCATACGATTAAAGCACATGTACGAGTCCTGTGAACTCCATGCGACACATACTGTTGGAAAATCGTACGAACCTATATTTATACTCATGCAATGCACACAGTCGTTATTATACCGATATATTTGTGTAACAGATAATGTTCAATCGATTTGTTATTGCTGGCTAATCCATAAAACAGGAAAGAATCGATTGCACGCGGTATTTGTAAAGTTACGCTTTGCAATTTATTTCTAGACCAATGGCATTCATAGTTGACGTTTCTGCTTTATTGTCATCCGAGAAAAACAGCAGTGCATCATTAGAGCATTTCCTGAGTACATCATGAAAACGTTTCCTGCCTCTTAAGAATTTACTTAGCGTCTAAGTAAAGGAGGGCGTTTCACAGACGAGGTATTTAAAGAGTTTTGAGAGTGTGTGTGCTCATATACGCTCGTATTTGAACCAATTTCAGACACTGATTATATTTTGCGATTTTATCGTTTATTCTCCGATCGTCATATATAATCTTGGATTTATCCTCAAATATGACATCATACACAATTTTTAAATTACTAGTATCTTAATCATGAAAAATGGTGATTGCATTTTACGTTTCATTAACACTGGCATTTTCACAATTCTGTGCAAACAAGGATTGGGTCCGATACGTGCCTCACATGGAGAGAAGCGGTCAATGTGTTCAAATACTAAACAATCTTATTCTGATACCCGTTGGTATATTTCTTTTCATTTTACTACATACCGTTCAAGTAATATCAACAAAACAATGTGTGTCTTTGCAGCATGTATTTCAAGAACCACCATAACACTTAATGTATGCCATTATTTCAAATTCAGTACATGGATTTCCAATCTATTTTGCAACATTATCAAAACGACCCGTCTCTGTCATGTGTCTCCGCATCAAGTATAATACATTATCGTAATTTAAAGACATATTTGGATACTGTTTGAAGATACATTTAAGGCTACTCTGTCACAACCTATAACATAGTAACCACAAACATACTTACTTTCTTACTTATTGAATAAAGGCATGTATATTTATTACACTATTGTTTTATATGTCAATAGGAATGATGTTACCAATATTATGATACAATATCACAATCAAATAATACAATACGAACAATTTTTATTGATCAGGAAGATTTGTCAGACCCGACGTCAGTATGACCATCCTATTCGACTTCAGCCAACACAAATGATATATTAGATGGTATGAACCTTGACAGATATTAGTCGAAGCGATATTACGAGGTAAAACCATCGACAAACGAGCCTACGAACCAACATCACAGTATTAGTTCGCTGAGGTGATATTATACATTGAATGTAAAACATATTAGTTATATGATTATGGTAATGTATTGCTTGTTTTTCTAGTTAATATGTTGCATTCAGTTTTCAGACGACACATAGAAACTTGAGTTCAGTCACCCACTCGGATATGTATCATTGCGTGTCAATGTGCAACATAAGGTTGATTTCCTGTTGTATTGTTTAATCATTCGAATCAGTTTGCATCAATTTTATTTGATGAGATTGTAGCGCATTTATTCTTAAATTGTTGAAAACTATAATGTGATAGTGACATGTGGTATCATATGCACAATTAAATGCCTGATTTAAGTTTTTGTACTAATAATATCATCAGAAAGGTTTCGGAGCTGCGCGTAGTGTTACCTGCTGGTCGCGTTAATGCATAAAAACGAAAGCGGATAATGTAAGCAGCCTGCAACAGAAATGACAATCATTAAAAGAGAATAAATCACACAATTACAAAAGCACGAAATGCACAAATAAAGCAAGAAGTACAAAACTTACATAGCAGAAGCTCAAGCCATACGGACAGTCATATATCAAATTAGCAATCGTCAATTGACACGGTGATAATTCTGCAGCAGAGCACCGACGTGCAGAAAAATAAGCGGCTGGACGAAAATGAACGATAACGAAACACGAACTTACATTCTGAAGGCATTCCAAACGTCCCAAGAAACGCCATACATCATTAGCACAACCAATAAAAGCAAGGTACTGTGGAATTAACAAACGCTATTATTCTGTTTTCCAACTCATATAATCCGATGCTCCGCTCCTTTTAGATTCATTGCGTGTCAATATGCAAAATATCGTTTATTTATTGTTTGATTGTTACATCATGTGAACTGTTTCCCATTCATGCGTTAATTACATGTTTCAGCTTAAACGCACAGATCACAAACGCTAGTCACAAGAATAAATATTTAACGGGATGGCACGTCGGTGATTGAATGGATAACGCCTATGACCTTTGATAGATAGGTCGCCGGTTTAATTCTCGACACATGACGATTGAAATGCGAAGACGAACGGATTGATGAACAGTTTTTACTTTCGTTCGATTAATGTTAGATGTCGGGGTCTAGGCGAAGCGCTGCATGGTTTATTTCGGGTTTTGAAATTGATTTATTTGAAGATTCCGTAAAGTTTGGACGTTGTACGTCATTTTAAAGTACACATAAACACTGGTCACAACACAGTTACATATTTATTCATGCGTTAACATCAACTTGATGTAGTGAGATACCCCTGTTATTCGTATTCGTCTATTTTACAGAACCCAGCAACTTACTTTTGATACATACATGTATCACAGATTACAGAGTAATAACATGTGAAAAATATGTTTACAATAGTATCAGTTATGGTGGTATAAAATTGTAAGAAAGGCACTTTATTTCATACATCATTGTAATAGCTATTTCCTTTGGTCTAACTGGCTGTCGATGGCTCTCCACCATTCGTGTTGGATTTTTGTATCGGATCATTAACTTTTGACCTGATCCGGTTTTAGATGAGTTGGATATAGTGATGGTTTGCTTAAATTTTCCTACTGAGGTTTCTATGGCGTTTGCTGATATGTTTGATGGATTGACGGCATTGTCGCACTCAAATTATTGTCTGTATTTGGTGTGGAGTTGTTATGGGTGCTTCTGCATAACGTTTCTAGTATCCAAGATTTAACATCAGTGTACAACTAGTAAATAGTCATATGGCGGCGTTAAACACATTCGTAATCGTCACTATCCTTATATGATGGTACAAAACTATACTGGTCTTATTGCTGGTCCTAATCCGATGCTCCGCTCCTTTTAGATTCATTGCGTGTCAATATGCAAAATATCGTTTATTTATTGTTTGATTGTTACATCATGTGAACTGTTTCCCATTCATGCGTTAATTACATGTTTCAGCTTAAACGCACAGATCACAAACGCTAGTCACAAGAATAAATATTTAACGGGATGGCACGTCGGTGATTGAATGGATAACGCCTATGACCTTTGATAGATAGGTCGCCGGTTTAATTCTCGACACATGACGATTGAAATGCGAAGACGAACGGATTGATGAACAGCAGTAATGTTGCATTTTTCGATGATACCTACGAAACAGATATAATGTATGTAATATATAACTCTTCCCTCTTATGTCGGAAGCCATTGACTAATTAGTCAGTCGCATTCACGTAAGCTATACAATGACCAAACTTTCAGATCTTTACAATATTTGACTGTTAACACATCAAAATCCATTATAAAGTTTTTAGGAACATCAAAACTGGATTATTGCAACTATTCAAATAAATACAGAATTCGTTAGTTTACGTTACTTATCTTAAAGCCCCGATTCCTGTTTCTTATTTGGCTTTTATGTCCCAAACTTTAATATGTAATAATATATCATGCGTTGTTTCAATAATTATCTCTCTTAAAGAATCACTATGTACTTATACTATAATTCATTGTATTTTCTTTAGGTGGGACTATATGTTGTCCAAGGCGAAGTGTAATTTGTTCGTTCTTGTAGTTGCCTGTGTTCTGTTTTGCTAACAATGTTTCACATGGTGCGTTGTCCTCTGGGTTTGTTTAATTCAAATACTGACATGCGACGTAAGCATACGTCATCATCCAATATTCCCCTGGTTTATTATATAGCAGTCATTGTACGGAATATTGTATTTTATGAGATACATATTGGCTACCACCCGTCCTATACGGTGGATAATTACCATCTTGTAATAGGATGTTCTGTATAAAGCTCCATCATGACAGTATATTCAGCGTATAAAGAAACGGACGGAGTAATATAGGCACAATCTGTGCTGTGATGAAATTGCAATGTATGCATGAAGTAGCATTGTTGGGCAAATTCGATACAATAAAGTTTCGAATCAAATACAGTATTCATTGAAATCAGCGGATTGCTGTTCAGATCATTCAATCATATCGTATAGCAAATGTAATACGAATAATAAAATGCATCGTGAAAGCTCTTTTAATCAGTATCACGTATGTTTTTATAATATACCCTTTTGTGCCGATTCTGCATAGGCAGCAGACATAGTCAACAGCATCGATATTCTAAAGTACGAACACAATTTATTCCTCATGGGTTATTATTTTCAATGAGAAAATCGGAGGTTATTGTTATGCATCGTTAAAAGAATAACATATGCCAGTATGTGTGGCATTGACTAGTCTTGCAACGGAATGACAGTCACGTTTCGTTTTTTTTCAGGGCGATATTCAGTCCATTGACTGACAATATCAGCCTACGAAATGTATATACTACATGCATAATTATACATCATAATTCTAAGTCAAATCGAAACACAAAATATATTCTGTTTGAATGCCAATTATCATAATAGAATGTATACACTTTTACTGATAAAACAAAGCATATCAAGGTTTCTAACTCAAATAAATATGAAAATGATATCGACAGCGTCTGACACCAACTTAGACTTCAATTTTGCCATCGCTATGTCCATAACGAAAAATGACAACCTACGTCTGTTCAAATTACATATATCCATGATGGTCTTTAAATACTTGACAATTTTCTCCGTTTGTTTGTGACAAGAACAGGGAGTATGAAAATAGCAACATTCACTCGAAAATGTATTCATGAGTGTTTTGCAATACTTTGAATACTATTTCTAATATCCAACAACACCAAAATAGCCCCAGAATTGTACTCAATTGTCGCATGTGACCTTAGGTTAATAACCATGCCAGTCAATGTTAAGTGTGTCCTATGTTTGCATGAAGTGCTCTATTTTTGACATCAGGGTGTTTATAATTTAGCTTTAACCAGAAACATATTCCTTCAAATACTGGACAAGCCCATACAGGAAAGTAATTAACTAACTTATGTTTTATTTCCGTAGTAAACATTGCTGTATAATAATTTGTTCCTAATCTTATTTGCTCAAAAAAATTGTTTCTTATTGGCTTATAATCTGTTTATCAGTAACCTTTAATTTTCCACCGGAGATGTTAAACCAACAATTGCTTATCTTATTTCGGTTTTGTTACGTTTCTAGAAGCTAGGCGTGCCCTTTGAAAATATCTGTGGTCGGAGAAATGTAATTGATGATACATGTATAATCATTTGACTAGTTGTGTTTGAGGAAGTGAAACAAATATAGAACAAACTCTTATGAATTTTTGTAACGTAGCGGTTTTTATCTAACAACTTAGTATAAGAGAAGTATATGAAATAATTGAATCTATGTAAATTAGTCATGTAAACATTTGAATAAATAAAGAATATCGATATATTATGTGCAAAGGGCAGTACAGTAAATGTTATGACATGTAAACAGGCATATGTCATTTTGCATTGTCAAGGTTTTAATTGATCAACACAATGAAAGAACACTACAGGAATGGGCTGATGTATTACAGAACATACCAAAGTGACAGGTGTTGAGTAATATCAAACTAAATACATGTAATCCGGTTGTAAAAAACATACAGCTTCCAATAGTATTGCGTACGGTGCAAAACATTTAAGGGCATGCAAACACACTCGTATTATTGTTTTGCTAGTTATGTTGATACTATGGTGTTTAGCGATTCTTGATATAGACCCACAATAATAATAATAATAATAATAATAATAATAATAATAATAATTACAATAAACGTTAGATTGGTGTTGTACTTCATAAATTCCAAATAGGGTGAGCGGTTGATGTCAGTCCTGCCTCTGCATTGGCTAAAAAGTTGCATTCTTGTTTATTTGTCCTAAGGCTTGCTTTAATGCATTTGAAATAGGCACAATCATTAAATAATCGTGAAAATTAAAGACAACGAGTATGATTGTTTAACGTTGTTTCATAGACGAACTATTTCATCTCATGTTTTGCTCAACTCTATTTCTAATTCTAATTTTGTTTTCGTTAAACAATGTTGAATTTATATTAACTGAACAAGACATCACGTGTTAATTACAATACCCTTAGTCCTCCGTGAACATGTTGATTAAATTTGAGTCTTAAATAACACTGTTTATCATCTTCAGTCAGTTTAATCAATCGTGCATAACTGAATCGGGTGCATGTTCGTGCTTTAAGAAAGTGTCTTCTCTTATTTCGACCACCAATTTAGTTTAAAGTAACATTTTGTCAAATATGCTTCATAGCAAGTTTCTTGTTTCTGAAGAAATACTGTTATAATGTGAATTGAACTGAACTGTTTGTTTTTACTTTCGTTCGATTAATGTTAGATGTCGGGGTCTAGGCGAAGCGCTGCATGGTTTATTTCGGGTTTTGAAATTGATTTATTTGAAGATTCCGTAAAGTTTGGACGTTGTACGTCATTTTAAAGTACACATAAACACTGGTCACAACACAGTTACATATTTATTCATGCGTTAACATCAACTTGATGTAGTGAGATACCCCTGTTATTCGTATTCGTCTATTTTACAGAACCCAGCAACTTACTTTTGATACATACATGTATCACAGATTACAGAGTAATAACATGTGAAAAATATGTTTACAATAGTATCAGTTATGGTGGTATAAAATTGTACGAAAGGCACTTTATTTCATACATCATTGTAATAGCTATTTCCTTTGGTCTAACTGGCTGTCGATGGCTCTCCACCATTCGTGTTGGATTTTTGTATCGGATCATTAACTTTTGACCTGATCCGGTTTTAGATGAGTTGGATATAGTGATGGTTTGCTTAAATTTTCCTAGTGAGGTTTCGATGGCGTTTGCTGATATGTTTGATGGATTGACGGCATAGTCGCACTCAAATTATTGTCTGTATTTGGTGTGGAGTTGTTATGGGTGCTTCTGCATAACGTTTCTAGTATCCAAGATTTAACATCAGTGTACAACTAGTAAATAGTCATATGGCGGCGTTAAACACATTCGTAATCGTCACTATCCTTATATGATGGTACAAAACTATACTGGTCTTATTGCTGGTCCTAAATGACATGTAGTACCCTTAATTTTCGCAAAGAAGAATTTATTAACGCCTTAGCAATGTGGTAACTAATACAGCAGTAATGTGATGTTTCAAGATGACAATAATTGTAATTTGTTATCACTTTCGAAGCCATTAAGTTTTCTCAAAATCCACATTATTCGTTGTTGTGATTGATACATGTACAACACTCTCTAGTAGAAAGAACAAGGTCTCATAAAGTCGGAAAAAATGTAATTGCATGGTTTCTGTTATTTCATACACCGTAAACATGCTGTGATGACCTAAAGGGAACAACGCTAGGTGCATTAATATTAGAGAGGAAATATTTCAATTTTTATGAGGCTGCCCTCTCAGGTTTTTTCAAATTAATTTCACAGCCACGTTCTGACATTTCATCACAATATTGATATCTTTCTCGATTTCTGAAAACTAATAATCTGTGATGCTATTGCTATCTCTCAGTTATTCAGTAGCGAAACAATTCATTTTTGTTTTTATTGCACCAACGAATGTGTTAAAACATGCTATTGTTTTGATTTTCCAGCTCTTCAAACGTTAATGCTATGCGAAACAATACCATATTACATGCAAAACCTTCCCGACTAATATATCTTTAAATTCACGACGATTTAGAAAAGTAGTTGTAAAGAAAATGCAATACGTTACGCATACTGGTATGTCTACAAATTTCTACACAAACCAATGGCAACATACACCACGATGTAAATCCTTATTCATTGCTTCTCCGTGACTGTTCCGTCGGAGTATTACAACGATCTTCATTATGGCTCTGGTGCTGTGAGTCGGAACACATATGTCATGCACATTGAGTTCCCTCTAAGCGTCAAATCGATTTCCAGTTCCACCAGAGCCATCTGAAAATGTTACAATTATCTAATAGAACTGCGAAGCGGTATAATTATATAGGGATTACTTCCACGTGTGTAGTTTCTTTACCTGTTTGTACAATTATCTAGTGAATGGCGTCGCAGGGGTAATATTATACAAGTTGGGTTTGTTTCCATTCTATTAAACCAATTCTATACAAGGTTAGCCAATAAATTGATTAATTCCCATTTTGTGTCCCGTTTCATCAAGTACTAAGTTAATCAAGCATACGTGTCGGATGTATAATCACATATTGGGTCAGGATGATACATTAGGATTAAAGAACTGTGTATCAATTATTAAAGTTTCCATTTAATTATATGTACCTTCTCGCATTTATTGAATGTATCGCTTTATGCTACCTTAACAACCCGTCTAAATTGATCATGCATTATTAGCAACCACACGTATGCATACAAGTAAAAAAGAAATGACAAGTCAAATCATGAAGGTAAATAACCACTAAATGCCTACGCGGACCAAATTCAGATACAGTCAAATAGTCCGGTAAAAACTTTAAAGCGTCTGGAAATGGGGATATGTCTTGACAAATCAGCATCAGAATCATGAAATTGGTGTTAAATGCTTTTTATGTATGTATGTGATGTAGTGAAATGGTTTTATTCAGAAATATTTTGTATTCTGGCTAAAATATGAAAGTGAAAGTAAGGATGGGGCTAACGGACAGCAAATCCGTACATGTGAGAAAATCTGTTCACCGCGTTTGACGAACCAAATTTTTCTTATATGATACACGACCCCCTACTTTTTTCATTTTCTGCAATCTGGATGCTATTTCTATTGATTAAAAGATTTTGAGATGGCCCCATGGACAAAAAGTTGACATTTTTGTTTTGCCTGACCTAGGTCACTTTACATTGAGTTAAAGAACAACTCTATTTGGTGGTTTATGACCTAAATGTCAAGAAATCAAGTTAACAACAGGCAAAAAGGTCATTCGAACTGTTTTCTTATTGATTATTCCAAACATCAGCCACGATATAGCGTGTGCAACACAATAAGACCATTGACCGAGGTCAGAATTAAATAAACTCGTACTAATTAATGCCACTAAAACAAAGCAGTATAAATGTATGTAAAAGAAACGGTATAAAAAGCAACGAAGATGATACAGTCAACGTAGAAGTTTATCTGACTAACATCAATGTGTTTAATCAACGAGCCAACAATGAAACCAAGATGCTTTCAAATTTTCCGGTGAGCAACCATGATTTCCATTCAATACTGTGATATAATTGGTCATCTTCAATAAATTAGAATTGTTACATTCTGTTTGGCGTATTATTTTATTCATTAAACATCGTTGCAAACCAATCTGATCATACTATTGACGAAAGTACCAGCAAATCGGGGTTACGATTTAGGTAATATATTAAACACACCCATGTGACGTTAATGAATAATACTAACAACTAAAATTTCTAATTAATTTTCAGTTGAATACAAATGTAGTAATCCAACACTTGTTCATGTATTTTATGTTTTCCATATTTTAATATCCCGATTGGAACGTGTTCATCATTTCATTTGATTTGATTTACTTTGATCTAAACAAGCAAAAGTCTTCAGTTGCTTACAGAGTGTATGTTTTATAAATGATATTTAAAGCAACACAGTGTATCACAGGAAACTGAATGGATAAAACTACCGACATGAATATTAGTCCAGTCATATTAACTTTAAACCTCAAACTAATTGCAAAACAAACAGTTTTGTGTTTATATGGTGCGTAACGCTATCCTTAGCAATGTACAAAGTGTCCTAAGTGAATATTCGTGGGACCTTTTGAGATATTTACAAATATATTGAATTGTCACATGTTTTCGCGATATTTGTCACTTTTGATGTCAATAAATATTGACTTGTACCAGTAACTTATTTTAACATCGTGCTTAGAGGTCGCAATTTTGGTCTGATTTTTATGAAACTTGGCAGCAATGATCGTCGGAAGCTAATCTAGGTAAAATAAAATTTTGAGTTAACCGGAGCCAAAATCAAGGTCACTAGGTCAAAACATAGAAAAAACAATATATAGTAACCAGGGGTCGAAATTGTGAAGTTTAGTCACAATGATTACCTTACAAAACTCAAGGTCGTGTATAAAATTGGATTAACCTGAGTTATAAACTAGGTCACTAGGCCAAATTATAGAACAAATCTTGAGAAGGCGCCCTTTTTACCTAATCTTTATGAAACCATGTCACATGGATCATTAAGACAAAATGTAGGTCAAATAAAATATTTACTTATCATGAGTTAAAACTTGGTCACTAGGTCAAATAATAGACAAACCTTCATACGCCAAAAAGTCGCATCAATAATTTTAACCTATTGACCTTATTTTGACCCAAATTATTCAATAACATACTTGTCTTAGATGTTTTGAGATGAGCGTTGTGACCAAGTTGCATAAATATTAGACCAACATTGTGAATTTTGTACCTACACAACGTTTTCCTTTGATTTTAACTAGCGACCTACTTTTTGACCCCGAATGACCCTATTTATAACTTTGACCTAGATTTTGTTGATATTATTATTGTGACCAAGTTTCATAAATATAAGGTCAACGTTATGGCCTCTAGCGACTACACAAGGGTTTGCTACAATTTGACCTTGTGACCTAGTTGTTTACCCTTGAACATTTATTTTCTACTTTGGCCTAACTTTTGTTCAGATGATCACTCTGACCAAGTTTCATAATCATAAAGTCAAAATGTGAATACAAATGCAATTCTGGACGAACAGACAAAGAGAACAATCACTATTTCTCCCGAACCGATAGATTTGTGTACATTTTGTATATTGTCATTATTGTATACTGTCCAAACACAAATATCCATTTTCCATTAGACACACATGTATACAACACATGATATGTGTAAATTTTAAACAATTTGGATTAAGATTAAAGAAATGAATAAAACTTCCCCTTCCAAGTGCTATTGTGAGTCATTTTGTCGACATTTGAATGGGTAGTATACCAAAACGTAAACTGACATATATATGAAAAGTTAATTGTCTGATGATAAAATCAACATTTATATTCGATAGAAGAAGGTTGTATCTTTCAGAAAATATGAGCTTTTAGGTGCAATTAGTAAATATTTAACGACTTACACGGGAACTATTAGAACTTAAAATTCCCCATGTAGTATGCAATAAGGAAAATGCTGAAATTGCTACCAAAAGTGACCTTAAACATGTCGATTCTTTTGTATTTTCCCCACTGAACTCGCATATTTGACGTTTTGTCTGTAGTTGATAACAGTCTGTAGATGATGAAAATGCAAAGAAACTGATTTGCAATTTGTTTGAGGTTGACCATATCTTTTAGCTTCAATGACTGGACTATATACACATCAGTCGAACCCATATTTATACATATTTGCGTTCAGTAGCATATTTACGGAATAATTCTTATTTAATTTTGTATTTTTAGATAACGACTCACAGCACTGTGATAATACAGATGGTGAATTCGATAGATAAAATGGGATGAACTGGCACTCAACATAACAAGCCGAGCACAGAAATCAGAAACACCACACCACAACTGCACTGCACAATGCCCACATATAACCAATTAAAGTCCAAGTCCCCGCCGAAATAATACAGGACGACCCAATTTCAGAAATAAATTATAGAAAAGCAGTAATCACATGAGACCGAATGAAACGCAGCCAAAACCGACCAAGTTCCCCAAGGCCCCGTTACAAGGGGACCTAACCGCATCAGCCCATACCAAAACGGGATCCACATAAGACACAACCACCCATTGACCACGTTTAAAACACCAAGGACAGTAATCTAACGTTAATGTGACCTAAATAGACACCAATACGACTTGGGGTAGTTGATCTGCTTAAAGCCTGTAATAATCACATTGAAAATGATACAATACGAACAAAATGGGAGGCTCATAGTGGATTAACTTTCAAATTTCACAAGTAATGCAACATGTAAACTGTATTGTATTTTTACGCACAAGCATGGAATAGAGACTATTCTCAGAACTGATTACATCTTAACACTGTTCGTTATAAATGGGTTGTTGTGTGATGACGCCTCCTACGCGTGACGTGTTCTAAATTGGACCGTTCAATGTACTAGCTTAAGTTATGTCTGATGCATCGTGACAAGGTAGTTTGTGTTGAATTTCACAATGTATTGTCTTACAGACAGTTAAACTTATTAAACCTGACAAACCACATTTAATCATTTTTACGTGTACGGAATTCGAAATAAGTATTGTGGTCACATTAAACATAATTGTTAATTCTCTCAACCGCTTTAAAAACACACCACTATTGAAAATAATAAAAAATTGTCAAAAATGATTTGTTTGCTTAAATTAATGGTTTACAGAGTTTATTCGGTTCATAAGCTTGACATAATTAAAGAAAACGATTTTTTTGCATTCGGAATATTCCGCCAAAATAACTTTTTGATTTTGCATGTTTAGCACGTGCAGCTCGATCGCGTTGAACTATATGGTCAATATTTACTATAAACTGAACGCTGTTGGTTTACACATAGAAAAAACAACAGAAACAGTATTTGCTTATGGTATTTTTATGCTGCGAATATCTTGAATATTTACCAATTATAATGATGAGATACGTGATTTAAAATTAGGAACAAGCTAATAGAAGTCGTGTGACCACACTTAGTACTGTCTAATCATGATACTATGTTGTAACGTAATGAACAACCACAGCACATATCAATTATTTTGTGGTTACTGAATAACAAAGATTCACCTTAATAATTTAAACAATAATAATTGTGGACCATTATTGAAATTTGGTCTTGAACCAAATATGTCATCCACTGTAAATAAAGTCTTTATTATTATTTTTATCATTATTATTATTATCATTATTATTATTATTATTATTATAATTGTTATAAATACTTTTCATTTCCTATGTAGAATGGGACAGACGTGTAAAAGTAGAAGTGGAATCCGATAACATGCTAGAAGAGCGCAAACATTGTGTAAGCATGTTGTCAATCGTGAATAAAAAATAAAATGTTGGACAATACTGTGGCACCCCAAATACATGTACCTTCTTAACAGTAGAACGTTACACGCTATGAATTATGTCTAAAAATGTTACTTTTCAAATTAAATATATTAAAAAGAAAGGAGAATCCATAGAGAAAAGAAATGCATTACATGGTACATTACATCCTGTCATGCATAATTTGGTTAAACCTCACTGATGCAGATGAACATCATTATTTGCAGCATTTTCAATAATCGGATTAGATCAGTATGCTGAGGGAGGACAAAGGGTATTGTCGCCATGTTTCCTGATCAATTCAAGATAACATAAAACGAAACGGAACTAGTAACTTTGAATTTCCGTGCTAGTTTTGAATCATCGAATGGATGATAATCATTTCGAGTAAATAAGTTTTACGGAACAGTCCGTCACGCTGCTAGTAACTACCGTTCCCAGAAATAAATAATAATGCATCCAGAGCATTTCATACAAAACCCAGGATGTTTCAATAGAGGATTATAAAACATAAGATGCTCACATAAATGTCTATTCCAGCAATACAATGTTTGTGTGAAACCGAACATGTCATCGTAAAAAAAGATATTATAACACTGAAGTGGGCACTAGTTTTTTGGTCGTACAAATGTATTATCAACCGTATTGTAACTGTTATTATAATTGTAATGGTTTTTTACAATCACTGCTTTGATTAAATTAAGTGTCGAATCTGATCAGATTTCTGTACAATATTACAGTTGACCTTCTCAGATTCTTAAACTTAATACTGTGCATTAAAGTTTAATATGGGCGTTTTGTTTTTACTAAACCACACTTTTTCTATATTGATATTTGCGTATTTGATTAGAATCAAACAAAATCGCCTGTTTCATATTAGACTAAACATTCATGATATGATTTAGCCTGTAGGGAGACTAAAATATAGGTTTCACTATGTAGCCCAAGTATTATGGGTAGTTAAAATTAAAATAAATTCAAAAGTGTAGTTTAGCGGATGAACAACTGCACATCCTTCCGAAATTGGTATTTTTGTTGTTAATCCATTTCTTTGCGTGCTTTTTACTTTACACATATTGCTTGTACACTCAAACGCTTTACAAACGCACCTCTATTGAAAATAATCAAAAGTTGTCAAAATCATTTTTTGCTAAAATTGATCGTTGTCAGAGTTTGTTCAGTTCATAAGCTTGACATAATTAAAGAAAACGATTTTGTGTTTATTCAGAATACCCCGCCGAGAGAACTTATTTTATTTTGCATATTTTGCACGTGCAGCTCAATCGCGTCGACCTTTGTGGTCAATATTGACTTTAAACTGTACGCTGTTTACACATTGAACAAACAACAGAAACAGTATATGTTAATGGTATTATTATCCTGCAAATATCTCGAATATTTGTTCGGATGATTGTACCTTCGCTTCCAACTGAAAAGAACATCGGTGCCTTAGCATGGCGGTTCAGCTGCCTCCACACAACGATTGTGGGCTTAGAACATCGATTCCAGGCGAATGGCACAATCAAAGACCGACCTGGATGAAACAAGCCAAAGGTATTGAGCCCGAGCTATGAGGAAACATGACACAGGTTGTGCTAATGTTATTGGTTCCGTATGATTGCACACAGTGTCAAACGAATGTCGGGTGTCAATAAACAAGCCACAGATACATTATCGCATTTTCATAACTATTCTTTTCATAATTGTCACACTTTTTAACGAGTTTTCTCCCTTTTAGAACTATTTGTCTTCAAGCTCCTTCGTAGTGTTGATTTGAGGTGCCATATATGAACCACGGGAAATAACCTGACAGCCTGATGCTCATAACCAATATTTCAAGTTTAAATAAGGCTTGAATCCATCTTAGGTTCACATAATGCGCATATCTGGACCGCACTCGATCGTATGACATTAGCAAAACAGCCAAAGCCACATAACATTTATAATTCAAGTTAAGCTTTGCTTGGATGGTTAGAAACATCACGTCAAACATAATTCAATCTTATTACGTTATTAATGTTGGTCTTTAGGAGTAGAAACCACGTAGTACATGCATCAAAGTAGCGGGATCTTATAATTGCTTTTGAAATTGTGACTTTCCCTTTCATGTGTCACTGTGTTATCTATATCATAATTTATTTTAAGCTCGTAATAATGACATGAAAATCACACAACTCGTTGTGTATAGACTGAAGATTATTAATCCGAAAATAAATAACCATAGATTGAAGTTTTTATCACTAACACCGATATTTCAAATGTGGTGCGTTTTTAAAGTGGTTGAGTGTATAACAATACTATGGTGACATTGTTGGTCAAATTGGATAGATGTTTTACTAAATCTAGACGAAATTCGTGACACAGTATACTAGCAAAGCTACAATTAATGTTCAAACATTGTAATTATCTCAGTCATTATGTAATGTATATATGTCTGGCATTTCTAGACTGGCATTTCTAGACAATTCATAATTAAACCATTTTTATATGGAAGACTCGCCCACTTTGTCGATACATTTATGTAATGCACTTTCAATATAGTCTGCTTTTTCCGGATTCAGTTTGTTTTTATGTTTTCCTTTTATCCTTTATTGAGAAACAGGGTCTGCAATTATTTAGCATACACACATTTCTTCCCTGTCTTTATGCTTTGTATTCTCATATACAGTGCAACAAATGAAATAATAAGACCATGATGAAGCTCGTAGTTTTTGTTTGTGGCGAGCGTTTTTATGCTTAACTTATATGTACATTGTAAAGAACATTTTATCTTCATAGTGGATATAAGTTCTATAAATGTTTATGCACAATATACACGACGTTAACAAGCATGCAAGGTAATATCGGACATTAAAATGCTATACTACATAGTTAAAATGACCACGGAAGTGAAAAAGGTTTACATTTAGGTAGTAATTTAAGTCTCCAATGATTGATTGACATTGGAGTAATCATAGTTACTGTCCAACGTTATTTATGATAGAACTACCATCTGTAGCATATATTGTCTAAATATTTTGGGGAGCAAATATCTATAATATTAATTGCAAATTGTGCTGCACAGTGAAGTTCTCAATAACAACCTAACACTGATAGAAGTGTTTATATCTGCCAATGAAAGCATTAATCATAACGAAAAACAATTGGTTTGTCAGAACAGTAATATGATATAACAACAGCAATGTATAGGAATGTTAAAATAGGAAATGTGATGTTGTATGTTATTTGAATACTAGATCTTCATGACGATATTGTTACAATGTTACATATTGACAAAATAAGTAATATTGTAAGATATCGCAAATGAATAAATTACTAATATAACTTTCAGACACTATAATCATTTATATACGGACTGTACATTTATTTCTGGATCACGGAGTCATTGTTTATAATATTCGGTGCTGCTCGTAGTTACAGCACATCAGCGTGTGTACCTTTAAGCAAACATGTTGGTTCAGTGGACTATTATGGGTCTGTATTTCTCTTCTAGAACTTAGCATACATGCTACAGTCAAGGATCGAATTCTGATCCTTTTGCACCCAGTGGCCTCATGCACCCACGTCGTAAGCCTAAAACACAAACTTAGACTTTACATTGTCAAATTATGTTCTATTCCCTGGCATGTTGTTATAAATGCACATAATTTAATATAATCGGTATACTTGTACATGTACAGTGGGTAACAAAAAATAGGCAGATTGAATTTCATATAGTTAAATCTAATTTCAAAACAAAGGCAGTGATTATGAATAATGACAATTTAAGACTCTGTCTGTGTTTTAGGCTTACAGCGTCGGTGAATTAGGACCCTGCTCCTAGCCAAACATCTGCCATTGAATCACAGTGCTGCACATGTTTTTAGTAGTATATCTGCATAGCGACTAATTGAGATGAATCAAACATTCTTTCTCAATCACCTTGTCTTGTACTTTTCTGCATACATGTAGTTAAGCCATAGTGTCATTTGTCTTCCATTGTTTAATTAAAAATTCTAAGACTAATCTCGATCTAATACAAATGACGATAAATTGAACCTTTAGCTTCCAAAGGAAAATGATGTTTCCTCATTACTATCGTCTACTACCGTTTTATTTCAGACATGGCATAATTACGTCCCGATAGAGCTGTTACCTTGCATTGATTATCAAGTAAAATTTCTTTACTAATTGTGTGAATGTCACCATGTGATTATTCCATGTCAGTAACGTTTTTTATTAACTTTATGATTTGGCTTTAATTACATAGATAGAGGTGATATATTTTGTTTTATGATAACGGGTAAATGTTATAAGTGGAACATTGGCACCTAACATGTCGTTGTATAATTAGCCGTGTTTATTATACTCTTTTGTAGGGATGGACAATTGAGATAACATAAATATAAAACGACCATAATGCTTTTTTAATTGGATTATGATAACAAAACTACTCAATCTTAATCATAAGGATTACCGTAAACAAAACCAGGTTATTCACATAATATTGCAAAACAATTTATTGAAATATTCTCTTTTGATGGCAGGTTACAATGTACCATGGCAAATACGAAAACATGCAGTGGTGGATATATCGTAGAGTGTATGTTAATGTAATGGTATGTTAAAAGTGACTGTGTGAACCTATGTGTACACCAAGAAGATATTTCAATTGTAACAAACTATGTGTGGACGAACATATTAATGATAAATACTAGACTAGCATGCATATTCAATTTTTCTTACTAATCTTTAAATTTATAAAACATACATATTGTACGCGCTTGATGACGTATTTATATAAACAATATATGCTTTCCCTAATTCGAATTTCCGGTTGGAACGTGCTCATTATTTTATTTAATCAACTATAATCTAAACATGTCAAAGTAATCAGTTGCTAACAGGCTGTATGTTTCATATGTATACAAACAGACCGATTCTTACACAGGGAGCTGGATGGACAAAGCTACAGGCATGAAAATAAACACACTTGTCAAAGACAAAACCATGTTTGTCCATATTTGCGTTCAGTTGCATCAGTATGGAATATTTTTATCTCAATTTTGTTTTTTTAGATAACGACATCCAGCAAATACTAAGATAATACAGATGGTATACATTATGGACAAAGTCGATCTGCTTAAAGCCTGTAATGATCGCAATAAAAATGATTCAACTGGAACAACAAAAAAGGAGGCTCATAGTGGATTAACTTTCAAATCTCCATGTTTTGCAACATTGAAAAAACTATTGTATTAATACATTATATTCACATCCATCCTCGCTTCGTATCTTATGATGAATTTTACGAGCAATGAAGACTTGGATAATCTTCTGAAATGTAATTACATCTTAACATAGTTATACATGTGTATGAGAGTGTAATGACGTAGGAATTTCGCATTTTCCCCGGAACTATACATTCGTGTTTGTCGAAATCTGATCACTTATGCTTTCTGTGGACAACCCCAGAAATTGCACTTCTTGCTTATGTATTCACCATAAGACATCATAAAATAAATGAAACTTTATATTATAGTTTTCGACAATGTTTCAATCTTGGTGCTATTTCACCATTACTGACAGCAGAACCATTTTTACGATCAATATAAATAATGTTCTCCTTAAAATGTAAATTAATAATTTTTAAACATTTTTTTAATGCTTATATAAAAACATTTTATGGCTTTGAAAGATTAAAAAAGCAACTTTTTGTTTTACACTGACTTAAAAACAAAAACCATGTTGCTAAACCACTTTTTCAATATGAATATATCTATTCTATGATACTTTTTCGCGATGGTTACACAATTATTAAAATGTGTTATGTTATACTATGTAAGTCTTGCGTTTTCATTGCCGCTCAGTGTTTAAGTTGAACTCATCTCTAACTCTGTTTTACTCTAGTAATATGCAACACGTGAGAGAAAATAAATGTTTGCTATTTTGTACTTACTTTCAATCACGCTATGCTAGTGGGACGGTTTATCACATACACAGACCAAATGATAACCAACATGGTAAGCATGGTGAAATTGCAAAATGGATATTAGGTAGCTATGTATTCGTGTATAGGTATTGAAGCGCTTCGCCTAGACCCCGGCACTCCACATTAATGTAATGAATGTCAAATAAATGAATAAACCAAGTACAAAAGCATTGCATCGCACAACCTCCTACATTCAAAGTTCTGTGTTACTTAAGAAGCAATCACTACTAAGAACATTATCTGTTTCTTGCTTGCTCGTGAATATTGTAAGCTATGAAACGAAGATTGGTGGGAATCTGCATTGTCGGTACAATATAATTTTCAAAGTTACAAAAACATGCGAGTTTTGAAAGTTAATCCCTTGTATTATTTTTATTGTGATCCAAACATGAGTTAAGCGGCTTGACTTCAAACATTGAATACATCAACTCGAGCATTATCGCAATATCTGCTGGAAGCAGTTATCTTAATACGAGCATTAAAGATTTAAATAAAAAAATAACCATAAAATATTAAAAGACAGTCCACAGATATGAAACTGAACGCAAATATGGACAAAGTTGTTTTGCTATCGTCTGACATGCTTTTTTGATATCGCAAGCCATGTTCATCCAGTTTAAAGGGTAATTATCTGTCAGTTTCTATAAAAGCGATCCTCTATAAGCAAAGGACTTCTCAAGAGTATATACAATTCAATTCAATGGAATGATGTACAACTGGTTAATCAAGTTAGGACAAACTGATAGATACATCAACGAGTGCAGGATACGCCTAATATTACTTACAAAGATTAAAAATATATATAACGACATTGTAAGCAACAGAATGTCACATGTTCCAATTACGCTATGCATTTAATATTGTCTTAAATGTCCAAAACTATAAAATGCGTATGCCAAACTTCCCATATTATACAGCGACAATCGCCTTTTGTTTGCGAATGTTCTATTAAGAATACTATTCTCGTGGTCGTAAAACAAAATGTCGCACTAACTTGTGCGTAATTAGGACTAAAGGTATCAGTTAACAAAGAACGATAATGACATACAATAAGAACATGGTGACATCCCCACAGTTAGTAAAGAAATCTTACTTGATAACCAATTTAAGGTAACAGCTCAATAGACTATCAGAACGTAATATCGTCTCAAATAAAAATCAAGGTAATGGCTCTATCAGGACGTGATTATGCCATGTCTCAAATAAAACACTAGCAGACGATTGGGCTGAGGAAACATATTTTTGCAAGCTTGTTGGTGTTAAAACGGAACCTCAAGAATCAAAACTATTATCGCAATTATCGTATTATTGAAATGTATCGAGAGGGGTCTATTTGATAATCAAAATATTGGAGACATATTTGGAAATGATGACTCTGCATCTTTCAGCCTTTGGACAGTCGGGACTAGGGAACAAATAACAAAAATAATTTTATTTATATAGCTTCACAAGAAATGATACAGTGATTCGGTTTATAGGCGTTGGTGATGTGTCAGGGCTAAGGCAAACAATTAAAACGATCGTAATTCGTATATTCGGATCCACATGTATGATCAAAATGTGTAGAGTTATACACTTAATTACAGTGCCGATATTATGAACCCAGAAAATGTTGTAAAAGAATCACCAAGTACTGACATATCATTACGTTTCCCCGCTTGTACCCAAACTCGGTCACCTTTGTTACAAACGGTCACGATTGAATTCGAACCTTGGTCGTACCCATTCTGGTCATGGTCCGTGTCTCCTTCGGAATACATCTCGGCAAGGGACACACCATTTTTCACTATTGCTGCAACAGCGGTTTGTTTGAAATTAGCCGTGATCGAACTTGCAAAGTAGTATATTCCACTTACTGGACATATGAATGTATGAGAGACGGTGCTGAATGCGTGTCCTTCATTTGTGTTTACGTTGTTGAATGGTACAATTTGCATGGACCGAATCCCAAGCAAGTACTGATTCAAGTTTGCAGAGAATGCTACTTTAGTGTTAATCGTTGGAGCACTCGTAACTGGAACAATTCGTTTGTCGATCTGGTTTTGTTTTCCTGCAGACATAAACAAGTGCATAATGTAAACAACGTAAGTTTAGTTTTACTTGTAACTGCTTTTATTGACTGTTCAGAACGTCCGATATTCGGTTGTGATCACCTAGACCAGATTCCGTGATCTAAAGTATGCTTGCACTCAGAACTCAAATACAAACAAAATGTGCTTAAATGTGTTCTTAACTGCAAGTATTTGGGCAATGTTGCATGTAAAATGGGTGTCTATATGAGAAAAAGAAATTGTACATTCACAATATGGTCACTTTGTATTGTACTATTGCTGAGGTACATTTATATGAGCCGTTCTCCAGGAAAACCGGGCTTAATGACATTACTGACAAGGGTCCTAGTTCCAGACACTTTCGGAATCTCTTTTAAAAAAAACTCGGAAATATGTAAATCTAGTTTGTGAAAATTTACCTGAACCTAAATAAGGTTGTCTATGAACTGTGTAGATTTTTTTATTGTTAAACGAAGACAAGTGGGTGTAAGGGGGCCTATTAAGGGGTCACGTCATCACCTATTTTAAGCCTGACAGATCCTATAATCCGGACAGCGTGATATTACGAGTTTTATTAACATTTTATTACAAAATTGTGTTAAATTTCATTTTTTCAAGGGAAGCATGCGTAAATTCACTATGGATAATTTAATGTGGTTATGTCCCTTGAATCTTAAATCTATATCTACTTAGCATGTGTAAAAAACCCCAAAAACTATGCTATTTGTAGCTGGCATTTTGGATATAAACTGATGTTGTACGACGTTTTAAATCTCGGTAAGTATTTATTGAAGCAATAGTTTCGTAGTTAAACTGATTACACACAACTCGTCAGCTTACCTCTTATTTAGCACGAGGGCCGTATATTATATTTCGGGGCCGTTCAGTATTTTTACGCATGCTCAGTTTAGAGACTTTTGACTTTTCCCGCATATAAATGAGCTTTGCGAGTGCAGACGGAAATTATATAATAGCGGCCATTGTCGAATGAAACGTAGCCAACACTCGACCAAGTTCCCAAAGTCCCCACCGCACGGCGAACCAACCGCACACACCCATGCCAAAACGGCGACTAAATGAGGCACAACCATCCCCTGACCTAGTTAAAAACATCAAGGACAGTGACATAACGTTAATATAGTAGAAATTGTCAAAAGCTATGCGTCTAAATGATTGACAACGGAATATTAAAATTAATGGCCGCAAAAAGGGTTTTTGAGAATGTCCTGATTAAAGGGCGTGTCCGGATTAGAAGGGGTTTGCCAGTATGATAGTAATTATGTAATACTATTTAGAAATAGCATCTAAGATCAGAAAAAAGTCATTTGCAACGATTTAATTTAAGCAGATTGATGAAATAGTACCATCTCAATATTTACAATTCCTCATCAATTATGCAAATAATTTCCGTTGTTGCCTTGACGACCAATTTCCGAATACTACTTGTAATGAGAAAAATAGGGGTTTGAATTAAAACGAGCAGCTCCTTTTTCTCTTTAGGCGAACACTCACACATTTGACGTGTTTTATTAAAATAGGAATATTATGCTAGAATGTGAAAATAGTTTACGTTTTATCAAATACTGGTTTATGAAATTATTATTAACGTAACGTCAAATAACGTTCAAATGACTTTTGCGACGTCAATCAAACACTTGGTGGTCGTGGTAAGTTTTAAAAGTCTATAACTTTGTTAATGTACTTAATAAGTCGTTCAAATTTTCGGAAACAGTTTATAAGAATCTGGTCTTTCTAACGATATATTAGCATGATGTTCATGAAATTGTCACTTAGCCCGGTTTTCCCGGAGAACGGCTTATATACATTGAAGGAACTTACTCCACAAATTCAATGACAAATCTATTACAATCAACCTAAAAAAGTTTTAACTAATAAATGCGCTACATTATAATACTAATTAAGAACGACTCATATGCTTATAGTTAAAAATATATCATCTTGCACAATCAGCAAATAAATAAAAGAGTCTCTCGTAGATCCCAGATACTGCCGAAAATTGCGGATTTCAGCAAAATAATAATGTCTACCAATGACAGGATTACAAAAACATGGCAAACAACTACACCAGAGACCAAACAGGGCTAATATATAATTTTACCGATTATCTTAAGACCATAACTAACGAGCTTATATATTACCTGATGAACTTGATTTGCCACGTCTATTGCCGTCATTCATATCGTCAACATCCTGATGCAGCTCAGCTCCCACGCCATCGAAGTCTGCCTTCAGTCCATTCTCACCACTGGGGTCATTCGCTTCTCCATCACCAGTTACACCATAGGCATGCGTTTTGAGTCCGTCGATATTTACTGACATTGCTACGGATTCGTCGCCTTTTAAAAGTTTCTTATTCCGAGTTGCCATTTCATGTTCGATGTATCTTAATCGCTTTTCAAAATATACAAAGGCCGTTATCTGTTCGGATAGGTCTGCGTTTTCGGTGCGACATTCGCTTACTTGGTTTTCTAATCGTATTATTTCACGTTTGTTGCGTTCAGTCGATAACTTTAAACTATCCAGTTCATTACGGATATCAAACAACATGTTCGCCATACTATCACTTTCTCCAAACACACATTGCATACTCCATATTCCACCGATGCATAATATAACAAAACCTACGCCGGTTATGTCCATATTTCGTTTTACTCAAATGATGAAATGTTTAATAGAACAAACTATTACTAATTATATCCTATTTGAACCTAAATTTCATCAAAACGAATCGTTGGTTGAAGATCGCTCTCTTATCTAGAAGGTGGAAGGTCCTACCTTACCGCGTCACTTAGACGACTAAAAGGAAATATGGAGTTACATTTTTTGCACGTTTAAATGTATTGTATACCATTCGTGCTTTCGTAATCTCCCGATATACACTTTACAAAGACTGTTTATATTTGTGGCTCACCGGCTGCGGTGACTTATGGCTTTGGTTTTTTTTCGTTAAGTATAGACATTTTTCGTGTAATGTTGTTATATTGTAAATGTTCTCTGTGCTCGGCTTGGTAAGTTTAGTGTTGCCTTCCATGTCTGATTTCCTCTTATCTTCTTATCCGATTAAAATTGTGCTCAGAAGTGACATCATATATAAACTTTTCATCCAATCGAACATATTGATGCGCTCAAATGTAACAGTTACTGTGATTGAATTTTGTGATATCATTTTATGATAATATTCTACTGCAATGTTTCTGACTCGTCAAATTAACGTGATACAATGGTGTGGAAGCAACATTGACTTACTTTTATATATGACACTTTTTTAACTCATTATTTTATTTAAAGCTCCAAGTGTGTTATTTCGTCTATCAAAATATGTATTAATCAAATGCCTGTAGTTGTGTTACAACCAGTATCCGTCTAAACAAATGAGGATACTTTTTGAAACAAATGACACAATGGTGAGGTGTTATATGGCCAAAGTAAAAAGGTCGGCACATCGAATAAACGACATCTTATAAATGTAGAGAAAATAAGACAAATGCATCACATTCTTATTAATGAATTTATCGCGAAATGTACTAGAATACAAATAATTGTTACTGGAGAAATTCGTGTCCGCTAAATAATAACCAAATCTGTACATCAATAAAGAATAAGAGGAAAACCATAAAAAAGAACTATATCCAGACAAAAACAGACCATGTTGAAAGTGCAATACCAAGACATTGCGACAAAGTAGGCGCGTTTTCCATATAAAGATGGTTCAATCATTATTTGTCTAGATAATGCCAGACATATAATTGAATACCAGGACCATAAAGATGTAATAATTACAATGTTCATATTGGATTTACTGGTCTAAGTTTTCATGTCTTTAACCGAGATTTAATATGGCATCCATCAAATTCTATCAACGAGGTTACAATGGTAAGTGACGGTAATGGGTGTATTAGCAATCTTATTAAAATAGACCGACTCTCCACTATTTTGCGCTAATACAGGGAATTTATAATTAAGATTCTCAAACATTGTAAAGGAATCAATTAAATGTAAGGGTTTGATTTTAATGAGATGGGGGTAGTTGAGTTGAGTTTGATTAATTGTAAGTATTCGAGAAAAAGTTACAACATTAACTCCTTACAATAAGACCGTTACGTCTGACCCTCAGACAACTTAAACTTTTATGATGTACACTATCCGAATGTATTTAAAAGTTACCAAGGGGCTTCTATCAGTTGAAACATTGGTTAAGCCTAGCAAATCCTAAAATATATATCCATGGAGAGAGCAGCGCATGGAACGTCACAACGCGTTTAGCTAAACGAGACAATGCACGAGTAGTAGGTAATGCAAACTTGCGATTAAACACAGGAATCTACATGCCATGGCTTTCAGATTACTTTATTTATGTCTTTTACAAATGCATTTCAGTTGATGTAAATTGGTTTGACCTTGACCAAATCTGCAAATAATTTAACATAACAATACATTAGTAAATGTCAAGCACATTATTATAAAAACAAGTTTCCTTTGCAATTACTTTATATTTTGTATTATTGCAGAACAATCATCAATGCTACCATTGTGAGAAGGTCAACAGCATTATCACATGCAAAGTTTAATCAAGTTGGACAAACAGCTATTTGATTATTTATTAAACTACAGTGCACACAACAACGTAAACACGTTTTGTTTTGCCATGACAATCTGATGTTCACAAAAACATTCCATTTCTAATATCTTTCTCTGAAACTAATATTTCCATGTAATGTTTGATCAGGTTCTCTTAAACGGTTTGTTGATTTTTGTATAAAATGATCAGTGCAAGTATTATTGTATCGCTTTGTCTGACCATTTGTATATGAGTGTGAGCTATATAATACCATATTTGGTGTATATTGTACGTATATGAAACAGTTACGTTAAAGGTAAATAACCACTAAATGCCTACGCGGACCAAATTCAGATTCAGTCAAATAGTCCGTTAAAAAACTTTAAAGCGGCTGAAAATGGGGATATGTCTTGACAAATCAGCATCAGAATCATGAAATTGGTATTAAATGCTTTGTATGCATGTATGTGATGTAGTGAAATGGTTTTATTCAGAAATATTTTGTATTCTGGCTTAAATATGAAAGTGAAAGTAAGGTTGGGGCTAACGGACAGTGAGTAAATCCGTACATGTGAGAAAATCTGTTCACCGCGTTTGACGAACCAAATTTTTCTTATATGATACATGACCCCCTGATTTTTTTTCATTTTCTTCAAGCTGGATGCTATTTCTATTGATTAAAAGATTTTGAGAGGGCCCCATGGACAAAAAGTTGACATTTTTTTTGGCTGACCTAGGTCACTTTACATTGAGTTAAAGAACAACTCTATTTGGTGGTTTGTGACCTAAAGACATGCAAAATTCCTTTAAAATCATGTTTTCATTTTTTTGCATTTAAATGAATGGAAATCCACTCAAGATGGGATTTTAACCATTTTTATCTGTGAAAAATGTCTAAAAAAGTGAAAATTTAGATTTTTATCATGAAAAATCCAGAAAAATTCAGATTTATTTTTTCTTGAATTGACATTTTTATGTGAATGTTGCCCTCATTTTAGTACCAGACAAGGATAACTGTGATTTAAAATGAAGAATAGACATATAATTAGGCATCTAAAGCAAAATTGGGGTTCAGAATACCATTTTAGCACAATTACAACCCCATTTCATGTCACTATTCATACCATTTGACAGGCGCTGACCAAATTTCTCCTTAAAGGCGCATATGCGGGTTTGTAATTTTTTCTGGAATTCATGCCCAATTTGTCTAGAATTGATTTTTTTGTGCTGCATATATATAGTAGCATTGAAAAAAGTGCAAAAAACACTTAAACAACCCAAAAAGGGTTGCCTTAAGGTAAATAACCACTAAATGCCTACGCGGACCAAATTCAGATTCAGTCAAATAGTCCGTTAAAAAACTTTAAAGCGGCTGAAAATGGGGATATGTCTTGACAAATCAGCATCAGAATCATGAAATTGGTATTAAATGCTTTGTATGCATGTATGTGATGTAGTGAAATGGTTTTATTCAGAAATATTTTGTATTCTGGCTTAAATATGAAAGTGAAAGTAAGGTTGGGGCTAACGGACAGTGAGTAAATCCGTACATGTGAGAAAATCTGTTCACCGCGTTTGACGAACCAAATTTTTCTTATATGATACATGACCCCCTGATTTTTTTTCATTTTCTTCAAGCTGGATGCTATTTCTATTGATTAAAAGATTTTGAGAGGGCCCCATGGACAAAAAGTTGACATTTTTTTTGGCTGACCTAGGTCACTTTACATTGAGTTAAAGAACAACTCTATTTGGTGGTTTGTGACCTAAACCGTAAATTCCTAATTTCCATACCATAAAAGCACATGTACGAGTCCTGTGAACTCCAGGCGACACATACTGTTTGAAAATCGTACGAACCTATATTTATACTCATGCAATTCACACAGTCGTTATAGAAACGATATATTTGTGCAACAGATAATGTTCAATCGACTTGTTATAGTTGCCTTATCCATAAAACAGGAAATAATCGATTGCATGCGGTATTGTAAAGTTACGCTTTGTAATTTATTTCTAGACCAATGGAATTCCTAGTTTACGTTCCTGCCTTATTGTCATCCGAGAAAAACAGCAGTGCATCATTATAGCGTTTCCTGAGTACATCATGAAAACATTTCCTGTCTCGTAAGAATTTACTTAGCGTCTAAGTAAAGGAGGGCGTTTCACAGACGAGGAATGTAAAGAGTTTTGAGAGTGTGTGCTCATACACGTTCGTATTTGAGCCAATTTCAGACACTGATTATATTTCGCGATTTTTCAGTTTAAACTCCGATTGTCATATATAACCTTGGATTTATACTCAGATATGACGTCATACACAATTTGTAAATTACTAGTATCTTAATCATGAAAAATGGTGATTGCATTTTACGTTTCATTTTTACAATTCTGTGCTAACAATGATGTGGTCCGATACGTGCCTCACATGGGGAGAAGCGGCCAATGTCTTCAAATACTAAACAATGTTATTCTGATACCGGTTGGTATATTTCTTTTCATTTTACTACATACCGTTCAAGTAATATCAACAAAACAATGTGTGTCTTTGCAGCATGTATTTCAAGAACCATCACAACACCTAATTTATGCCATTATTTTAAATTCAGTACATGCATTTCCAATCCATTTTGCAAAATTATCAAGACCACCCATCTCTGTCATGTGTCTCCTCATCAAGTATAATACATTATCGTAATTTAAAGACATATTTGGACACTATCGGAACATAAGACTACTCTGTCACAACCTATTACGTAGTAACTACAACCACACTTACTTTCGTACTTATTGAATAAAGGCATGTATATTTATTACACTATTGATTTATATGTCAATAGGAATGATGTTGCCAGTATTACGATACAATATCACAATCAAATAATACAATACGAACATTGTTTATTGATCAGAAGGATTTATCAGACCCGACGTCAGTATGACCATCTCATTCGACTTCAGCCAACACAAATGATAAATTAGATGATATGAACCTAACAAATATTGGTCGAAGCGGTATTTAGAGGCAAACCATCGACCAACGAGCCTACGAACCAACATCACAGTGTCCGTTCGCTGGGGTAATATTATACATTGACTGTAAAACATATCAGTTATATGATGAGGATATTACTTGTTTTTCTACTTAACAAGGTCAAGTCCTACCTTGCCCATATTTTAACTAGGTCAAGTCGTAGTTGTGACGCTTTAGGTTGCATAGCTTTAGGTCACTGTCCTTAGTGTCACTAAGGTCACGCCCTGGGGTTGTTGTGCCTCATTTGGTCGCCGTTTTGGCATGGGTTTCTGTGGGCACTGCTCAGGGTAGTTTTGTCATTCTGATTTCTGTGCTCGGCTGGTTGGGTTGAGTGCTACCTTCCCTGTCGGATTTTATCATACCTTTTTTAATATGTTGCTTTTAGTTTTCAGACGACACATATAAACTTGAATTCAGTCCCCCCACTAGGTTTTAGTATCATTGCGTGTCAATGTGTAACATAATGTTGAATTCCTGCTCTGTTGTTAACTAATTCGAATCATTTTACATCAATTTTATTTAATGAGATTGCAACGCATTATTCCTACAGTGTTGACTACTATAATTTGATAGTGGCATGCTGGATCATGTGCACACTATAATGCCTGCATGACGTCTTCATAATATAATATTAATATCACCAGGTCATACAGGTCATGTTAATGTATAAAAATAAATGCGGATAATGAAAGAAGCATTGAGCGGAAATACCAATTATTGAAAGAAAAAGACACAAAATTACAAAAAGAGCACGAAATGCACAAACAAGTTAGAAGTACAACACGTAACACAAGCTCAAGACATGAGGACCGTACAATACGTCATGAGCAATCGTCAATTGACACGGTGATAATTCTGCCGCACAGCACCGACGTGCAGAAAAATAAGCAGCTGGACGAAAATGAACGATTACGAAACATGGACCTACATTCTGAAGGCCTTCCAAACGGAACAAGAAACGCCATACATCATTAGCACAACCATTAAAAACAAGGTACGGTGGAATGAACAAGGGCTACTATTCTGTTTTCCAACTCATATAATCAGATGCTCCGCTGCTGTTAGATTCATTGCGTGTCAATATGCAAAATATCGTCTATTTATTGTTTGATTGTTACATCATGTGAACTGTTTCCCATTCATGCGTTTATTATATTTTTCAGCTTAAACGCACAGGTCATAAACGCCGGTCACAAAAACAAATATTTAATGAACAATTTGAATTGCACGTCGGTGATTGAATGGATAACGCCTATGGCCACGGATAGATAGGACGCCGGTTCGATTCTCGACAGATGACAATGGAAATGCGAAGACGAACGGATTGATGAACAGCGGTTATCATGCATTTTTCGGTGAAACCTACGAAACAAATTTAATTTATAAAATATATGACTCTTCCATCTTATGTCGGAAGCCATTGAACAATTAGTCAGTCTCATTCACGTAAGCAATACAATGACCAAACGTACAGATCTATCGCAATATTTGAATGTTAACACATCAAAATCCATTATCAAGCTTTAAGTTACATCAAAACTGGATTACTGCAATTCAAACAAATACCGAATTCCTTAGTTTACCTTAATTATCTTAATGCCCCGATTTGTAATTTGTCACTACGTACTTATATTATAATTCCTTATAGATTCTTAAGGTCGGACAATTTGTTATCCAATGCGAAGCGGAGGGTAATTTGTTCGTTATTGTAGTTACCTGTGTGCTCTTTTGCTAACAATGTTACACATGGTGCGTTGTCCTCTGGGTTTGGTTATACTCCGATCCGCCCTGTGACTCCATTCATAAAGTGTACATTATTTTCGTAAGTGTTTTCTTTGTCACTTCCGCATGAATTGCCATATGGTATGGTAAGCGGCGACTAAGCGCCTGTGCATCAATTTGTCGAGATTTTAAAAAGCGGTATATTTTCGGTGTGTTTTGCCTAATAACGTCTCGATTATGAAACAGTTTGACAAAAACATGATTACAACTTGTAGAAAAAAGTATAAGTTAGCTAATCAATAAAACAGTAGGTGGTTATCATCTATTTCGCAATCGTCTCAGGGCTTTTTGTAAACTTGGTTTCGACAAGAGTTCTGTCCCTGTTATCCTTAAACAGTGAATGGGGTGGAAGACGTTACAGACCCATATGACTTTAATTACCATGCCTGTCAATGTTAAGTGTGTCTTAAATTTTCCTGAACCGCTGTATTTTTGACGACAGGGTGTTTATAATTTAGCTTTAGTCAGGAATCTATTCTTATAAATACTGGACACGTCCATACAGGAAAGTAATTAATTAAATTAAGTTTTATTTCCGTAGTAAAAATTGCTGTAGCATAATTTGTTCCTAATCTTATTTGCAAAAATATTTTGTCGTTTCATTTGGGTTATAATCTGTTGATCAATAACCTTTAATTTTGCACCGGAGATGTGATACCAACACTTGGGTACCTTATTTCGGCTTTGTTACGTTTCTAGGTGTGCCCTTTAAAAGTATCTGTGGTCGAAGAAATGTAAATAATGATACATGTACATTGTATAACCATTTGACTAATTGAGGACAATAATGTTTGAGAAAGTGAAAAAATTAAAGAACATACTATTATGAGTTTTTGTAACGTTAGCGGTTTTTATTCAACAACTTAGTACGTGTACAAGAGAACTCTGAATAATTGAATCTATGTAAATTAGTCATGTAAACATTTGAATAAATAAAGAATATCGATATATTATGTGCAAGGGGCAGTAGAGTAAATGTTATTACATTTAAAAAGGCATAGTAGTATGTCAATTTGCAATGTCAAGGTTTTAATTGATCAACTCAATGAAAAAAACACTCCATGGATGAGTTGATGTATTACAGAACATGCCAAAGTGCCAGGTGTTGAGTAATATCAAATTAAATACGTTTAAACCAGTTGCAAAGCGTACAGCTTTCAAAAGTATTGTTTACGGTGCAACACATTTAAGGGCATGTAAATACACTCGTATTGTCGTTTTGCTAGTTATTTTGATACTATTGTGGATAGCGATACTTGATACAGACCAATAATAAATGTTAGATTCGTGTTGTACTTCATGAATTCCGAATATGGTGAGTGGGTGATGTCAGTCCTGCCTCTTTTTCGATTGTTTAAAAAGGAGCATTCTTGATTATTTGTCTTTGCTTCAACGCATTGGAAATGGGCACACTCATTATAATTATAATCGTGTAACTGATATGGCAACGAATATGATGGTTTAACGTTGTTTCATAGACGAACTATCTCATCTCATTGTTTTGCACAACTCTTTTTCTAATTCTAATTCTGTTTTCGTTTAACAATATTGAATTGATATTGACTGAACAAGACATCATGTTTTAATTACAATACCCTTTGTCCTCCGTGAACATGTTGATTTAATCTGAATCTCGAATAACGCTGTCAAGCAAGCATGTTCATCATCTTCAGTCAATTTGATCAAATCGTGCCTAACTGAATCTGGTGCATGTTCGTGTTTTATGAAAGTGTCTCCTCTTATTTCGACCAACAATTTAGTTTAAAGTTACATTTTGTCAGACATGCTTCCTAGCAAGTTTCTAGTTTCTGAAAAAATACTTTTATAATGTTAATTGAAATGAACAGTTTGTTTTTACAGTCGTTCGATTAATATTAGGTGTCGGGGTCTAAGCGAAGCGCTGCATGGTATATTTCGGGTTTTGAAATTGATTTATTTCAAGATTCCGTAAAATTTGGACGTTGTACGTTATTTTAAAGTACACATAAACACTGATCACAACGCAGTTACATATTTTGTTCATGCGTTAACATCAACTTGTAGTGAAATACCCCTTTTATTCGTATTCGTCTATTTTATAGAACCCAGCAACTTACATTTGATACAATTCACAGATTACATACAAACATGTAGTAATAACATGTGAAAAATATGTTTTACAATAGTACATGTATCGGTTATGGTGGTATAAAGTTGTAACAAAGGCCATTTATTCCATACATTATTAAAATATCGATTTCCTTTGGTCTGTATAACTGGCTGTCGATGGCTCTCCAACATTCGTGTTGGATTTTTGTAGCGGATCGTTAACTTCTAACATGTATCCGGTTTTTGATGAGTTGCATTTAGTGATGGTTTGCTTAGATTTTCCTAATCAGGTTTCTATGGCGTTTGCTGATATGTTGATGGATTGACGCCATACTCATACTCGTATTAATGTCTGTATTTGTTGTGGAGTTAGTATGGAAGTTTCTGCATAACGTTTCTTGTATCCGAGATTTAACATTGGTGTAACAAGTAAATAGTCATATGGCGGCGTTAAACAAATGCATAAGTGTCACTACCATTATACTATGGTACAAACCTATACTGGTCTTATTGCTAGTCCTAAATGACATGTAGTACCCTTAATTTTCGCAAAGAAGAATTTATTAACGCCTCAGCAATGTGGTAACTAATACAGCAGTAATGTGATGTTTCAAGATGACAATAATTGTAATTTGTTATCACTTTCGAAGCCATTAAGTTTGCTCAAAATCCACATTATTCGTTGTTGTTATTGATACAACACTCTCTAGTAGAAAGAACAAGGTCTCATAAAGTCGGAAAAAATGCAATTGCATGGTTTCTGTTATTTCATACACCGTAAACATGCTGTGATGACCTAAAGCGAACAACGCTAGGTGCATTAATATTAGAGAGGAAATATTTCAATTTTTATGAGGCTGCCCTCTCAGGTTTTCTCAGATTAATTTCACAGCCACGTTCTGACATTTCATCCCAATATTGAAATCTTTGTCGATTTCTGAAAACTAATAATCTGTGATGCTATTGCTACATGTATCTCTCAGTTATTCAGTAGCAAAACAATCCGTTCATGTTTTTATTGCACCAACGAATCTGTTAAAACATAGTATTGTTTTGATTTCCCAGCTCTTCAACCGTTAATGCTATGCGACACAATACAATATCACATGCATAACCTGCCCGACTTATATATCTTTATATCCACGACGATTTAGAAAAATACTTGTAACGAAAGTGCAGTACGTCACGAATACTCGTATGTCTACAAATTTCTTCAAACCAATGGCAACATACACCACGATGTAAATTCTTATGCATTGCTTCTCGGTGACTGTTCCATCGGAGTATTACAACGATCTTCCTTATGACTCTGGTGCTGTGAGTAAGAAAACAATGTCATGCACAATGAAACGTCAAATCGATTTCCAGTTCCATCAGAGCCATCTGAAAATGTTACAATTATCTAATGGAACTGCGAAGCGGTATAATTATATGGGGATTAATTCCACATGTGTACTTTCTTTACACGTCTGTACAACATTCTAGTGAATGGCATCGCAGGGGTTATATAATAAAAGTTGGGTTTGTTGCCATTCTATTAAGCCAATTCAATGTGAGAGCAGCAAATAAGTTGATTAATTTCCATTTTGTGGCCCGCTATATCAAGTACTAAGTTAATCAAGCGTACGTGTCGGATGTATAAGCAAATATTGGGTCATGTGGATACGTTAGGATTAAAGAACAATGCATCTATAATTTAAAGTCCCATTTGATTGCCTTCTCACAGTTATTGTAGGTATCGCTTTAATCTAAGCTTAACATAACTTGTTATCGAACATGCATTATAAGCAACCATACAAACGCCCAAAAATAAAACATAAATGGCAAGTAAAAGCAGGAAACTTCAGCAGTCAAGTAAACAACCGTGAAAAGGGGCATAAGAACAATAACTGATTTTTTTATTAATTACTACATTATTTTTGCGTGTGCGGGATTCAAAATAAGTCTCATTATCACTTGAAAAATAATTGTTATTACACTCAACCGCTTTAAAACGCACCACCATTGAAAAAAATCAAAATTTGTCAAAAATCATTCTTTGCTAAAATAAATGGTTTACAGGGTTTATTCAGTCCATAAGCTTGACATAATTAAAGAAAACAATTTTGTTTGCATTCGGAATACCCCGCACAGAGAACATTTTTGATTTTGCACGTTAGCACGTGCAACTCAATCGCGTCGAACTATTTGGTCAATATTGACTATAAACTGTACGCTGTTGTTTTACACATAGAAAAAACAACTGAAGCAGTATTTGCTAATAATATTTTTATGCTGCGAATATCTCTATTATTATAATTATTATTATAAATACTTTTCATTTCCTGTGTAGAATGGGACAGACGTGTCATAGTAGAAGTGAAATCAGATAACATGCTAGAACAGCGCAAAACTTGTGTAAGGATATTGTCAATCGTGAATAAGAAAATAAAATGTCGGACAATATTGTGGCACCCCGAACACCACCTAAACAGAAGAACGTAACACGCTATGAATTATGTCTAAAAATGTTACTTTTCAAATTAAATATATTAAAAAGAACGGAGAATCCATAGAGAAAAGAAATGCATTACATGGTACATTACATTCTGTCTTGCATAATTTGGTTAAACTCATTAATGCAGATGAACATCATTATTTGCAGCGTTTTTCTATAATCAGATCAGATCGGCATGTTGAGGGATGACAAAGGGTATTCTCGCCATGTTTCAAGATCAATTCAAGATACCATAAAAGGAAACTGAAACTAGTAACTTTGAATTAACCGTGTTTGTTGTAACTCATCGAATGGATGGTAATCGTTTCGAGTAAATTAGTTTTACATAACAGTCCGTCAAACTGCTTGTAAAACTACCATTCCCAGAGATAAGTAATAATGCATCTAGAGCATTCAATACAAAACCCAGAATGTTTTAAAAGAGGATTATAAAACATAACATGCACATATAAGTTGCTGTGGACTATTCTAGAAATGCAATGATTGTGTGAAACCGAGCATGTCATGGTGGAAAAAAGGCATTATACCACTGATGTGGGCACTAATGTTTTGGTCGTACACATGTAATATAAACTGTATTGTAACTGTTATAGTAATTGTAATGCTCTTTTTCCAATTACTGCTTAGTGTAAATTAAGTGTCTAATTTGTACAGATTCCCGTTCAATATTACAGCTGACCTTCTCAGATTCTTAGAATTAATCTTGTGCATAAAAGTTTCATATGGGCGTTTTATTTTTACTAAACCACACTTGTGCTATATTGGTATTTGCGTATTAGATTAGAATCAAACAAAATCTTATATTTCGTATTAGATTAACACTCATAATATGATTTTGACTACAGGACTTCTGTCGGTATAAGGGCAGCCTATAATGCCATTCGGGATTTACGGTTCTCAAAATCTCATACCACATGTACGTATCACGTATCCCAAGTTCAACCCTCGTTTTGACCGCTGGTCAATTTTCCTGTGCAAGAATATTCAACACGTTTCATTCCATCAAGTTGTAAATTGGAATCTGTGAAGAAAGTGTCTATTTCTGGGCGCCGCAGAAGACAAAAGTGTCACTGGGGAGACTAAAATATAGGTTTCACTATGTAGCCCAATAATCATGGGTAGTTAAAATTAAACAAAAATCAAAATTGTGGTTGAGCGGATGAACAACTGAACAGCCTTCCAAAATTGGTATTTTTGTTGTTAATCACTTAGTTTGCGTGCTTACTACTTTTACACATATTGCTTGTATAACAATACTATTGTGACAATGTTGGTCAAATGTGATGGATGTTCTACTGAATCCAGATGAAATTCGTGACACAGTATACGAGGGTCATTCAATAAATTCGTGAACTGGACTCGTCATTTTAATACACATTGGCACAGAGAGTAACTAATTACATCACACTAAACTACAGCCTTTCTGACACAAGTGCAGAAAATTTTGCACGAAAATACGCATTTTTAAAGAAAATATGGCTAAAATAAAACTATCACCTTACCGCAACCACCACACAACGTAAATATATTCTGACGTCAGCGACGTTATTGGCGTTTAGCTATTTCTCAAATGGTAAATCCGAAATTGAAGTATGTCATTAATATCGAATTAAACACAAATATTTAAGTTGTATATTATTAAATAGATCTACCACAACATTTTATGTATTCAAAGTTAAGGATTAAGCGGGACTTAATGGTTGTATGATAAATTGAAATGCATCGCACATTTTGACTGGTGTTCCCAAGTCAAACGTCCTTAAGTATTTAAATTTCGTTCGATCCCTGTATCAATTTTAATACCATGCTGCTCAGAAATTTGATTTTGTCACTAAAACACAGAGACACTGAATACTGCATCCTTTTAGTTTGCTCTCATTAGAAGTTAATGTGTGTTTGTTGTGTATTTCCAAGACAAGTGCACGATTTAATAGTTGCACGAATTTCCTGGCGTAAATTCATCGGTATTTTGACGTAACTGAAAACGTGATAGGCATAGATCAAATACTTTTCAATTCAATCTTAAACGTCCAAACAACTTAATAATTTCACAAAATATTATGATAATATCTTGCAATAATCTGGCAATCATATGGGAATATAAATTAAATAATTTGGAATTTATAACTAGTTGAACGAGTGAAAAGGATACGTTACGTCGGTCGGGGATGGTTGCCCGTTACTATGGTAATACAACGGCTGGTCACATGCTACAGTGTTGCATAATCAGAGATAAATTTGTATCTATGGTAGGTAATTGATAAATGTTTATAACGATATAAGAAATTATTATTTAAACATGAATATAATAAAATGAGAACGATTGTCTACGAATATATTGAATGACCCTCGTACTAGTAAATCTACAATTAATGTTCGAACATTGTAATTATCTCAGTCATTATGTTATGTAAGTATGTCTGACATTTCGAGACAATTCATAATTAAACCATCTTTATATTGAAGACTCGTCCACTTTGTCGATACGTTTATGTAATGCACTTTCAATATAGTCTGCTTTTTTCTTGATTTATTTCATTTTTATGTTTTTCCTTTTATCCTTTATAATTGAGAAACAGGGTTGGTAATTATCTTGCAGTCACACATTTCTCTTCTGTACCGATTCTTTGTATTCTCATATACGAATATAGTGTGCACTGAAATAACAAGACCGTGTTGATGTTCATAGTTTTGGCTAGTGGCGAGCGTTTATATGCCTAACTTATATGCATAGGGCACTTTATCTTCATAAATGATGTGATTTCTATCAATGAACTTATCCCGATTATGCGGAATGTACACGACGCTAACCATTATCCAAGGTAATAGGGGATTAAATAGCCAGCAAAGCTTGCTATTGTAAGGCTATTGTAAATACCCATACCAATAATGTCCACGTGCGTATCTTCGTCGAGTCTCTGTAGGTACTAATGCTTTCAGAAAAAGTTATTTCCGGTCAAAAATTTCAGGCAGTTTTCCGAGGTGAATGGTCCTTGGAAAATAAAAAAATAGTAATCAGAAAACGGTTGCCCCCTATCATTTTCTTTCGAATTATAACCATCTTTAAAAATATTCAATAAATAAAACAAACTATTTTAAATAAACAAAGGGAAGTAAGAAATACGCTACTGTACTGGATACACGGCGCCAATACAGCAAGTGACGTCATGACGTCACAAATAACAGGAAATGACGTCATACCAAAAGTACGCCAAATAGACTCATGACGTTACGTTGCAATGTTCATGTATAACAAATCAGTATAATATAGGTAAAACTCCAGGTTAGGGATGCCTACACTTATTCCAAACATAAACCTCAGATAGTCATGTCCAATATTTTATCACTATAGGTTAAAAATTACTGTAAATAACTTGCTACGTAACAGTCTACTAGCCACCAGCGCTCGCCGAAATATCATATATTTTTTCACTTTGTCCGATATGTACTAGCGCTTATTTTAAGCAAGCTGTTTCTAAGCATAGCGCTCGATAGCGTGACAAAGTTACAGTACATTTCCCATAATGATTGTCCAACATATACTGCTCATCTAAATGATCAAATGTAAGACAACTGGTCGAGCACCATTATACTTTTGGGTTCAAGTCCCAGTTTAAATTATATAGTTGCTACATAGCCAATCTAAAATTTTGAATAATTTCTAGTCTTAAATTCAAAGAGGAAAAGTGATCAGTTGCTGATCAATAACTATCTCTGTATATTGTATAACATCTAAATTCAACTCATGTTTAGTCAGTTTCTATCTGATACATAGCTTAGCAGATATCCAATATATATTTAATCCCTCATTTAGGCGGTGCCTTAGTTCATATTATCGGACATCACAGTGCCATAATACATATTTAAAAATGACTACGGAAGTGAAACACGTTAACGGTAGTATTTTAAGACATCATGATTAATTGACAATGTAGTAAAGTATTATTATTTACAATTGTTATTTCTCATTTAATTACCATTTATTAAATATTTTGACTTAATTATTTGGGAAACAAACATCTATAATATTAACTGCACGTAGTGCTGAACAGTGAAGTTCTCAATAACGACCTTATTCTGATATGAAATGATTTATATCTGCCTATGAAAGCATTAATCATAACGAAAAACAATTGGTATGTCAGAACTGTAATATAATATAACAACAGCAATGTCTAGGAATGATAAAATAGGAAATGTGATGTTGTATGTTAATTGAATACTAGATTTTCATTACGATATTGTAACAATGTTACATATTGACAAAATAAGTAATATTGTAAGACATCGCAGAAGAATAAAGTGCTAATACAACTTGCACACACATTATAATAATTTATAAACGGACTGTACATTTATTTCTGGACCACTGAGTCATTGTTTCTAATATTCGGTGCGGCTCGTAGTAACAGCACATCGGCGTGGGTACCTTTAAGCAAACATGTAGGTTCAGTGGAATATCATGGGTCTGTATTTCTCTTCTAGAACGTAGCATACATACTACAGTCGAGGATCGAATTTTGACTCTTTTGCACACAGACTAAGACTTTACCTTGTCAAATGTTCTATTCGCTCTCATGTTGTTATTAATGCACCGAATTTAATATAGTCGGTATACATGTACATGTGCAGTGGGTAACAACAAATAGTCAGATAAAATTCCATATAGTTAAATCTAATTTCAAAGAAATGGCAGTGATTATGCATCATGACAAGTTTAATTTTGAGTTTTAGACTTACAACGTCGGTGAATTAGGACCCTGCTCCTAGCCAAACACCCGTCACTGTATCACAATGCTGCGCATGTCTTTATTAGTATATCTTGATAGGGACAAATTGAAATGAATCAAACATTTTTTATCAATCACCTTATTTTGTACTTTTCTGCATACATGTAGTTAAGCCATAGTATTATTTGTCTTCCATTGTTTAATTAAAAATTATAAGACTAATCTCTATCTAAAACAATCGACGATAATATGAGCCTTTAAGCTTCCAAAGGAAAATGATGTTTCCTCATTACTTTCGTCTACTACCGTTTTATTTCAGACATGACATAATTACGTCCTGATAGACCTGTTACCTTGCATTGCTAATCAAGTAAAATTTCTTTACTAATTGTGGGAATGTCACCATGTGTAACGTTTTTTTATTAACTTTATGATATGGCATTAATAACAAAGATAGAGGTGATATATTATGTTTTACGATAACGAGTAAATGTTATAAGTAGAACATTAGCACCTCACATGTTAATGTCGCTGTATAATTAGCGGTGTTTATCATACTCTTTTGCAGGGATGGACAATTAAGAAACGTAAATATAAAACGACCATAATGCTTCGTTTAATTGGATAATGATAAAAATAACTACCCAATCTTAATCATAAGGATTACCGCAAACAAAACCAGGTTATTCACATAATATTTCAAAACAATTGAAATATTCTCTTTTGGTGGCAGGTAACAATGCACCATGGCAAATACGAAAACATGCAGTGGTGGATATTATCTTACAGTGTATGTTAATGTAATGTTATGTTAAAAGTGACTGTGTGAACCTATGTGTACACCAAGGACATATTTCAATTGTAACAAACTATGTGTGGACGAACATATTAATGATTAATACTTGCATGCTGCATATTCATTCTTTCTTAGTAATCTTAAAATTTATAAAACATACATATTTTACGCACTTGATGACGTATTTATATAAACAATATATGTTTTCCCTAATTCGATTTTCCGGTTGGAACGTGTTCATCATTGTATTTAATCAATTATAATCTAAATATGTCAAAGTAATCAGTTGCAAACAGGCTGTATGTTTCATATGTTTACAAACAGACAGATTCTTACACAGGAAGCTGGATGGACAAAGCTAGAGGCGTGAAAATAAACACACCTGTCAAAGACAAAACCGTGTTTGTCCATATTTGCGTTCAGTTGCATCTGTATGGAATATGTTTATCTCAATCTTGTTTTTTTAAAAACATGTAACGACATTCAGCAGATATTGCGATAATACAGATGATTAGCATTATGGACAAAGTAGATCTACTTAAAGCCTGTAATGATCACGATAAAAATGATTCAACAGGAACAACAATAAAGTAGGCTTATACGAGAGGCGCCCCACTTATATTTGAACAGTATTGAATATCAAATAGTTCGATGCTGGTAATATATAATCAAAATATTTCGATATCATCGTCACAAATAACGTGTTAAGAAACGCATACAACCATTTATTATTACTTTATTACTAAGTTTTCGCTGAAATCTACAATTTTGTTGGGGTTATCGTATCAGGCTTTTTTTAAGACCGAATAATCCGATCGATGCTGTTTGCATTTCTCGCCTGTAATAAACGCTGCAATATTCCCTAGAATAAAATGTGTGTGTGTATATGTTCATTAGACTTTGGCCTTTTCTACTCTTGCGCAATATACTTCCAATGTGTGTTCTTAAGGTACTGAATAAGTAGGTAAACATGGATTTTATCCTGAGTTCGGCATATATAATTCTCTAAATGAACATATCGAAAGTTCCAATGGATACTCCTAACGCCGCTAAAATCACTTTTTTGGTTTTTGGATTTGCCTAAGATATCAAATAACCAAAGTTTAAGATTTTGGTAAGTATCATCACTTTTTGTCAGTTTTTAATATCTTGCGTAATTTCGTTAAAAAGAACAACAAAACACAAAACATACTTTCTGTGACAAAAAATGCATATTGTCTTTACAAAAATGGAATATCCATGCTCAACCATCACTTTTTAATGGCTTTTATGGCAGTGGCTGACCTTCAAAAAGTAAAACACCACACCCTCTACA
Source organism: Spisula subtruncata (assembly GCA_963678985.1). Taxonomy (NCBI): domain Eukaryota; kingdom Metazoa; phylum Mollusca; class Bivalvia; order Venerida; family Mactridae; genus Spisula; species Spisula subtruncata. The sequence continues at coordinate 10,023,981 of OY787661.1, read as the reverse complement.
AAAGTGTTGTTTTTGGTTCATTCTATATTTCAAACACACCAACCAGTTAGTGTAAATGTTACCCAACACATATGTTTACACAGTATAAAAGAGATATTTGATTTATACCATGTTTCCATGAAAATATTTCATGTTCAACACTGTTCAAATATAAGTGGGACACCTCTCGTAGTGGATTAACTTTCAAATATCCATGTTTTGCAACATTGAAAATCTATTGTATAATCTTCTGAAATGTAATTCAGCTTAACATAGTTATACATGTGGATAAGAGTGTAATGACGTAGGAATTTCGTATTTTCCCCGGAACTGTACATTCGTATTTGTCGAAATCTGATCACTTATACCTTTTGTGGACAATCCCAGTAATTGCACTTCTTGCTTATGTATTCACCATAAGACATCATAAAACAAATGAAACTTGATATTATAGGTTTCGACAATGTTTCCATCTTGGTGCTATTTCACAATTACTGAGAGCAGAACCATTTTTACGATCAATATAAATAATGTTCTCCTTAAAATGCAAATTTATAATTTTTAAACATTTTCTTGATGCTTATAAAAAAACATTTTATGGTTATGAAAGATTAAAAAAGCAACTTTCTGTTTTACACTGACTTAAAAACAACTGGTACAAAACCATGTTGCTAAACCACTTTTTCAATATGAATATATCTATTCTATTATAAATGTTCGCAAAGCTTACACAATTATTAAATGTGTTATGTTATAATATGTAAGTGTTGCATTTTCATAGCCGCTCAGTGTATAAGTTGAAAACATCTATAACTCTGTTTCACTCTCATAATATGCAACACGTGACAGAAAATAAATGTTTGCTTTTTTGTACTTACATTCAATCAAGCTATGCTAGTGGGACGGTACATCACATACACAAATCAAATGATCACCGAAACGGTTAGCATGGCGAAATTACATAAGGGATTTTAGGTAGCGATGTATTCGTGTATAGGTGTTGAAGCGCTTCGCCTAGACCCCGGCACTCCTCATTAATCTGATGAATGTCAAATAAATAAATAAACCAAGTACAAAAGCATTGCATCGCGCAACCTCCTACATTCAAAGATCTGTGTTACTTAAGACGCAATCACTACTAAAAACATTATTTGTTTCTTGCTTGCTCGTGAATATTGTAAGCTATGAAACGAAGATTAGCGGGAATCTGCATTGTCGGTACGATATTTTTTTCAAAGTTACAAAAACATGCGAGTTTTGAAAGTTAATTCCCTGTTTTATTTTTACTGTGATCCAAACATTAGTTAAGCGGCTTGACTTCAGACATTGAATACATCAACTCAAGCATTATCGCAATGTCTGCTGGGAGCAGTTATCTTAATACGAGCATTAAAGATTTAAATAATAAAAAAATAACCATAAAATATTAAAAGACAGTCCACAGAGATGAAACTGGACGCAAATATGGACAAAGTTGTTTTGCTCTCGTCTAGCATGCTTTTTCGATATCGCAAGCCTTGTTCATCCAGTTTAAAGGGTAAATTATCTGTCAGTTTCTATAAAAGCGATCCTCTATAAGCAAAGGATTTCTCACGAGTATATACAATTCAATTCAATGGAATGATGTACAACTGGTTAATCGAGTTAGGACAAACTGATAAATACATCAACGGGTGCAGGATACGCCTTATTTTACTTACAAAGATTAAAAATATGCATGGTTATATTATAACGACATAGTAAGCAACGGAATGTCACAAGAAATGATACAGTGATTCGGTTTATAGGCGTTGGTGATGTGTCAGGGCTAAAACAAACAATTAAAACGATCGTAATTCGTATATTCGGAGCCACATGTATGATCAAAATGTGTAGAGTTATACACTTAATTACACTGCCGATAATATGAACCCAGAAAATGTTGTAAAAGAATCACCAAGTACTGACATATCATTACGTTTCCCCGCTTGTACCCAAACTCGGTCACCTTTATAACAAACGGTCACGATTGAATTCGAACCTTGGTCGTACCCATTCTGGTCATGGCCCGTGTCTCCTTCGGAATACATCTCGGCAAGGGACACACCATTTTTCACTATTGCTGCAACAGCAGTTTGTTTGAAATTAGCCGTGATCGAACTTGCAAAGTAGTATATTCCACTTACTGGACATATGAATGTATGAGAGACGGTGCTGAATGCGTGTCCTTCATTCGTATTTACGGTGTTGAATGGTACAATTTGCATGGACCGAATCCCAATCAGGTACTGATTCAAGTTGGCAGAGAATGCTATTTTAGTGTTAATCGTTGGAGCACTCGTAACTGGAACAATTCGTTTGTCGATCTGGTTTTGTTTTCCTGCAAACATAAACAAGTGCATGATGTAAACAACGTAAGTATAGTTTTACTTGTAACTGCTTATATTGACTGTACATAATGTCCGATATTTGTTCATGGTCACCTGGACCAGATTCCGTGATGTAACAAAGTATGCTTGCACTCAGCACTCAAATACATACACAATGTGATTAAACGTGTTCTTAACTGCAAGTATTTGGGCAATGTTACATTGGTGTTTATATGATAAAAGAAAATGTAAATTGACAGTATAGCCACTATGTATTGTTCTGTCGCTGAGGTATATATATATTTGAGCCGTTCTGCAGGTAAACCAGGCCTAATGACATTATGATTAGATGTCCGGATTAGAAGACGTTTGCCAGTATGATAGTAATTATGTAATACTATTTAAAAATAGCATCTAAGATCAGAAAAATTCCGCCGATTAAATTTTAAGCACATTGATAAAATAATACCATCTCAAGATTTATAATTCCTCATAAATTATGAAAAAACCTACGGTGTTGCTATGGTGACCTATTTCCGAATAGTACTTTGATTGAGTAAAAATAGGGGTTAGGAGTTAAAACGAGCAGCTGCTTTTCTCTTAAGGCGAAAACTCACCACCTTGACGTGTTTTATTAAAATAAGAATATTATGCTAGAATGTGGCAACATTTTGAAAAGTTTACGTCAATAATTTATCAAATACTGGATTCATGAAATAATTGTTAAGGTAACGTCAAAATATGTTTGAATGACCTTTGCGCCGTCACTAAAAAACTTGGCTGGCGTTGTTAGTTTCAATAATCTATAACTTTGTTAATTTACTTGATTAAATTTTCGGAAACTGTTTATTAAAGTCTCGTCTTTCTAACGATATATTATCATGATTTTCGTGAATTTGTCACTAAGCCCGGTGCACGCCTGGTGAACGGCTCACATACATTGAAGGAACGGAGTGCCTAACTCCACACATTCACTGACTGATCTATTGCAATCAACTTTAACAGTTTTAACTTACAAATAGGCTACATTATAACACTAATTAAGAACGACTCATATGCTTATAGTAGCAAATATAACATCTTGCAAAATCAACAAATTAATTGATGTGTCTCTTGAAGATCCAAGACCAAACAAGGCTTATCCATAATTTTACCCATTATCTTCGGAAGACCATAACTAATAAATTACCATCGAAGTCTGCCTGCAGTCCTTTCTCACCACTGGGCATATTTGCTTCTTCATCACCATTAACATCATAGGCACGCGTTTTAAGTCTGTCGATATTTCTAGGCAATTCTACGGATTCGTCTCCTTTCAAAAGTTCCTGATTTAGAGCTTCCATTTCATGTTCGATGAATCTTAGTCGCTTTTCAAAATATACAAAGGCCGTTATCTGTCCGGTTAAGTCTACGTTTTTTGTGTGGCATTCTCTTACTTGGTTTTGTAATCGTATTATTTCACGTTTGTTGTGTTCAGTCGATATCTTCAAGCTATCCAGTTCGTTACGGATATCATTAAACACGTTTGCCATACTATCATTCTCTCCAAACACACATTGCAAACTCCATATTCCACTGATGCACAATATAACGACACCTACACCGACACCGTTGATGTCCATATTTCGCCTTACTCAAATGATGAATTGTTTTATAGAACAAACTTTTACTAATTAAATCCTATTTGAACCTAACTTTCATCAAAACGAAACATTTGTTGAAGATCGCTCTCTTATCTAGAAGGTTGAAGGTCCTACCTTACCGTGTCACTTAGACAACTAAAATGAAATATGGCGTTATATTTTTTGCACGTTGAAATGTATTGTGTACCATTCGTGCTATCGTAATCTTCGATATACAATTTACAAATACAGTTTATGTTTTTGGTGCACTGGCAGCGGTGACTTACGGCTTTTATTTTTCGTGTAATTTTGTTATATGGTCATTTTTTCTGTGCCTTGTTAAGTTGAGTGTTGCCTTCCCTGTCTGATTTCCTCTTATCTTTTTATCCGTTTATAACTTGTGGTCAAAAGTGACATTATATATATAGACTTTTTATGAAATCGAACAAATTTATGTGCTCTAATGTAATAGTTACTGTCATTAAATATTGTGCTATCATTTTATAATAATATTCTACCATAATGTTTCTGAATGGTTTCGTTGAATTTTGATGGTAAAATAAAATGCATGCGCTTATACATCCTTTTAAAACTCTTATCTCCAACTTATGATTTAAAAATATAAGGCATTACCTTTTTAGTCACGCGTGATGCAATGGTGTGGAAGCAACATTGACTTGCGTTTATATAAGAAACTTTTTTACATATTATTTTATTGATAGCTCCAAGTGTGTAAATTTGTCTACCAAAATATGTATTAATCAGATGCCTTTCAATTTTGTTACAACCAGTATATGTCTCAAGTAAACCTTGTCGATGATTTTACATACAAATTACACAATGGTGTCGTGTTTTATGGCCACAGTAAAGATGTCGGAACACCGGATAAACTACGTCTTACAAATGAAGCCAATAAAAGCCACATTAATCCCATTTTTGTTATTTCATTCATCACAAAATTTACTTGAATACAAAGACTTACTTGAGAGATTCATGTCTGCTAAATAATTACCAAATCTGTACATTTATAAAGGATAAGAGGAAAACCATAAAAATTAACTAAACCCAGTCAAAAGCAGACCATTTTGAAAGTTCAATACCTAGAAATTGCGCCAAAGTAGGCTAGTTTTCCATATAAAGATGGTTTAATTATTATTTGTCTAGATAATGCCTAACATATAATTAACTACGAGGACCAGAAAAGCTGTAACAATTACAATGTTCATCTTTAACTAAGATTTAATATGGCATCCATCATATGTTATGAACGATGTTACATTGGTAAGTAATGGATGTATTTGCAATATCATTAAAAGCAGACTCTCCACTATTTTGCGCTAATACAGTACATTTATATTTGAGATTCTCACATATCGTAAAGCAACGAATAAAATGTAAGGATCTGACTTTAATGAGATGGGTTTCGTTGAGTCAAGTTGATTAATTGTAATTATTCGAGAATAACTTACAACATTTACTACAGACAAAAAGACCGGTACGTCTAACTCCCAGACAGCTTGAATCAATTATGATGTACACGAGCCAAATGTATTTAAAATAAATAAGGGGCTTCAATCAGTTGCATCATTGGTAAAGCCTAGCACATCCTAAAATATATATCCATGGAGAGTGTAGTGTTGGAAATGTCACAACGCTTTAAGCTGAACGAGACAATGATCCAGTAACACGTAATGCAAACTTGCGATTAAACATAGAAATCCACATGACATGGCTTTCAGATTTCTTTATTTATGTCTTTTACAAATGCATTTCAGTTGATGAAAATTGGTTTGACCTTGACCAAATCTGCAAATAATTTAACATAGCAATACACTCAACCGCTTTAAAACGCACCATATATGAAATATCGCTTTTAGTGATGAAGACGTCAATATATGGCTATTTTCTTTCGGATTAATAATATTCAGTCTATACACAACGAGTTGTGTGATTTTCATGCCATTATTATGAGTTTGAAATAATAACCTATGATAAATATAACAGAGTGACCCATGAAAGTGAAAGTCACAATTTCAAAAGCAATTATAAGAGCCCGCTACATTGATGCATGTATGTGGTTTCTCCTCCTAAAGAATAACATTAATTACGTAATAGGATAGAATTATGTTCGACGTGATGTTTCTCACCATTCAAGCAAAGCTTAACCTGAATGATAAATGTTATGTGGCTATAGCTGTCTGGCTAATAACATACGACCGAGTGCGGTTCAGATATGCGCGTCATATGAACCTAAGATGTGTTCTAGCCTTACTTAAACTTGAAGTCTTGGTCATGAGCATCAGACTGCCAGAATATTTCCCGTGGTGCTTCTATGGCACCTCAAATCAACATTATGAAGGAGCTTGAAGACACAAACTTGGGACTTTATGCTCTAAATTGGAGAAAACTCATTAAAAAATGTACTAAAATATATTTCCTTTTTATTGCCAATCATGACAGGAATAATTATGAAAGTGCAAAAATATACTTTTGACTTGTTTATTGACACCCGGCATTCTTTTGATACTGTGTGCAGCCATGTAGAACCAATTACAGTGACACAACCTGTGGCATGTTTTCTCCAAACTCGGGCTCAATACCTTTAGCTGGCTTCATCCAGGTCGGTCTTTGAATGTGCTATTAGCTAGGAATCGATGTTCTAAGCACACAACCATTGTATGGTGGCAGCTGAACCGCCATGCTAAGGCACCGAGACTCTTTTAAGTTTGAAGCGAAAGCACAATCATCCGAACAAATATTCGAGATATTCGCAACATAAAAATACCATTAGCAAATATAGTTTATGCTGTTTTTCCAATGTGTAAACCCACAGCGTACAGTTTAAAGTCAATATTGATCACACAGGTAGACGCGATCGAACTGCACGCGCAAAACATACAAAATCAAAAAAGTTCTCCGGGCGGGGTATTCCGAATGAAAACAAAAAGGTTTTCCTTTATTTAGGTCAAGCTTATGAACAGAACAAACTCTGTAAACTATCAATTTTAGGAAAAGATGTATTTTGACAAAATTTGATTATTTTCAATAGTGGTGCGTTTTTAAAGCGGTTGAGTGTACATTAGTTAATGTCAAGCACATTATTATAAAAACAAGTTTCAGTTTGCAATTACTTTATATTTTGTATTATTGCAGAACAATCATCAATGCTACCATTGTGAGAAGGTCAACAGCATTTTCACATGCAAAGTTTAATCAAACCAAATCATCAATTTAAATAGCGCAGGCCTTGGACAAACAGCTATTTGATTATTTATCAAACTACAATGCACACAACAACGTAAACACGTTTTGCTTGGCCATGACAATCTGATGTTCACAAAAACATTCCATTTCTAATATCTTTCTCTGAAAGTAATATTTCCATGTAATGTTTTATCAGGTTCTCTTAAACGGTTTGTTGATTTTTGTATTAAATGATCAGTGCGAGTATTATTGTATCGCTTTGACCAGTTTCACATGCGTGTGTGGAGCTATATATATCATACCATATTTGGTGTATATTGTACGTATATGAAACAGTTTCGTTAAACCTTAAATTCCTAATTTCCATACGATTAAAGCACATGTACGAGTCCTGTGAACTCCAGGCGACACATACTGTTTGAAAATCGTACAAACCTATATTTATACTCATGCAATGCACACAGTCGTTATAGAAACGATATATTTGTGTAACAGATAATGAATCGACTTGTTATAGTTGCCTTATCCATAAAACAGGAAAGAATCGATTGCACGCGATATTTGTAAAGGTACGCTTTGCAATTTATTTCTAGACCAACGGCATTCCTAGTTTACGTTTCTGCTTTATTGTCATCCGAGAAAAACAGCAGTGCATCATTAGAGCGTTTCCTGGGTACATCATGAACACGTTTCCTGTCTCTTAAGAATTTACTTAGCGTCTAAGTAAAGGAGGCGTTTCACAGACGAGGTATTTTAAGAGTTTTGAGAGAGTGTGCTCATATACGCTCGTATTTGAACCGATTGATCATATTTTGCGATTTTATCGTTTAAACGCCGATTAGTTGAAACATTTTAATTCACAATATTTACATCAGTATACACATTTAACAACAAATATTTACAACAACATTTTAAATATCGGAGGATTGGAACGAAAGACTAAGTCTTATTTGAGTTATTTTCCTTTATATACTAAGTATAAGTTTGTAATTTGCCTGTACTTATAAAGTTAACAAAAGAGCTGAAAGTAAATAAACATATACCACTAGGAATAATAATAAGATTGCAAGAAGAGTAGATTGAGTTATTAGAGAAAGTTGGAAGTACATGAATGTAATATGACATTAAACGCCGATTGTAATATATAATCTTGGATTTATCCCCAGATATGACTTCATACACATTTTTTAAATTATCTTAATCTTGAATACGTTTCATTAACACTGGCATTTTTACAATTCTGTGCAAACAAGGATTGGGTCCGATACGTGCCTCACATGGGGAGAATCTGCGGCCAATATGTTGAAATACTAAACAATGTTATTCTTATTCCCGTTGGTGTATTTCTTTTCCTTTTACTACATACCTTTAAAGTAATAAAACAAATGTATCAACAATACAATGCGTTTCTATGCTGCACGTATTTCAAGAACCATCGCGCAACACTTAATGTATGTCATGATTTCAAATTCAGTACATAAATTTTCAATCCATTTTGCAAAATTATCAAGACGACCCATATTTGCCATGCCTTTCCTCATCAACTACAATAAATTATTGTAATTTAAAGATATACTCAGACACTATCTGAACATAAAGCTAATCTATCAAAACCTATTACTTAGTAACCACAAACACACTCTCTTTTTTACTGATTGAAAAATGGCTTGTATATTTATTACACTAATATTCTATATGTCAATACGAATGATTTTGTCATTGTTACCATACAGTATCACAATCAAATAATACAAGAAGAACATTGTTTATTGATCAGAAAGTGTTTTCAGACTGGATGTCAGTATGACAATTGTATTCAACTTCAACCAACATAAATGATGTATTAGATGTTATGAACCTTGAAAAATATAGGTCGAAGCAATATTAAGTTGCGCGTGGTGATTTTATACATTGACTGTCAAACATACCCGTTCTATGATCATGGTATGGCTTGTTAGATAATATGTTGCATTCAGTTTTCAGACACATCGATATATCAATTCAGTCACCCACTCGGTTTAAGTATCATTGCGTGTCAATGTGCAACATAAGGTTCATAGCAGATGTTCAAGCCATACGGACAGTCATATATAAAATTAGCAATCGTCAATTGACACAGTAATAATTCTGCAGCAGTGCACCGACGTGCAGAAAAATAAGCAGCTGGACGAAAATGAACGATTACGAAACACGAACTTACATTCTGAAGGGCTTCAAAACGTACATCCATACATCATTAGCACAACCATTAAAAACAAGGTACGATTGAATGAACAAGGGCTGTTATTCCGTTTTTCAAATCATATAATCAGATGCTCCGCTTCTTTTAGATTCATTGCGTGTCAATATGCAAAATATCGTTTATTTATTGTTTGATTGTTACATCATGTGAACTGTTTCCTATTCATGCGTTAATTATATGTTTCAGCTTAAACGCACAGATCACAAACGCCAGTCACAAGAACAAATATTTAATGAACAATTGGGATGGCACGTCGGTGATTGAATGTATAACGCCTATGACCTTTGATAGATAGGTCGCCGGTTTGATTCTCGACAGATGACGATTGAAATGCGAAGACGAACGGATTGATGAACAGCGGTAATGTTGCATTTTTCGATGATACCTACGAAACAGATTTAATGTATGTAATATATAACTCTTTCCTCCCATGTCGGAAGCCATTGACTTATTAGTCAGTCGCATTCACGTAAGCTATACAATGACCAAACTTACAGATCTTTACAAAATGTGACTGTCAACACATCAAAATCCATTATAAAGTTTTTAGTAACATCATAACTGGATTACTGCAATACGAATAAATACCGAATTTGTTAGTTCACGTAAGTTATCTTAAAGCCCCGATTCCTGTTTCGTAATAGGCTTTTATGTCCCAAACTTTATTATGTAATAATACCGCATGCGTTGTTTCAATAATTATCTCTCTTAAAGAATCACTACGTACTTATATTATAATTCATTGTATTTTCTTAAGGTCGGACTATGTGTCGTCCAAGGCGAAGCGGAGGGTAATTTGTTCGTTCTTGTAGTTGCCTGTGTGCTATTTTGCTAACAATGGTGCGTTGTCCTTTGCGTTTGTTTAATTCAAATACTGACATATGATGTAAGCATTCGTCATCATCCAATATTCCCCTGGTCTATTACATGGCAGTCATTGTGTGGAATATTCTATTTTATGAGATACATATTGGCTACCGCCCGTCCTATACGGTGGCTAATTACCATCTCGTAATAGGATGTTCTGTATAAAGCTTCATCATGACAGTATAATCAGCCTTTAAAGAAACGGATGGAGTTTCAAGGTAATATAGGCACATTCAATGCAATAATAAAACAACAAACTATTCATGATGTGGCATTGTTGGGCAATTTCGATGCAATAACGTTCGAATAAAATACAGAGGTATACTTTAAACTCTATTGATTGCTTGCCAGATCATTTAAAACGACCGTAAAGCAAGTGGAATACGAACAGTAAAATTCATCGCGGAAGCTCATGTAACTATACTGCGCGTCAAAAGTCCCGCAAACTAGATATTTTGCGTCTTATTTAATAGAATGGCTAAATAATTTTTGTTGATTCAGCTGCATATGTATATAATGATATGTAACTGGTTGGGTTGAGTCCCTGTCTGATTTTCTCATCCCTTTTTTTATATAAATCCATGCCTCTTATCGATTTGAAGATACTAATTCATCCATTATAATACCACATGTGACATAACCAATCAGTTCAAACATACTCATAACTACTTTTTTGCAGTGGAAGGGAGGTAATTTTAATCGATTATTGTATAAAATAATCTCCGTTTGACCACAGACAAGTGTGAAGGTCGTAAAAGACATTGTACGACAGTGAGATTTTTAGAAACAGCGTACTGGTCATAAAAACACAAGATAAAAGGAAATGTCCCATACATTGTGACCAAGTTGCATAAAGATAAGACCAAAATTGTAACTTATGTACCTACACAGCGATTTCCTCTGAATTGAACTAGAGATTAACTTGTTGACCCCGGATGACCTTATTTATAACGTTGACCTAGATTGTTTTGATATTATCACTGTGACCAAGTTTCATAAATATTAGGCCAACATTATGGCATCTAGCGATTACACAGGGTTTTGCTACAAATTGGCCTAGTGACCTAGTTTTTTACCCTTGATCATCCATTTCCTACCTTGGCCTACATTTGTTCCGATAATCACTCTGACCAAGTTTCATAATCATGGAGTCAAAATTGTGAATAAAGATGCAATTGTGGAGAGACGGACAGAGAGAACAATCACTATATTCCCCGCATCGATAGATTCATGTATATTATAATTATTGTATACTGTCCAAACACAAATATCCTTTTTTCAATTAGACACATACTTATTTAACACATGATATGTGTAAATTTTAAAGACATTGGATTAACATTAAATAAATGAGTAAAACTTATGTTTCCCATTCCAACTGCTATTTTGAGTCATTTTGTCGACATTTGAAAGGGTAGTTTACCAACACGTAGACTGACATATAATGTATGACAAGTAAAGTGTCTGATGATAATTTCATTATTTGTATTTGATTGAGGAAGGCTGTATCTTTTAGAAATATAAGCTTTAATGTTTAATTAGTAAATAGTTAACGACTTACACAGGAATTTACTAGAATTTAAAATACCCCATGAAGTATGAAATAAGAAAAAAGCTGAAATTGCTTCCAAAAGTGACCTTAAACATGTCGAATTTTTGTATTCTCCCCACTGAACTTGCATATTTGACGTTTTGTCTGTAGTTGGCAATAGTCTGTAGATGATGAAAATGCAATGGAACTCTGTTTTGCAATTTGTTTGAGGTTTGCTACATGTACTTCATTGTTATTCATGACCAATACCGATATTATAATTGGTTGAAAGCACAATATGTGATATAAAACTTTGTGAGCACACCATATGATAAGCGACAGTTCGTATGTTATCCTCATCATGGTTCATTATTATTCATGAGGAATTCAGACGTTTTTCATGGCTTGTACTATTATTATGTATGTAGTAAAATGAATACCTCATGTCACTATGTTTAGAGAATGCCTGTCACGTTTCTTTGTTCTGCAGATATTATTTTTTTCTGACTGAAAATCTAATGTCGTTTACGTAGGCTTTATAAAATATATATTTATTTACATACATGTACCGCATACCAATAATGATATGTTTGATAGGTTAGAAATACCTGAACTGAATACATAGCATGTCAACGTTGTATATATATTTCGCTGGCTTAGAATGAGATGGTCGTAACTACTTACGACCTTATAAGATTTATACATATTTGAAATCTGCCTCACAAGGCGCTTCTTATGAGCCTATTTTCATAAAAATCGGAAATTGTCATGTTGACCAAAGTTTTAAATTTTAAATGTTTAAATCAATATATCGATTTTGTAGTTACGACCTTCTCATTCTAAGCGATCGATTTGTCGGAGTATGCATCATATTTTCCACAAACAAATAACTACGAAAATAACATCGACAACGTCTGACAGCAAATTAGACTTCAATTTTCTCATTACTGTGTCTATAACGAAAAATGACAACCTTTATCTGTTCAAATTACATTTAGCTCAGGGAGGTCTGTACTCTATAATTACTGGATGATGTTTTTCTCCGTCTGCTTGTGACAAGGACATGGATCGACGCTTAAACAAAGACACTCTGGCAAATGTAAACGCAGTGCTTGCAATACTTGGAACAACATGTCTTCGTCAGATAATGTTTACTGTTATTAGAGTGTATACACTACTCATTTCCTCTATTAGTTTCTCTTGCGACCTTAGGTTAATTAGCATGCCAGGCAATGTTAATTGTGTCCAGTATTTGCTATAAATGCTGTTTTCCAGACATCATATGAGCTTAATATAGCTTAAACCGTTCCAACAAATACTGGAAAAGTCCATATAGAACAGTAAGTAATTAAATTCGGTTTTATTTACAGTATTTGTCCCTAATCATATTAGCTCTGACAAATTGCCGTTTTGTATCGATGTATATAACATGTATCAAGTGACCTTTAATTTTTCACAAGAGATGTTATGCCTGCACTTAGGAACGAAAGTTCGTCTTTGTTACGCTAATAGAAGCTATATGTGTCCTTCAAAAGTACCTGGTATCGAGGAAATGTTATAAGTGATATAAACATTTGACTAATTAAGGACAATTGTGTTAGAAGGAGGCACCATGTTAGAAAAATATATAGTGTAGTTTTGTAAGGTCATTGTTATTATTTATCGATTTAATGCAGGCGAACTCCATGCAACAATTGAATCGATGCAAACTAATCATGCTAACATTTGGCTTAATAAGGAATATTCATTTCTTATGAAAAAAAACAGTAGAAAAAATGCAGGTAAAAGACACATGCAATTTTGCAATGTCTAAGTAGTGATTAATCAAATTGATAAGTGAATGAATTGACGTATTAGAGAACATACGGACTAATACTTATTTTCCTAATACGAAACTAAATGTATTAAATCCTGGTATACAGGAAGCTGCTTTTCATATAATATTGCGTTGATAAAATCGTACACCAGTTGTTGATACTATGATGAATAGCGATACTTGATATAGATTCTTAAGGACTGTGAGGCTGTAAACATTTACATATCATTGATGTACAAAGAAAAACTTGTGACAGGTATAATCAAGAAAATAGTAATACAAATGTAAAATGTAAAACAAATGTAAGGCTAAAATACATTAGTTATATCCGTTTGATGGGTGATAAACCACAATGAAGGAATTAAGCTTTCACTGTCTTGTCATCATTAACTATGGAAAACATCATTTGACTCGAGAAAGGACATTGCATAAATAATGAAACATTACGCATTACTTTTTACTATTTACTAATAAGTTGAGAGCATTTGTAAAAATGATATATATTCTACGTTTTTATGACTGATCGATATGACACTATTGTAATAAGTTTAGTTCGTGTACTAATTCGCAGATATCAAGCAACATATCAAGGGGCAATACAGTGTATTTAACTAGTCCGTAAATGTCAGTAAGAGATATATTGATTTCTTATCCATGTCTGGCTCGCAGCGTCATAACATTCAGTGAAATAGTAATAAAGATTAAGCATGTTGTAAACGTTTAATTTGACACGTAGTAAAGCAATAGTTTATAACAATGATAACCCGATTACACAACAATCCGCATCTTCATAAATATCTTTATGATGGAGATTTCTCAGAAAAAATCGGTTTAATTATGGATTGAGTTCTCTTGCACTACGTTGAGGTATAAAACCACGACGTCACACATATTCATAAAAAATTGTTATTACATCTCCTCACTTCCTTCAACACAATTGTCCTTAATTAGTCAAATGATTTGTTTGTATCATTTATTACATTTCGTCGACACCAGATACTTTTAAAGGACACATCTCACTTGTATATACGTATCAAAGACGAACTTAGGTACGTAAGTGCTGGTATAACATCTCCGGTGAAAAAATAAAAGGTCACTTGATCAACAGACTATAAACCAAATACGAAACGACAATGCTTCAGAACAAATATGATTAGGAACAAATAATGCTACAATAATGTCTACTAAGGAAATAATAATTAATTTAATTAATTACTTTCCTGTATTGACTTGTCATGTATTTGTAGGAATAAATGCGTGACTTAAGCTAAACTATAAGCATCCTGATGTCAAAAATAGAGCACTTCAGAAAAATAAAGGACACAATTAACATTGACTGGCATGTTAATAAAACTAAGGTCGCAGGCATTAATTCTGTACAATCTAGGGCTATTCTGATGTTAGGAATATAATAATAACTCAAACCTAGGAAAGCTGTTATTGTCATTTTCGAACACCTCAGTATAGTAAAGTACTAAACTAGGGTAATTTCTTATTCTATCGTACCTAATTATAATAATATGGGTTGTATAGAGTTTGATGAACATGTGGGTGTATTCTATCTGCAGTTCGCAGATTTTAAACTTGCGTTTGCAATATAAATCATTCCTGTATCTGTATTTACGTTGACACTATTTTCAAGGTACGATATCTAATTTTCTAACCCACATGTTGTTCAAAGTATTGCAAACATTCATGATTACATTTTCGAGCGTCTGTTTCTTTTTGCAAGTCTCCCTGTTCATGTCACTAACAGACTGACAAATTAGTCAAGTAATTACAGACCTCTTGGGCTAAATGTAATTTGAACAGACATAGGGTTTCATTTTTCGTTACGGACAACGTGGCAAAATTGAAGAAGGGACTTGGATTTTTAATTGTTTCTTCGGCTTATGTGTGGGCATTGCTCAATATTGCTAGGAATATGTAATATTATTTCCCATCCCATTCCTACCTTGGCCATTATTTTAAACTAGGTCGAGTCGTAGTTGTGCCTCATTTGGCAGCATATTGGCATAGGTTTATGTGGGCATTGCTCAGGGTAGTTGTGTTGTTTCTGATTTCTGTGCTCGGCTGGTGAGGTTATGTGCTACATTCCGCGTCGGATTTTCTCAAACCTGTTGTATTGTAAGTAAACTTGAATGCATAAAACTATTGGCATCGTATTTTGTTTGATTCATAATTTTGGTTATATTTTGTGTTGATTCATAATTTTGGTTATGTTTTGTGTTGACATTTATATTTGGAAAACAATTATTAAAGTAAACTAGTGCCAAACAGGGTTCTCAATAATTGCAACTGTGAAAATCAGACTTTACACGATGTTTATAAAGTCCAGTACCTACACCGTATTAGCATTAAAAGTTCAAACATGTTTGATACTGCTAAGAAGTGCTTCCACCATGGATTTTATCATTCGTATTTCATTTGCTATACGATCTTATTAAATGATCTGGCAAGCAATCAGACGAGTTTTAATGCATACTTCTGTATTTGATTCGAAACTTGATTGCATCGAAATTGCACAACAATGCCACTTCATGAATGCATTGTAGTTTTATCACAACAAATAATGTGCCTATATTACCTCGAAACTCCATCTATTTCGTAATACGCTGATTATACTTTTACGATGAAGCTTTATACAGAACACCCTATTACAAGATGATAATTATCCATTGTATAGGATGGGCGGTAGCCAATATGTATCTCATGAAATAGAATATTTCGCACAATGACTGCTATATAAAAAACCAGAGGAATATTGGATGAGGACAAATGGCTTACGTCATATGTCAGTATTTGAATTAAACAATCGCAGAGGACAACGCAAAATGTATAACATTGTTAGCACAACAGAACACACGCAACGAAAAGAAAGAACAAATTACCCTTGGACAACTTGTTTTTCGACATTACCAAACTATACCAGATAAAGAATTAAGCTAGTCGTAATGCCATGTAAACAATATACTGTCGTTTAGTAAGGGATAAATAACAAACATACGTCAAAGACAAAAACATTTATTAAGTTAATACTTTCTTATACTGTTTTGTAGTGATTTTTTTCTGAGAGTTAGTTATTGAAACTAGTTTTCATGTCTCTAACCAAGATTTCACATGGAATCCATCAACGATGTAACATTGGTAAGTAATGGATGTATTTGATATCTGATTAAAACCAGACCTTTATTACTCAACAAGATTCTCAAATTTCGTAAAGGAATGAACAAATGTTAGGATATGATTTTAATAATATTGGTATAGTTGAGTCGATGTTGAATAATTGTGAGTAATACTAAGTATATACTACTACATTGACTTCTGACAGGACTTATCACCGTTTCGTCATTATCTCAGAAAGCGTGTACCTGTAACATATGTTCAATATCCATGCATTTTAAAAGTTACCAAGGGGCTTCAATCAGTTGTATCATTGATTAAGCCTAGCAAATATAGCTAAGCAAGACGATGCGTGAGTATTAAGTAATGCAAACTAGCGATTAAACATGCTGCTTTCATTATCAGCGTTCGTTATTATTCATTATCACGACCAGTGGACAACATCACATTCAGCTTCGAAACCATTTTGCAGATATTATTATAAAAAACTTCATTCAGGCATTTCATTTCACACATAATACAACATGCCACTATCAAATTATAGTATTCAACACTTTAGGATGAAATGCGATGCAATCTCATTAAATAAAATTGATTCAAAATGATTCGAATGAATCAACAACACAGCAGGAAATCAACCTTATGTTTCACATTCACACGCAATGATACTAAAACCGAGTGGGCGACTGAACTGATATTTCTATGTGTCTGAAAAGTGAATGCAACATATTAACTAGAATGACCAGCAATACCATGATAATAGAACTGGTATGTTCAACAGTCAATGTATAATATCACCCATCGCAACCTGACATTGAGATGTCGGCTCATTTGCTTGTCGGTCGATGGTTTGCCGCGTAATATCGCTTCGACCTATATTTGTCAAGGTTCATAACATCTAATATATCATTTATGTTGGTTGAAGTTGAATGCAATTGTTATACTGACATCGAGTCTGAAAACACTTTCTGATCAATAAACAATGTTCTTATTGTATTATTTGATTATGTTATTGTATGGTAAGAATGACAATAACATTCCTATTCACATATCGAGGGGTTCCTGCAATACTGTAGTAAGTCCTTCTTTATCTATATGCAGTTACTACAGTCTTGCGGGCACCCATCGATATATAATATTAGTGTAATACATGTACAAGCCTTTATTCTATCAGTAAAAAGGTTAGTGTGTTTGTGGTTACTAAAAATAGGTTGTGACAGAGTAGCTTTATGTTCAGATAGTGTCCGAGAACATTGTATGTCGTTCAATGGCAAAATTTTATTGTGCTTAATTAGAAGTGCATGACACCTACGGATCGCCTTGATAATCTTGCCAAATGAAGTTGATATCCAACTTACTATAAGAGCCATTAGTTATGTGCAATATTATATTGTGCACACATGTACTGAGATTGGAATCATGACATACTTTCAGTGTTGTACTGGTTCTTGCAATGCATGCAGCAAAGACAAACATTGTATTGTCATTACTTGAAAAGTATGTATAAAAATGGAAAATATTACCAACGGGCATATGAATAAGAACGTTCATTATTTCAACACATTGGCCGCCTCTCCCATATGAGGCACGTATCGGACTCAATCATTGTTTGCACGGAATTGTAACAACGCCTAAAAATCTAAAATCCACTAAAAACGTAAAAATTAATCACCATTATTCTAAATTAAGACAGGTTAAAGCTTGTGTATGATATCATATTTGAGGATAAATCCAAGATTATACGATGAATTGCAAAATATAACCAGTGTCTGAAAATTGTTACCAATACTCGTACATGATCATGTATATACTCTCGATACTCTTAAAATAACTCGTCTGTGAAACGCCGTCAATTACTAAGGCGCTTAGTAAATGCTTAAGAGACAGGAAAGGAAGGGGAAGAAAATAAGGAAGACATGTAAACCTGGAATGCCTTTGGTCTAGAAATAAATTGCACAGTGAAACACTTTATACATATTGCATGATATCGATTTTATCTGGTTTTATGGATTAGGCAACAGTGACTAGTGTATTTTAAAAACATCATCCGTTACATAGAGCTATCATTTCTATAGCGACTGTGTGACTATTTGTATGAGTATAAATATACGTACTTACGATTTTCAAACATTTGCTGACTGGAGTTCACAGGAGTTGTACATGTGCTTCAAGGGTATGGTCATAAGGAATTTCGCATTTTGTGTCATGCTTACCAAAGCGTGTTCATATACGATATACATCAAAAATGGTCTGGAACAGTCATATCCTAGTGCAGAGGTAATGCGCAAATATTTGCTTACAGTCTATTCCGATACATTAATGTATCGCATGTTACCCGGTCTGTCTGCATCATCTACGTTAAACTATCTTCTGTGAAATTAGATTTATCTCGCAATCATTGTTATACTGAATTGAGTGAATGTTTTGCTTAGTCTACTTGGTCAGTGCATTGCAATAGCTCCGTTTGTAAAACAATCCAGACCAAATCTTGACACATAATAACATGACTATGATATGCTGCAGTCTTGCAGTCTCTAGAACATTTTATCCAATTTCATTCTGAAACAACTTTGACATTTTTTATTACAAATTGTTTCATTAAACTGTAACAATGCAGACAATAATGTGTCGATAGAGAAAATAGATGGTGCATATTTCAAGTCTTCATCTTCATTTGATTGTAATGTATAATATACTGTAGCACACAGACACTCGTAAGACACGCATAAATCAATACCTGCCAATCCATGGCTCAATTAAGAGTTAAAGAGAACATGCGTCCTTTGATACGCTCCCTTAAACAAAAACATTCCAATATTAATTGCGTATATCATCATTCTTTTCTAAATAGTGACCGATAGTAGTCATCACATTTCCGTATATAATAGACACTACATAATTATGTTCATGTATTTAATTTACCTATACCTCATCGATGTTATCTATGAAGAGAATTTCAGATTGCAACTTAAGAGAAGTTGGTTGTTACTTTTAAAATAGCGATTTCGCATGTAATGATAATTATTTCAAGGAAATCAGTTCGACTCAATTGTACGCCACACACTCACGTGAAACGGTCATACCAAGCGATACATTAATACTCGCACTGATCCTTTAATTAAAAAAATAACAAACCTTTTAAGAGAAACAAATAAAACATTACATGGAATATTAGTTTTCGAGAAAGATATTTGAAATGCGATGTTTTGTCTAAATGACATTGGCATGAAAAAGCAAATCGTGTTTACGTTGTTGTGTACATTGGAGTTCGATAAATGTAATATAACCCGTAAAAATAATAGAGCTCTTTATCCAACGCCCGCTCTATCTAAACTGATGATTTTATTTGATTAGACTTTGCATGTGATAATGCTGTTAACCTTCTCACAATGGTAGCCTTGATGATTACTCTGCAATAATACAACATATAAAGTAATTGCAAAGTGAAGCTTGTTTTTATAATAATGAGCTTGACATTTACCAAAGTATTGCTTTGTGAAATTCTTTGCAGATTTGGTCAAGGTCAAACCAATTTGCATCGACTGAAATGCATTTGTAACAGACATATATAAACTAATAGCCCTGTTATGTGGATTGCTATGTTTAATCGCAAGTTTCATCACGTATTACTCGCTCATTGTCTCGTTTCGCTAAAAGCATTGTGACATTTACAATACTTTCCATGGATATATATTTTAGGGTTTGCTAGGCTTAACCAATGATGCAACTGATTGAAGCCCAGTGATAACTTTTAAATACATTTGGATAGTTTACATCATAACTGATGCATGCTGTATATAATTTGGAAGCAGCGGTCGTATTGTATGAAGTTAATGTAGCAGTTTATACTCGTACATTTTGTATACTGACAATTAATCAACATCCACTCAACTACACCAATCTTATTAAAATCAGATCCTTCCATTTTATTCCTTCCTTCCTTTACAATGTTTGAGAATCTTAAATATAAATGTCCTGTATAAGTGCACAATAGTTGAATAAAGGGTTATAAGGGAGATTGCAAATACACTGTAACCTCGTTGATAACATTTGATGGATGCTATATTAGACAATCTAAATCTTGGTTAAAGGGATGACAACTTAGACCTGTAAATTCAAGATGCACAATGGAATTGTTACAGCTTTTATGGCCCTCGTAGTTAATTATATGTCTGGCATTATCTCGACAAATAATCATTAAACCATCTTTATACGGAAATGCGCATACTGTGTCGCAATTTCTAGGTATTGCACTATCAACATGGCCTGTTTTTGTCTGGGTTTAGTTATTTTTATGGTTTTCCTCTTATCCTTTATTGATGTACAGATTTGGTAATTATTTACAAATGTAGCAGACACGAATTTCTCCAGTAATAAGTCTTTGTATTCTAGTTAATTTTGTGATAAATGAAATAACACAAATGTGATTACATTGTAATGTGGCATTTATTGGCTTCATTTTACGACGTGGCCATAAAACACGACACCATTTTGTACTTTGTATGTAAAATAATCGACAAGGTTTACTTGAGACAGATACTGGTTGTAACAAAACTTAAGGCATCTGATTAATACATATTTTGGTAGACGAAATAACTCGGAGCTATCAATAAATTAATGTGTTAAAAAGTGTCATATACAACCGTAAGTCAATGTTGCTTCCACGCCATTTTATCACGCGTGCCTTTAACCGTAATGCCTAATATTTTCAATTCATGAGTTGGAGTGTTAAAAGGATGTATAAGCGCATGCATTTTATTTGACGATCGAAATTCCACGAAACCACTGAGTCAGAAACATAATGGTAGAATATTATTATAAAATGAAACACACTATTTAATTACAGTAACTATTGCACCTGAGTACATTAATATGTTCGATGTAATAAAAGTATCTATGTGATGTCACTTCTGACCACACATTATAAATGGATAAGACGATTAAAGGAAATCAGACAGGGAAGGCAACAATCAAATTAACAAGGCTAGCACAGAAAACATTAACCATATAACAAAATTACACGGAAAATGTCTACACTTAACGAAAAAATAAAAGCCGTAAGTCACCGCTGCCGGGGAGCCAAAAACATAAACTGTCTTTGTAAATGGTATATCGGAAGATTACAAAAGCACGAATAGTACTCAATACATGTTACCGTGCAAAAAAACGTAACTCCATATTTCATTTTAGTCGTCTACGTGACGCGGTAAGGTAGGACCTTCCACCTTCTAGATAAGAGAGCGATATTCAACAAACGTTTCGTTTTGATGAAAGTAAGGTTCAAATAGGATTTAATCAATAATAGTTTCTATTTGAATAAAACGAAATATGGACATAAACGGTGTCGGTGTAGGTGTTGTTATATTATGCATCAGTGGAATATGGAGTTTGCAATATGTGTTTGGAGAGAGTGATAGTATGGCGAACATGTTTAATGATATCCGTAACGAACTTGATAGTTTAAAGTTATCGACTGAACGTAACAAACGTGAAATAATACGATTACAAAACCAAGTAAGCGAATGTCACATCAAAAACGCAGACTTATCCTGACAGATAACGGTCTTTGTATATTTTGAAAAGCGACTGAGATACATCGAACATGAAATGGAAGCTCTTAATCAGGAACTTTTAAAAGGAGACAAATCTGTAGCAACGCAAAGAAATATCGACGGACTCAAAACGCCTGCCCATGGTGTTAATGGTGATGGAGAAGCGAATGTGCCCAGTGTAGAGGACGGACTGAAGGCAGACTTCGATGGCCTTGGAGATGAGCTGCATCAGGATATTGACGATATGAATGACGACAATAGACGAGGCAAATCAAGTTCATCAGGTAATTTATCAGTTCATTAGTTATGGTCCTTCGAAGATAATGGGTAAAATTATGGATTAGCCTTGTTTGGTGTCCGGGGTAATCAGTGTGCCATGTTTTTGTAATCGAATGCTTGGTAGACATTATTATTTTGCTTAAATCCGCTATTTCGGCAGTATCCGGGATCTCAGAGAGACACATCTGTTTATTTGTTGATGGTGCAAGAGGATATATTTGCTACTACATGTATAAGCATATGAGTCGTTCTTAATTAGTGATATATTGTAGCGAATTTGTTTGTTAAAACTGTTAAGGTGCATTGTAATAAATCAGTCAGTGAATTTGTGGAGTGAGGCACTCCGTTCCTTCAATATATATGAGCCGTTCTCCAGGAAAACCGGGATAAGTGACAAATACACAAAATTCATGATAATATATCGTTAGAGAGACGAAAATGAACATTTTCTAAAAAGTTGTACGAATTATTAAGTACATTAACAAATTTCTAGACTTTTTAAACTAACAACTCTCACCAAATATTTGAGTGACGTCGCAAATGTCATTCGAACTTTATTTGACGTTACGTTAACAATCACATCATAAATCCAGTATTTGATAAATTATTGACGAATGAATTAATGAATTCAAAAAAGACATCGAATCCTCAGATATTTTGGAAAGTGGACTGCATATATCAGACATTGATGAACTAGTTGAGGTATATACCCATGGGCTTTCATCACTTATTGACAAACATGCGCCCCTAAAATCCAAAACCATAGTATTAAGACCCTCAAGTCCGTGGTATACTGAAGATCTACATGACGCTAAACATCTGAGACGAAAATTTGAGCGAAAATGGCGAAAATCTAAATTGACAATAGATCATGAAATATATAGGAATCAATGTTCGGTAGTCAACAAAATGTTGAAACAATCCAAAGTATCCTATTACACAGATAAGGTAGAAGCCTGTGGTCGTGATCAGAAAGGGTTATTCAAGATAACTAAACATCTGATGGGTGAAGAAAAAGAAGTTGTGTTACCAACTGGTAAACCTGCTAAAATGCTTGCACAGGTCTTCAGTGACTTCTTTATTAACAAAATTGAAGCAATACGTACCGAAATAGCCACCAGTATTCAGTCAAACCAACAAAACGACAGTGTTGAAATCGAAACTCCTTTCGAAGAAGAGCAACTGTCCAAATTTTCTCCAACATCAGAGGATGAAATCCGAAAACTGATAAATAAATCACTTAGTAAATCATGTGAACTTGATCCTATACCAACATGGCTGTTGAAGGATTGCTTGACTGAACTACTACAACTATTAACAAGAATATTCAATGCATCACTCAAAAGTGCTTATGTACCCAATGCTTTTAAAAGCTCCAGAATAAGACCACTGATAAAGAAGCCAGGCCTTGATCAAAATGTACTGAAAAATTATAGACCTGTGTCAAACTTACCCTTCATTTCCAAAGTTCTTGAGAAGGTAGTCGATGCTCGACTGGAAGAGCATTTAGCATTACATGGTCTCCACGAAGAACGTCAGTCAGCATACAGAAAATTTCACTCTACTGAAACGGCTCTTCTTCGTGTGCAAAATGACATCCTTTGCTCTCTAGATCAGAATAAAGCTACGGTCCTTGTAATGCTCGATTTGTCTGCAGCATTTGACACCATTGATCACAACACTCTACTAGGCAGACTTAAAAATCATTTCAGTATAACAGGCAAGCCATTAGAGTGGATGAAATCCTATTTGTGTGACCGCTACCAGACTGTCTGTATAGATGGAGAGCTTTCAAAACCTGTACTTATGAACTACAGCGTACCACAGGGATCTGTGCTTGGTCCAAAGAACTACATCATGTACACAAAACCAGTCGGTGCAATCTGTAGAAAACATCAATTGCAACATCATTTCTATGCTGATGACTCACAATTATATATGGCGTTCAAACCAAAAGATTGTGTCTCGCGGGATGAAACTCTGCAAAGAATTGAAGCTTGTCTGAAGGATATCTTGCACTGGATGAAAGATAATTTGCTGAAACTAAATGCTGACAAAACAGAGGTAATCCTGTTTGTACCAAAACGGATTGCCAGCACAGCTGAGAATCTCACAGTGAAAGTTGGCGACGCTGTAATCAAACCATCATCGATGGTGAGAAACATTGGTGCAATGTTGGATTCACATTTGGACATGGATAAACATGTAAACTCTGTTTCAAGGTCGTGTTTCATGCAGATCCGACAAATAGGTCAAATCAGACAATATTTGACTGTTGATGCAACAAAATCCCTGATTAATTCTTTAGTAACATCGAGACGAGATTACTGCAATTCATTATTATTTGGCACCCCGAAAATCATTCTGAATAAACTACAAATTATTCAAAATACAGCTGCCCGCCTCATCCCACGGACACCACGTTACAATCACATCACTACTGTACTAAAGGATCTTCACTGGCTGCCTGTACAGTACAGAGTAGAGTACAAGGTTTTGACTCATGTTTTCAAAGCACTACATGGAAAATCGCCTGGCTACATCAGAAGTATGTTGGAAGTATATACTCCACAAAGACAGCTAAGGTCTCAAAATGATTCTGTTCTTCTAGTTGTGCCAAGGACGAGGACTGTGACCTACGGTGACCGATGTTTCACAGCTGCTGCACCGAAACTCTGGAATGCACTGCCAACAGCGCTCAGAGACAGTAAAACACTCCCGTCCTTCAAGAAAGCCCTGAAAACGCATTTTTTTACTATAGCTAATTCATGTTGAAGTTCATGGTTAAGTAGACGCCCGTCTACTGGGTTAAGTAGAGCCCCGTTTCAAAGTGTGTTATTTCTTCGACCTTTATGGTAAGGTTTAGAAGAAAGTATGTTATTTCTTCGACCTTTATGGTAAGGTCTTGAAGAGGGTGTGTTGTTTCTTCGACCTTTGTGGCTCATATGATGATGGTGACTTTGTGTCATCTGTGAGTCGTCCCCCTTTTAAGGGAGGTGTCACTGTTCCTTTGGGGGTTGGGGACATGTGGTAATGGTACTTGACGTTGTCCTCGTCCTGGTTGAGGTTTACATTCAGTTAACACCCCTACAGATAATCAAATCGTTGTACACCACTATCTTATTGTAGCAAAGTATTTCTATATACCATGTCTCCTAAGTTCAATATTGCATTTCGTTTCGGCAATATGATACGATATGATGGGAGACTAAATAGCGTTGATAAAAATGTTTTTGTATATTTTATGTACATTGTATATTGTTTTAAACGTGTATTAGTCGGGACTTTACAGCACTTTTGAACGTGTGTATACATGAAAAAAGGGCTATATAAATATGGTATAATAATAATAATAATTGACGTAAACTTTATTTTTTGTCTCATTCTAGCATAATATATTAAATTTAATAAAACAGGTCAAATTTGTGACTAATTTGTAGCTACTCGTTTTGACAACTAACCCCTTTTTTCTCTCAATACAAGTAGTTTTCGGAAATTGGTCACCAGAGCAACAACGGAAGTTATTTTATCATAATTTATGAGGAATTTTAAATCTTAAAGATGGGTGTATTTTATCAAACTGTTTAAAATTAAATCGGTGGACATACTTTTTTCTCATTTAAGATGCTATTTCTAAAAAGTATTATCATACTGTCAATAAACACGGTTTTCCTGGTGAACGGCTTATACGTAAATATAGGTAACTAAAAATTCTCCATTTGAGTGTATGTAGATTAAGATTTGATACAAAAACACTGAAACAGTATACTTTCTTTTTGGATATTCCGTACAAGTAAAACTATACTCACGTTGTTTACATTATGCACGTGTTTTATGTTTTCAGGAAAACAAAACCAGATCGACAAACGAATTGTTCCAGTTACGAGTGCTCCAACGATAAAACTAAAATAGCATTCACTGCAAACTTGAATCAGTATCTGCTTGGGATTCGGTCAAGGCATATTGTTCCATTCAACAACGTAAAAACAAATGAAGGGCAAGCATTCAACACCGTCTCTCATATATTCACATGTCCAGTAAGTGGAATATACTTAGTCTAGGAGCTGGTGCCAGGAAATGCAAATTTTATTAACCCCATCTGGTAGAAAAAGTCTGTTGGTATATTCGAATAGTATAGACATTCAGGCCTCAGAAAAAGGTGGATGCCAGATCTGAAAGTGGTGCAGATTTTTTTTACAGGGGCAATAACTCTTGTGACCAGACTAATTTATCACTTTTTCGCAAATACTTTGTTATACTGTGAATTATTTATTTATATATGTACAGACATAAACTTAGTTGGATATTGTTCCCTTTGATATGTTCTTCAAATTAACATACAAAAACAATTGTTGGTCAAGGTCAAGGTCATGTCAAGGTCAAAGTATGAAAAATGGCATAAATTTCATATTTTCCTCTCTTACATTATTGTTTTAAAACATGATTTGCATTCAATTTTGTTATGAAAGCAATTAAAATGTCAAGGAACACATATCCTATCACTACAGCAAAAAGAATTGATGCAAAACATTAGAACTTAGTGACAATAACCATTTTAATGCGTACACATGTTGGCCGAGTAGGCACGTTTGAATGACTACCTGCTTCCATATACATATATATTAATACTCTATTAACAGTTTATTTCTTTGGTATGATTAATATTTATGTTAATATGACATAATAAATAAATGTGTCTTAAAATTGCAGTAAAGTAACAACAATTTCAAGGTCAAGGTCACCGTCATTTCAATGTCAAACCGAAATATAATACCTGAAAAAAGTATTACGTCTGATTTTGCTTCTTATTATTAATTGGTGGTGGATTGCATTGTTTTGCAAATGTTGTACGATACAGGTTTGGTGTCAATTCGTATATGAAACTCTTACGTCAATCTGGGAGTATTTTCTCCATGTAACTTTACTTTATTTACATGCGGTGATTCTACATAATGCACACTGTACAATTGGAGCTGGGTAGTGGTTCGTCAGTTTCTTTCAACATAAATCATTTATAATGTTTGTTAATATCATTAATTCACATTTACATAGCCATTATAATTTAGACTTTGTGCTGGAATCAATATTGCTGAATATTTTTGTAATAACATTGTGCATTACCCCACCCACCTAATACCAATTATAAATATTGGACGTTATATTTTTCAGCCTAGTTGATATAATAACGTATTTCGATGTTAACATTTTGCTATAAGAGCTTTTGTTTATATTTCAGTTAATATCTCAGAAACATCAGTGTAATTCAAAGACAGTGTAATGGAGGAGGATAGCCCGTTAAAACTAAAACGGACACCCGTTAAAAGGCGGTTAAGTGCTGAAAAAACTATATGTATGATATGTGAACTTGACACTGGAGAATCACTTAGGAAAGCGTCAGATAAAGGTATTTCTGCCTTCCTGAGTGCTTTGAAAAGTCATATCAATGTTGATGATAGTAATAGCCATAAATATATAAGCTCTTTTGTTGAATATGATTCTCAAAATGAACTACAACGGCGAGATACACATTGTGATGTATATTGGCATAAAGGGTGTTATTCGTCATTCACAAGTAAGGAACACATATCACGAAAGATTCAACAGGTATTACCTAAAGAAACCCCATCAAATTCAAAAGTGCCAAGACGATTGTTTGATTGGAAAGGGCTGTGTTTATTTTGTGAACAGAAATCTTATAAAAGGATCGAACCTTATGTAATGTTTCTACATTTGAATTCTGTGCTAACCTTCAAAGGAGAGCCGATGAAAAGGGTGATGAGGTAATGAATTGCAAAGTTGGTGACTATAGCAAACTCATTGCAAATGAAGCGAAGTATCATAAGGGCTGTCACAGTAAATATATCAAACAGGATTCAACTCAACGAACGAATCCAAATGTTGGAGATATATACACGACAGCTTTAGAGAAGCTGGTCAGTAGCATTATGCCTCAGATAAAGTCAGGAAATGCCTTCATACTTACTGATTTGCTTACAAAATACCAGGAAATACTTACCGAATCAATGAATGTTAATGAAGCTATGTCTTACACGGTTCACAAACTCAAAGAAAAACTTTCTGTTCAGTATGCAGACAGGTTGCGTATGCTGCCCTCCAATCGTCGTGGTAAAACATACTTTGTCTTCGATAAAGAACTTGCGTTAGAAGATGTTATTAACTCAGCAGCAAGACTTAAAGCATCGGTTAAGTCGGTAGAGATAGAGTCTGATTTAAAAGTCACTGAAGAAGGAGATCAAACAAGGGAGCACGTTTTATTCCATGCAGCACTTATACTCCGATCGATAAAGAAGGGATGTACTGGAATAGAGATTCAGCCCCTAGACCCTGGAGATATTTCTGAAGAAAAGGAAGGTATGGTCGTCCCTATTGAACTATATTCATTTATGCTCTGGATAGTATCTGGAGAACGTTATTTATCACCTGAAACAGTAGATATGAAATCAGTGAAAGACAGAAACCCAAAGCTTCACCAGACAATATTATCTATATGTCAAGACATCATATATGTAGGTTCTAGAGGTAAATGCAGGACACCTAAGCATGTAGGTTTAAGTATGGCAGTGCACCAGTTGACACAATCCAAGGATGCCGTGGTCTTACTCAGCAGAAATGGACACGGGATAAGATATGAAGAGGTAGAGCGTATTGACACAAGTTGGGCTAAAGATCAACAGCGTCAAGAAGAAATTATAGTTCCTTCCAATATGAAACACGGAATTACTTTAAGAGCAGCAGGTGATAACTTTAACAGAGCGACAGAATCTTTAGATGGTAAACATTAAAATATTGTAAATATGGTTTTGTATTAAACCGATAGTAACAACAACGTTGTACAAGGTAACCATTTACCCAATTTGGGACAAATGACTGATAGAAGTAAAACGTTGAAAGATATGAAAACTAATGAACTCCTTGAATGCCCTCACATGGCAGGAAAGCAACCTGGTCCGAGTCACTTACTTGGAAAGGTAAACCTTGACTGGTTTTTTTCATGTTCAGAGGCTCATAAGGATGCTAGAGCGATAGACAGAGCTTACATAGAAGTAAGATTAATGCCGAGGAAAATGTTTGAAGCCTTGATCGATCCTCTTGATACTCAAATATCTGGCTGGACAGTTTACCATGCTAAAGTGAGCAGAAATACAGATATTCTAGGAACAAGGATCGGTTATTGCCCAATGATTACAGCGTCAGCTACCGAGTTCAATACTGTCTATACTATGATGAAAGTCTTCCAGCGCATGTTCCAATCCCTAGGACAAAACTGGACATATGTAACGTATGACGAAGCTATATACAGTAAAGCACAGATGATTAAATGGAGAAATGTAGATGAATTTGTTAGTGATGAAATAGAAATGGGAGGCATGCATAGAGCTATGAATTTCATGGGCGATATAGGGAAATGTATGGAAGATAGTGGATTCGGAGATATTTTAGTGGAAGGAAATGTGTATGGACCAAATGTAGTGCAGGTAATACTTAAGGGAAGATCATACAATAGGGGTGTACGGGCGCACAAACTGATGAATGAAACCATGAATAGGTTAAAATGGAAAGCTTTTGAAAAGTGGTTGGACGTAAAAGAGATTACACTTCCAGACGAAGACAAACACCTGATAACAGAGGATATCATAGCATTGCGTGAGTGCCTACAAATAGATACAGGAACAAATGATCAAGTTGACATTCAGGGTCGGATACAAAGTATGATAGGACACACAAGACGCATACATGCTTTGATGAATGATTTCTCAATTGAAGGAAGTTCACTTTCACATACGTTCAAGTTTTGGGACCACTACGTTTGTGACTTATCGCAGCTTCTACTGGACTACATAGCTGCAAAACGCGATGGAAATAGAGACTTAGAGCTCGAAACCTATGCCGAAATGGTTCCATATGACTTTGTTTGTGGGCATACAAACTATGCAAGGTGGGGAACTCTTAATGTGATCGAGGGCCAACTTCTTAGACAAAATAAACCGGAGATACACAGTGCAATATCGAATGACTTAGCTGCTGTGTATAGAACTAGTAAGCCATTCAGTGGTGTATGGCATGACATGGCCATAGAACAGTCCATAAACAAAGAATGTGGCAAGTTCAAGCTGCTATACGTTAATGAAGAAGCTCTACAGAAGTACTACTTGACCGCACACAAAAAATCCGAAGTAACACAAAACATGAAAAGGGTGAGCGGATATCTTGATACTGCTAACGATTACAAAGAATCTTCAAAGGGAAGAGTAACAAAAGATGAAGCAGCTGTGCAACACCTTCTAACACTTGTTGAAGAGCGTATGGTAAATCCATTCGAAATAGAAACTACAGCAAGTGTAGATGAAGCACAGCCACTAATTAACATAGCAACATCGTCTGTTGCAACCACCGAAATTCGATCTGATCTTTGTAATGCGCGTGAATTAGGTTGTAAACGACTTCAAGAGTATATCAATGACAGGTTTCAAACTAACAAAACTGACTTCATGGCAATTATTCCCAGACAGACTGTCAAAACATTTGCTTCCATGAATAAGCCAATGAAAGTGAAAACAAGAGAGATGGTAGAATCAATAAATATAGATAGACAAATATTTAGTAGACTGTCAGTGATTGGGCAAAGTCGTGAGGTAGACTTAAAAAATCTGCTGCAGTATGAACTTACGCCAGTTCCCCTATCTCTGTTTAATTTGGATGGTAGTATTCGAAAGACTACAAAGTCAGCTACATTGTCGTGGATAGAAGGAAGTACGGCAATGAAGCAACTACCAGAAAATGTGAATCCAGAATTATTAGTGATTGATTTCATGATGCTTCTGAGAATGATTTGCACAGAACAAAATCAATGCGAAACATTTGGCGAGGTATCAGAAAAGGTTTCGTCAGTAATACTTGGTATGAAATATCGGTATACAGCAGTAGTTGGAGATAATTATCTGAATGAGGACTCAATAAAATCGGGAGAGAGAGCAAGAAGGGGACAAGTGCAGATGCAAGAGATCAGAAATCCAACCTCAGAAACACCCATGCCTAGGCAAATAGTTAAATATGTGTCCAATCCAAAGAATAAGATCAATTTGGCAGACTATATACTAACAAGTTTAGTAGAAACATTTAAAGAGGTATTGTCTGATGAAATGATTGTGTATCTAGGTGGTGGCTTCAAAGATTATAAAAGGCTGTTAAGGTGCAGAAACACTCGATTGAACGAGTAGAGTCTTTGGAGTCCGACCACGAAGAGGCTGATTCAAGAATGTTTTTGCACATTGATTACGCTGTGAGACAACTTGGTGTAACTAAAGTAGTGCTATGGAGCATGGATTCCGATGTCGCGGCAATGTGTCCGAGAATTTGTTTACTTCTTGGAATCAAGCTGTACTTTAAGACTGGTGTTCGGCATTTGAAACGATTCATTCCAATGCATGACGTCCCATCACAGATAGGAGAAAAGTGTACAATGGCTCTACCCGTGATTCACGCGTTAAGTGGTTGTGACTCTACCAGTGCATTCTATGGAATAGGAAAGAAACGATGGAGTACAGTAATGACAAAACTCCCCATGTTACTAGATGGAATAATGGAACTTGGCGATGATCCTATAGACATAACTACCACGTCCAAATCAGCTGTAACACAAACGGTGTCGCATTTGTATTGTGGAAAGCAATCAGAAAGTATAGACGACGTGAGATACAAACTGTTCTCGACAAAAGGGTTGTCGAGTGAAAAGCTGCCACCAACAGCTGATGCGTTAAATGAACACATAAAAAGAGTGAACTACCAATCGTATATCTGGAAGTCTTCAACAACACAGTTCCTGAACTTACCATCCCCACTAGATGCTGGCTGGACCAATAATGAAGATGGATACATCGTTCCAGTAAAAATGACTCAACAACCTGCACCTGAAGCACTTCTTGACTTGACAAGATGTGATTGTAAAACCGATTGCCGATTCATGCGGTGTAAGTGTAAAAAGGAGGGTTTGTTATGTACTGATGCCTGCATTTGCGATACAGAAAGGTGCATAAATAGAATAGAATTAGCTGGTTCTGAAAGTGAGGAAGACGATTAAGCCAAATGCATGGTAGACATTTAGACTGAAATATTGTTTGCTACATCAGAGGTACTATTAACTGGCGATAATACTGAATGTGAATGTGTCAAACAGTATTAATGTATAATGTTCGCTTGACTTATGTCTAGTCAATGGTTAAAATTGATAATTATACTGTTTAATAACGTGTTTTAAAATGGTGGTTTCCCCCAACATTTAAAGAAATAAGTATTTTTAAATAATATTCATGTTGACAATGTCATGCACATGACGAAATAATGTGTATATTACAAATTGACCGTAAGCATGAGTTATCGCCCATGTTCTGCAATCGTTTGACATGATATATAGTCATCTAGATATATTACCTTCTTGTTAACAAATTGCCTTTTGTTTACAATAAAAAGATAAATACAATAGATTTTATATTAAAATCATTTGAGATGAAATATCTAATGTTATACAACGTAGTGTACTGTGTTTGACCTTGAAATAACATTGACCTTGACCTGAAAGTGATTCGCATTATGTACATTATTTGATGTACACTTTAATAGCCCTAGCCATGTTGAACAATACTATATAGTAAGACATAAATATTTCATGCAACATATACTAATACCAAGAATCATTATGACGAAAGCATCAATGAAAGGGTGAAATTTCGTCAAATGCACGCATACATACATATGGCTATTTTTCACAGTTTTCTTCAGATTTGATCATACAATAGAGGTTATTATGAGAGAATATATACTCACAAACCTTGGAATAACTTTTGTAAGCAAGTTTAATACAAACCCTATCTTAAAATGAAAACGGTAGGGACAAAATATCGATTTTTTAGCATTTTTTGGAGTTTTGACCTTGAAATGACCTTGACCTTGACCCCAAAACAATTGTTTTTGTATGTTAATTTGAAGAACATATCAAAGGGAACAATATCCAACTAAGTTTATGTCTGTACATATATAAATAAAAAATTCACAGTATAACAAAGTCTTTGCAAAAAAGTTATAAATTAGTCTGTTCACAAGAGTTATTGCCCCTGTAAAAAAAATCTGCACCACTTTCAAATCTGGCATCCACCCTTTTCTGAAGCCTGAATGTCTATACTATTCAAATATACCAACAGACTTTTTCTACCAGATGGGGTAAATAAAAATCCTATTTAGGGCTCTTTTGAAAGCTGGCTCCTGGACTAACTACTTTGCAAGTTCGATCACAGCTAGCTTCAAACACACCGCTAGTGCAGTAATAATGAAAAATAGTGTGTCTCTTGCCGAGATTTATTCGGAAGGAGACACAGACCCAAACCAGAATGGGTACGACCAAGGTTCGAATTCAATCGTGACAGTTTGTAATAAAGGAGATCTAGTTTGGGTACAAGCGGGAATACGTAATGATATGGCAGTATTTTGTGATTCTCTTACAACATTCTCTGGGTTCGTACTATCGGCACTGTAATTACGTGTATATCTATATACATTGTGATTATACATGTGTTTGTACAAATGCAGGTATTGTCCAGAATATACAAGTTCGAACTACGAATTGCGTTTGTTTGAATTGTTTGCTTCAGTCCTGACATATCGCCTAAGCGAATGAACCGAACCACTGTACATGTATAGTCCTACCAGATTAAACCGAGACTCCCTGCATAATTCGTAAAAGTCCGGAAATAATGGTATATAGTAAATTAACATACACATCGAATATAACCGATCACAGCCGGACGAACTTCACGTAATTTAATGAGTGTCAGTTTAATCTGGTCAAGCTATATCCTTTCTTGTGACACTATATAAATAAACTTGTTTTTCTTATTGTTCCCTAGTTCCGACTGTGCAATGACTGGAAGCCCTGATGCAAATTTGTCTCCAATAATTTAATTATCAACTCATAGACCCGTCTCGATACATTACACTTACAATGCGATAATTACGATAATATTTTTGATTCTTGAGGTTCCGTTTCAAAACCAACAAGCTTGAAAAAAATGTGTTTCCTCAGTCTTATCGTCTGCTAGTATCTTATTTGAGAAATACCCATATTTGCGTTTAGTTGCAGTTCTGTGGACTGCTTTTTAAAATATTTCATGGTAAATATTTTATTTAAATCTTTGATGCGAATATTAAGATAACTGCTCCCAGCAGATATTGCGATAATGCTTGAGTTGATGTATTTTATGTCTAAAGTTAAGCCGCTTAACTCATGTTAGGATCACAATAAAAATAATACAGGGGATTGACTTTCAAAGCTCGCATGTTTTGTAACTTTAAAAAAAATATTGTACCGGCAAAGCAGATTCACATAGATAATCGTTTCATAGCTTACACTATTCGCGAACAAGAAAGAAACAGATGAAGTTCTGAGTAGTGATTGTGTCTTAAGTAACACAGTACGTTGAATGTAGGAGATTGCGCGATGCAACGATTTTTGTACTTGGTTTATTCATTTCTTTGACATTCCTTAGGTTAATTTGAAGTGTCGGGGTCTAGACGAAGCGCTTCAGCACCTAAACACGAATCTATTGCTACCTAAAATCCCTTATGCAATTTTGCCATGCTAACCGTTTTGGTTATAATTTGATCTGTGTATGTGAATGAACCGTCCCGTTAGCATAACGTGATTCTATTTAAGTACAAAAATGCAAACATTTATTTTCTGTCACGTGTTGCATATGACGAGAGAAAAGCAGAGTAAGAGATGTGTTCAACTTATACACTGAGCGGCAACGAAAAACGCATCACTTACATGGTATAGCATAACACTTTTAATAATTGTGTAAGCATCGCGAAATTTTATTATAGAATACATATATGCATTTAGCACATGAATATCACGTTGAATCTGAAAGAGTGGTTTAGCAACATGGTTTGGTACCATTTGCATTTTAAGGAGAACATTAGTTATGTTATATTGATCGTAAAAACGGTTGAAGAGTTCTGATCTTAGTAATGGTGGAAAGGCCCCAAGATGGAAACTTTCCCAACATTGTCGAAACCAATAATATGAAGTGTTGTTGTTTTTTTTAAAATTTGCTTCTAGTGGTGTCGTCCAGAGTGCTCAGATTTTGACAAACACGAATGCATAGGTTCGGGAAGAATACGAAGTTGCTACGTCATTGCTTAATCATCCACATGTATAACGGACTGTGTTGAGATGAAATTGTTTCTCAGAAGAGCATCCGTTTCGTCCTTGTTCATAAAGATCTTCTTATTATAATAAGCTATGCAGCGAGAATGAATGTGAATATAATGCATCAATACAATATGTTTTCAATGTTACCAAACATTCGGGGTTTAAGAGTAATCCACGTTGAGCCTCACGTATTGTTGTTCCTGTTGAACTATTTTTTGTGTGATCATTTCCGGCTTTAAGCAGCAGGACTTAATCCATTGAACACACCATCCACATTGTCACAATATCTGCTGGGAGTCGTTATCTGAAAATACAAGATTTAGAATAAAAATATATTCCATAAAAATGCAACTAAACGCAAATATGGACAAAGATAGTTTTATCTTTAACTGGTGTGTTTATTTCCATGTCGGTAGCTTTGTCTATCCAGTTTCCTGTGTAATAATCTGTCTGTTTATATATAAAAAACATACAGTCTGTTAGCAACTAGTAACTTTGAGATGTTTAGATTATAGTTTTATAAATTTTAAAGATTTCTCAGACAGATTGAAAATATGCAGCTAGTATTATTAATTAATATGTTCGTCTACACTTATAGTCGATTCAATAAGTAATATTATTGTAATAATTATTGTAATACCAATGTTATATGGTAACATAAATAACTTTAATAACTTTGTCAGTTCTTAAGATAATATTTGTTGTTTTACACCATTGTTTTACATATACATATAAGTTTTATTCAGGATATAAATCATTTTCAAATGGTATATACTTTTTTCTCAGCCGATGTTAGAAACGATTTCCTCTGCTTTCTGCAAAACTGCCAAAATCAGCAGCAAATGACGCCATAAATTACCAATAATTCCTTGCATTTTACACATTGATGCTTCCAATTTGACAACGTATTGTAGTTTTCATATCAATTAAATATACTGGTCTTGTAGTAAACACTCCTTCCTTTATCCATTCTCATGATTAGAAATCAAAAGGGCTTATGCCCGGTGAGTGTAGGGGGGGGGGGCAAATTTAAATGCGGTCGTCAGCGAAATAAATATATCGCAAAAGTAAGGTACTATAAGGGGTGATTTTGGCCCAACTTCCGATTTCCATGAAACTTTTGTCATTTAAAGTTAGGCATATACCGACTCTGATTTTGATATTTTTATTGATAATTTGCAATTTTTGTTGCCAAAGCAACCGTTTCTTTTAATTACTCATATAATATTATGCCAAAATGCGTGCTTTACATGTTATTTTTGTGAAAATACTGTTAGTAAAAGACCTAACGTCAGTGAGTATGATTCAACCATCTTTATTTTATTCTCATACTTTCTCAGTTGCCATAGCAACCATTTATGCTAAAACTTAAATATGTTAAAAAGCAGCTTTAAGGCATCTGATTGTTTATATAAGCAATGCAAATGATAGACACATCATTCAATTGTATAGTTCAAACTATGGAGGATTTGTTTTCATTACTTTTGTTGCCATAGCAACAGTTTTAAAATCTCAAATCTTTGCAAATTTGACATAAATGAAGGACTTAACTTATAAGTATATGAACTATGCATGTTGTCTTCATTTCCATTGCTTATGGTTGCCATAGCAACCAATACTTGTTAATAACTAGAATATGAAAACAACTTATTTAACACTTTCTTCATCTGTGCCAATGCAAAACATTCTGTGCCAAAGCAAATCATTACTACTTTGGTCATTTTCCATCCATCATATGTATCTTCTGTTGCCATAACAACCATTTGTCCAAATTAGATAGAATTTGTAGAAAATGTGTTACTCCATGTCAACAAAACACAGGTTGGAATTAGTGTTGAAACACTAATATAAAGGTCTTGTTACAGCCATTGTTGTCAATATATCATCATTTATGCATTACTAAAGTGGTGTGATCTAGTCACAGTGATACTGGTTATTTAGAAAACAACCTACTGTCACTAGAAGAAAAATTAAATTTTATTTCAACTACATGATTATGTTTGACATACACTGCCCATCAAAAATAAGTATATATATAAAGCTTATTTCCCATTTACTGATCTATAAAAATACATGTACTAATTCTAATACATTATAGAGCAACAAAATACAGCCTTCTGGATCACATGGTTATCCAAAAATTAAACAAAATCATCTTCACTTTTGACTTGTATATGTTAGTAAATGTAGTTTTAGAAACAAGTATTTTTGTGGTTTTCTGATAAACATACATTAAATAATTAAGTCAAGTTTAATTTGGCAACTGTTTACTTATTTTTGGTGGGCATTGAATTTGTTTCAAACGTTTTTGTTAATTAAAATCTATGTTAAAAGGCAGAATTACTCCAATTAACATTTCATATGACAAATAGGGTCAATAAAACACAAACACTGATTTAAAATATATAAAAATGAACAATTTAATTTCTGGATAATGATCTGACATAAAATATATACAATGCCCATCATAATTTTGAGAGAATAATATATGAGACGATATTCAAGTTTTAATTTGTGGGGTTATGTGTACATGTAGAGCTGTGCAGAGTGCTACCTTCCCTGTCTGATTTGCAATTCTTTTTTACAATTATACTGGTCATCTGCACAGATCTGTACAGTGCTACCTTCAATATGTGATTTTAAGTTCAAGTTTGCAATACATATATACTAAGCAAAACAGCTAACCGAACGCATATGTTTTTTATATATCTTTATAGAACTATCCATTGGAATTTTCTGAAACTTGGCCTGAAGTATAATCCAAACATTAGAAGGCTGGTGGTCAAATTCCGTCAATATATTTAATTTGCATCATCGTCGAAATATGTATTTAATGACATCACCCATCAAAATGAAATTCACAAAATGTACAATTAGCCTATTTATTAATGAGCAGCGGTTTTTTCCATATAACTTTTTCATTTATTAATATTTTTGCACGAAAATTTGTGTACTAATACATTACGATCTTGAGGCGCGATGTTAGTAGTTTTATTTTCAAAAAAGCGAAACGAAAGTTCACTGGACTATAAAATAACAGAACCAGACATATAAACTTGAAATTTAGGAATAAGCGTTAAATAATAAAAGATTTTAGGTTTATTCCATACAAATCAATCAAACAAATAGTCAAACTCGATATAATGCGATTTAATCACAAAAACATCGATTTTTAATTTTTTCAAAATTATGATGTTAATTTTCAATGGTCAAGGGGAGGTAATTTGGTCAAATATCATTTGTGTGGATAAATGAGAGTAATTATTGACTTAATTTTGGTTTTATTCTCAGTATTTTAATATTTTTTTTTGTTTCCGTTATCAGAATATACACTTAAAACAATCTTTATTACCGAAGCGGGCATAAAGCTGCATTAACAATTTGTCGAACACCTGATGAACGCACTACAAAAGAGTCCTATGTACTGAATGGAGAGAAAACATGTTTTTTCAAACACATGAAAAAAAACACTCAGGACTAATCTGTATTATTTTTTAAAGTCAACGTGTTTCACTAATGTAAGACAATACAATTTTATGAGAAAATGTAGTGAATGAACTTAAAAAGAAGTAAAATTATGCAAGAGTTATCCCACTTGAATTTACTATTTTTCGATACTTCTGTGATTCCCAATATACTGTTTTAGGTATTTTTATGTGCATTGGTATTCACACAAACGTGAAATGAAAGGAACTTATGTTTGTGATAATTTAAATCTGTGTAAAACTGATCTGTCAGATTGATACCCTCCAGGGAGCGTAATGGTCGCTCTTGCGCGGCCTACCTTTGACAAATGCGCCATGTTATTGACAAAATATTGTGTTTTTCCAACTAACAAACACCCATGCTACACAACATGCACACAAAACCCGTGCAATTCGAGAGCAATCGATCACAAAGTGCAAAAATTTGATTTGAAGCTTTTTCGTCATGGATGAGTGATTTTGGCATGTATTTTCATGTGGAAAGTCGCATCAGGTGCACAATCTATATTGCAATAACTGTGCAAAATTTTAGGTTTGTACACTTTCAGGACACAGAAATATTCAAATTTAAATAGCGTTCGGTTAGCTGTTTTGCTCAGTATACAAATAGATGTGTTGGACATGATTCTTTCACAAAAATGGTCATATCTAGGCAGGTATAGAAGTATACACAATCTACTGTTAACAGTAAATAAACATACAAAACCTGGAATCAGTTAGTATTGAGAATTGTGACTACATATTTCAATAGTGTAGTTGTGATATGAACCAAGTTTTATAGTATATTTACGTGCATATGTTTTACCAAAATTAACTGAAACATGTCACTATGTATGTGAAACAGGTATAAAGCAAAAAACATAAAAACATAAATTTGACTTCAAAATGGGCAGTTTTAATTTGCCAGTTACATCATATACCAGTTAAACATATCTTGGCAAAACAAACCACCACAAAAGAGGCCAATATTAAACACAGTTGAAATGGGACCCACTGTCTATATGTTTAAATATATATAAATATGTTGTTGCCTCCCCTCAGCTCTCTTATGTCAGTAGATTTTGTCCTTTTGGCACAGCAATTGCATTGAATACATTTGTTTCTGAAAAATACAAGTATAATTTTATTAAATTTATGTGACCAGAGGTTTTTTTATATCTCCCTGTAGCACACACTTCAGGTCTGAATCTTGTTCACAGCATTGTTTGGACATTTAAAACCAGAGAACATGTTATGGAACAGACAGTCAGACACACTTAATTTTGACAAATGATTTTCACATAATTTATATAAAATCCATTTTTAAGCTCACTTTGCTTGCTTCATTCCCCCAGATAGGGACCATGTCAATATTTACACACCAAAAACAAATCCTGAAACCGTCCCTGTAGACAGAAATGCATCAAATCAGGATCTTCTCTATATATAGAATCCCTGATCAAATGAATAGATTTCTTAAATGATCACCAATTACTACTGATTGGTTTTAACTAATGAACTACAATTACTGATAGATTAAATTGGTTTAAACTTAACAGTTATCAATTAAAGCTTTTGTACGTAGAAGTCAAGCTACCAAATCATTGTTAGAATGTACATACTGTACCTGACTTACCATATTAAAGAGTAGGGGTATTCTTAGTTCTTGGCCTTCATTAACTTTCACAATTTTCTGAAAAGTCCAAAATATATAATATGCATAAATCTGGACATTTTAAACATATTATACATTTGTACTATTACAATATCGTAAAATCAATGAATTAATTTTAAAAAAAAGAAAAAAAAGTTTTATCCTCAACGAATTGAACCCGGACAGCCGATGTTGAGAGCGAATGGGTTAACCACTAGACATTGACGCTTGTGTAAACATTCAATGTTATTATTCATCATGAACCATATTAAATTATGAAATTTAAGCTGGCCTGTAACTTCAAGTCTATAAACCAGAATAAATTAAATGCTAGATATATGCATGCTTAATGGCTTGTTTCCATTTGAAACATGCTGTAGAAGAAAGTATCCTCGAGTGACCATATATCGCCTACTTAAGCGTTAAACACGCAATAAACAATGGCAAACTTCATGTTTATATTAAATAAGGTCACTTACCTGTAATATAATTCCTTCAATTTAATTCAACTCAAATGTTCACCAATAAATGATAAAATACTCCAAGAATTGAATAAAGCAAACGTCATAGTTAATAAAAGTCGGCCATTTTGACCGTGACCTAATTACGTCACATGGCGCGCGCGATCAATTGGGCCAAAACTATTCATTTTAGCTAAACGTCCCAATTATGAAATTAAGCCTGAGCATTGTCAAATCGAATTAAGAGAAAAATCTAGGGCATAAAACAGCATATTTGTCAATGTTAAGTGATATTTACTCTTCATGTATTAATTCTGATTGATCGTGTCATACGCCCGTCTCAAATGGCTGATAAAATAGACTTTGGCTGCATTATAAACAAACTTTTTTACATCGCCATTACGGGCGTGGATCACTTAATGAATTTTAAGATAATCGCCGATAGTGATGTGTGATCTGCCGATGTATGGTCTACAGAAATACAGAATTCAATATTTGTTTTGCTATTCTGACCGTAAGGTCGGAAGCAACTTTGACCGAAGATATTTAGTTTGACCTTAAAAATAATAAATCCGACCATGTGATTTTCATTCATGAAACTGTAAACAATGCAGACGTGTGAAAAAATATTCGATTACGTTGCACATAGCGTTTTCTGGGGTATTTCAACTACACGACTTTTTGGGAATAGTGAAAATGGTACAGTTTTATGAATTTTTGTGAAAGTAATCGAAAATTACATGTTATGAATATTCCCGCTTAAACAATACTTTTTTGTAAACATTTTCTTAAGATATGCGCGCGCATCGTCCAAATCTCGCGAGACTAGAGCCAAAACAAAATGGCGGGCAATCGAAGGTCAGAGGCGATATTTGGGCTCACTACGATTCTAATACCATGGCACGCATTTAGCGTATTCACTATTTTCTCATCAAGAACCACAACTCTTGATACAAATCCGCGCACGATGTGATTGTTTGCAACTACTGTGCAGGTTAAATTTATGTTTAAATAAGTCTTGCATCCATTTATAAGTCTTGCATATAGGACAGTACAAGCTCAAAGCTTGTCAAATAGATTTACACTGGGAATAAATTCACATTGCTGT
Source organism: Spisula subtruncata (assembly GCA_963678985.1). Lineage (NCBI taxonomy): Eukaryota > Metazoa > Mollusca > Bivalvia > Venerida > Mactridae > Spisula > Spisula subtruncata. The sequence goes on along the minus strand of OY787661.1, from coordinate 9,981,506 downwards.
GGTTTTCAGCCACCAGAATTTACGGTGCGTCAAAATTGATTAGGAAAAAGTTGAATCGTAAATGGGCCTTAACAATAAACACGAAAGAAATAAAATGAATCCTCACTCTTGAACAAAGTAGGTTACCACTATCAAAATGAATTCTGACACGTATCGATGCTTGTTTATTGATTTCCCAGCCACTGAAGTAAGTCGTCGTCAAGCATGTTTGTTTACTTGGTTACGTTTGTCACCAAATTGATTCGTACCCACTCGTTGATGTATGTTACAAGCTACCTATTTCGAATAGTCAATCAGGTAGCGAACACATTTGTTGTATGAACAAGTCAGATAAATCATTATTAACTAAATTTAACAAATAGTTTGACGTGTAATGAAAGTTTACGAATATTTGACTGATTTGAAAGATGGCGGTAGTAAAAACCGGATTGGGACGGAATGTTAGCTTTCTAAAAAGCTAGATACGAGCACAGTCGTGTACCAAGTTTTTACTTTTCACATTTATTTGTTCTTAAATTATCATCATATGTGCGAAATAAGAACTTGGTACACAGATGTGCTCGTATTACACTTTGTAATTTATTGGCGATATTTAGGTCAAAATTGCCTATTTCGGCAATTCAAGGGGTCAAAATAGGCCCCGTATGAAGTCAAAATACATGTATAAGAACATGTTAATATGATTTACGGACAGTTTAGACATTGTTTTCTCTCAATATGCAAAGAAAAACGCAACATCGGCGATTTAAGTTTTTCTGAAATTCTTAGGCCAAAATCACCCCTTATCGTACCTGCTCCTTTCCTTGAATTACGGTAAATGTACGGCTTTAGCTATGCCGTATTGACATCAGGCTCACAAAGCATGTATTTATTGTCCCCATCTAATAAAAACTTGGGCACACGAGCTTTGAAATAGGGATCAAACCACTACTCTCTCATTAAATCTGACAAAGTTATTAAAATTATTTATGTTACCATACATTTATGATCACCCTGTATTTTGCAATATTATGCCAACTGCCTGGTTTCGTTTACGGTTTTCCCTTCGCATAAATGTTGAGTAGTTCGTAACGTTGTTTTTATCATTAACCAATTACACGAAGCATTGTGATCGCTTTTTATGAATGTTTTCTTAATTGTCTCTCAACGAAATGCGTATGCAAAACACCTTTAATTATACAACGCCATTAACGTGTGAGTTGCCAATATTCAACATACAATGTATATTCGTGTTTGAAAAACAAAATATCTCAGCACTATCTATGTAATAAGAACCGAAGCACTCAGTTAATAAAGAACGTCAGTAACATGGATTAATCACAAAGTGACTTTCCCACAATTAGTAAAGAAATTTTACTTGATAATCAATGCAAGGTACATTGTAACAGCTCTATCAGGACGTAATTACGTCAAGTCTCAAATAAAACGGTAGAAGACGATAGTAATGAGGAAAAATCATTTTCCTTTGGAAGCTCAATTTTAATAGTATCGTCAATTCTATTAGGTCGGGTTTTGTCTTAGAATTTTTAATTGAACCAAGACAGACAAGTGGAACTACAGTTTTACTACATGTATGCAGTAAAATACAAGATACAGAAATTGATAAACAATGTTTGATTCATCTCAATTTGTCGCTATTCAGATATACTAATAAAGACAAGTGTAGCACTGTGATACAGTGTGGGAGTTAGGCTAGGAGCAGGGCGAATACGGCTTCGTATTCGATCATTGGCTGGTACATGTATGCTTAAGTTCTAGAAGAAAAGTAAATACCAAGAATGTTCCATTGAACCTACATGTTAGCTAAAAGGGACAATAATTAAACGCCGATGTGATGTAACTACCGACAGCACCGAATATAAGTTAAGTTACAAATTTTCTAGGGCTCTTCTCGACTGTTAAGCCGCTCAAGCACCCCTTGACATATTAACTATTGCATACAATGGCTTGATAGTCTAGACATACATGTACACAATCCGTATATTAATGATTATAATGTCCGAAAGTTGTATAAGTACTTTATTTTTACTACGATATCTTACAATATTACTTATTGTGTCAATGTAACATTGTTACAATATCGTAATGAAGATCTGGTATTCAATTAACATACAACATCACTATCCCCATTTTATCATTTCTTGACCATGCTGTTGTTATCTCGTATTATAGTTCTGACATACCAATTGTTTTTTGTTATGATTGATGCTTTCATAGGCAGATACAAACCAGTCTATCAGAATTAAGTTGCTATTGAGAACTTCACTGTTCAGCACAATTTGCAGTTAACAGTATAGATGTTTGCTTCCCAAAAGATTTAGACAAAATATTTTACAAATGGTAATTCTATCATAACTAACGTTGGAGAGTAACTATAATTTCTCCAATGTCAAACAATATTGAGACTTAAATTACTACCCTAATCCTTTTGCATTTCCGTTGTCATTTTAACTATGTATTATTGCATTTTTATGTCCAATATTACCTTGAATGCTGGTTTGCGTCGTGAATATTGTGAATATTCCGGATAATCAAGAAATTAAAAATTATAAAAATTATATCATCTATGAAGATAAAGTGTCCTATATAATAAGTCAGGCATATAAACGCTCACCACAAACCAAAACTGCGAACTTCATCACGGTCTAGTTATTTCATTTGTCACACTATACTTGTATATGAGAATACAAAGAATCAGTACAGGGCAGAAATGCGTGTCTGCAAGATAATTACAATCTCTGTTTCTCAATAAAGGATAAGAGGAAAAACATAAAAATGAACTAAATTCAGAAAAAGCAGACTATATTGAAAGTGCAATACATAAAAGTAACGACACAGTGGGCGAGTCTTCCATATAAAGATGGTTTAATTATGAATTGTCTAGAAATGCCAGATATAATCACATTCCATAATGACTGTGATAATAACAATGTTTGAACATTAATAGTAGCTTTACTGGATTACTCCGTCACGAATTGGACTATGTTGGTTATTATTGCACAAGGAAATTAACCAGCGGTCCAGACGAGGGTTGAACTCGAGATCTATCGATTACGAATTGCGCGCCCATATTCTTGGCCACAAATTCCCAAACGTGATACAAACAGGTATGGGATTTTGAGCACCGTAAACCCCGAGTGACATTATTGGCTGCCTTTAAACCAGCGGAAACCCTGTAGTCAAAATCATATAGACTTAATATGAAATATGAGATTTTGTTTGATTCTAATCAAATACGCAAATACCAATATAAAAACAAAACGCCCATATTAAACTTTAATGCACAATGTTAATTCTAAGAATCTGAGAAGTCAACTGTAATATTGTACGGGAATCTGTACAAATTCGACACTTGAAAAAGAGCTTTACAATTATAATAACAGTTACAATACGGTTTATATTACATTTGTACGACAAAAAAACTAGTGTTATAACGTCTTTTTTCCACCATGACAAGCTCGGTTTCACACAAACATTGCATTTCTAGAATAATCCATAGACATTTATATGAGCATGTTATGTTTTATAATCCTATATTAAAACATCATGGGCTTTGTATGGAATGCTCTGGATGCATTATTATTCATCTCTGGGAATGGTAGTTTTACAAGCAGTGTGACGGACTGTTATGTAAAACACTTATTTCATCCATTCGAGGATTCACAACAAGCACGGTTAATTCAAAGTTATTAGTTCCTTTTTCGTTTTACGCTATCTTGAATTTATTTTGAAACATGACACCAATACACTTTGTCCTCCCTCAACATGCCGATCTAATCTGATTATTGAAAAACGCTGCAAATAATGATGATCATCGGCATTAATGAGTTAAACCAAATTGTGCATGACAGAATGTTATATACCATGCAATGCATTTCTTTTCTATATGGTTTCTCCTCTCATTTCGTCTATATTTAATTTTAAAAGTAACTTTTTCAGACATAGCGTGTTACGTTCTAATTTTCGAGGAGGTATTTGAGGTACAAAATAGTACATATACAAACTTAGATTGAGGTTATACTGAGTAGATAATGTAAACAATAAATACATTTTTGTCGGACCCTAGATGGGTAACTCATTCATCAACCCTCCCCCAATTTATTTGTTTGGTGGTGGTCGGATGAACATCTACCAAAATATTAAATTACTGCATATATTTACACAAGCACAGGTAAATAGTGAAACTAATTAAAAATACATTGTCATTTATCATCCTTCAAATATAAAATAATGTTATTATGAGTGAAAATAATGTAAAAGCTATTTGGAACAGATGATGAGTTTAAAACACTTTACAACAACCCCTTGCTAGGAATCATGTCGGAAAAAAGAAACGTTAAAATGTTAGTTTAAACATATTTATTCACAATATTTACATCAGTATACACATTTAACAACAAATAATTACAACAACATTTTTAAATATCGGAAAGGAGTGGAACGAAAGACTTAGTCTTATTTGAGTTCTTTTCCTTTATAGACTAACTATTAGTTTGTAATTTGCGTGTAATTATAAAGTTAAAATGTTAGAATGAGACTCTTTTCTAATGCACAAAAATGCATCACATGGTACAATGCGTCACCTTATGCACCATTTGATCAAACTGATTGAAGACGATGATCATTATTGTTTGTCAGCGTTATTCAAGAATAAAATTTTATCAACTTATTGAGTTAGTACAAAGGGTATTGCCTTAACACATGATATTATGTGTTAGTCAAGATGAATTCAAGATTTCAAAACAAAAACATAATTAAAATGCGAAACACAGTTGGAAATAACAATAAAATCAGATAGTTCGCCTATGAAACACGAGAAACACGATTATATGATTGCACAATTACCAAATGACTAAAATAAGGACAATTATTCAAGTATGCTACTTTCTTAGGCAATCGGATAAGGGGCCGGATGGACATTACCCGATCACCGTATTCTGAATCAAGGACATTCAATACCGATGCCGGTTGAATAGCGTAAGTACATGAACTTCTTACTTTATGGCGTAAGTCAATAACACTGAGCGAATTCACATTACACAATTTGTACAAATCAATATATGACAAACTTCAATAAAAACCTGTCATTACATAAAATAATATCACATGAGAGTGTATAAATGATGCTAGAGGGTATTATAATGAAGGGGAAAACATTGTTTGCACTAAATGATTGGCGATGGTTTCAATCAGTTTTAGACGGATTAGTTAATGCAATGATCAGGATTCACATGGACGCGTTGCCTTACGAAGCCGATTTCATCAATCTAAATTTTTATTCGTGTTCTTTGTTGTTTGTGTTCAACAATGCATTAGTCGCAAACAATGAAGAGAATGCGTTTGTTATTATTGAGCACATGTATTATGAAGTACCTTCAAATTTGTGTATTATTTTTCTGCCTTGTACACACGATATTGGACAACAATACTGTAATACCCATAGGTGGCAGTTTAGTGTTTGGGAAAAAAATGAAAAAATCCGTCACTGAGCTAATACACTACATGGACCGTATATATATCGATTGCCTATCTAACTCCATGAACATTATGAAGGTATAAAGCGTAGTATATGTATATGTCCAAAGATTGTGGAACATCGCATAGGCTTGGTTCCCAACAATAATTACGATACCGTGAGCGCAGCGGGTAACCAGTGCATAGATAAAATGACATTGAGCGAAGTTAAATAACGAAAGTAACACTGTTTTACTGTTTCGCAGTTATAAGATACAATTGAACGAGGTTTTCGGTAAGAATGAATATCTTATAGTTTATTTGAATGACTTGTATAGCGAGTTTTCTTCAGCGTCCGTATTTTATGCTGAAACAACGAGATGCAATGTTCCACAATCTTTGGCATATAGACATAGAGTACGCTTTATACCTTGATAGTATACTATAAGCTCAGTGACGGAATTGTTTTTATATTTTTTTATTTCATTTGTTTTAATCGTTTGCGGACCAAACACTGATACTGCCACCTGTGGTAATACCAAGTACGTTTGTCGTTCGCTGTGAATAAGATGTTTCGATTTTAAGCGTCTAACAATAGAATAACAAATGGCCTGCCATAAAATTGCCCGACATTTTATATTGCTTTTTTATTCACCATTGAAAACATCCTTACACAATGTTTACGCTGTTATCACTTGTTTTCCGATTCAACGTCTACCAACACAGCTGTCTTATTCTACAAAGGAAATTAAATGTATTTAAATGAGATATATCGTTAATTTAGGTAAATCTGTGTTATTCAGTTACCACACATTACAATGTGTGTTTTTTTTCATTTAAGTTACAACCTTTTACGTATCATGATTACGTACAAAGTGTGGTCACACGACTTTTGTCAACGTGTACCTAATTTTATTTGCTAAATATAATAATAAACAACTATTTGCATGTGATCATAACACTTATTCAAATTTCGTGCAGGTAAAAATAATTATAGGTGGTTTATCAGGTTTAATACGTTTAACGTTTTGTAAGACAATACATTGTGCATAGTTATAATTCAACACAAACTACCGTGTAACGATGCATTGTCATCAGACATCATCAGTTTATCTAGTTTAAATCATGTTTACTGGTTTTAGGTGGCGGAACGCCGCTTACAATTACCATACGTTGCTTCATAATAACACATTAATGCAAAAAAGTCTCTTCGCGTTCAAATAATGCATTCAACTATCAACATTGTCATTCTAACATGTTGGTTATACAAGTCCAAATTGTCATATTTAAAAGTCACGTAGATGGTTATTTTCTTGGAAAGTGCACTGTTGTTGTTGATGTTATAACTCAAATTATATATGTAAGCGCAATATATATATTTTTTTAGATGATAAACATTTGATTTGAACTTAAAGAAAATGTATGTCATGACATTTATACCTTTCAAAATTAATTGAAATGCGAAATTATAATGTATTTATATTATCAATCATCGAAATATCATTATGTATTAATGAATTAATTGTGACGTTTATCAAGCTATAGTTTGAACATACTGATAGTATATTTACCTGTCGCCTAACTGTTTAAGGCTACGAACATAAATAATGTTCATAATATCATACTACTAAATAAACTGAAGCTGTTATCAAATACAATATGTAGCTTATAAATGATATTGCTTAATTGTACTGTCTATTGGCACAATGTGGACTGTAAATGTATATTAACCTCGTCTTTAGTTGCCTGTAGTATGACACAGTGTGAAAGATAAATACAACAAGGAGTATTATTCATTGACGTCACATGGGTGTGTTTAATATACATGTACCTTAATCGAAATCCTGATTTGTTGGTATTTTAAAATGTCAATAGTATGATCACATTGGTTTGCAACGATGTTTGATGAATAAATATATTTTAACAATTCTTATTCTTTGATTATTACCAATTATATCACAGTATTGATTGGAAATAATTGTTGCTAATCGGGAATTTGAAATCATCATTATTTCATTGTTGGTTGTTGCACACGCTCTATCTTGGCTGATGATTGGAATAATTAATAAAATTTCAGTTGTGGTTCTAATGCCCTTTTATACGTTTGTTTAATTCATTTCCTGATTTCCTGATTTTACTTGCCATGCAATGCCATGTATTACTTTTGTGCGTATGTATGGTTGCTAATAATGCATGTTCGATACCATGTGCTGTTATATGTTAGATTAAAGCGATACCTACAATAAATGCGAGAAGGTAATCAAATGGGAACTTTAATAATTGATACACAGTTATTTAATCCTAGTGTATCATCCTGATCCAATATGTGATTATACATCCGCCACGTATGCTTGATTAACGTAGTACTTGATATAACGGGACACAAAATGGGAATTAATCAATTTATTGGCTGCCCTCACATTCAATTTGCTTAATAGAATGGAAACAAACCCAACTTTTATTATATTACCACTGCAAAGCCATTCACTAGATTCTTGTACAAACGTGAAAAGAAAGTACACGCGTGGAAGTAATCCCTATATAATTATAGCGTTACGCAATTCCATTATATAATTGTAACATTTAAAATGGCTCTGGTGGGACTGTAAACCGATGTGAGGCTCAGGGGAAACTCAGTGTGCATGACATATGGGTTCCAACTCAGTGCACTACATCGTTTCTTAGTTCCAACAGAGCCACAAAGATGAGCATTGCAATGCTCATTTGGAACAGTCACCGAGAAGCAATGAATATGGATTTGCTTCGTGGTGTATGTTGCCTTAGATTTGATCATATAAATTTGTAGAAATACGAGTATTCATACCGCATTGCATTTTCTTTACAACTACCTTTCTAAATCGTCGTGAATATAAATATGTATTATTCGGGCAGGTTTTGCATGTGATAGTTGTATTGCGTAGCATAGTATTAATGCTTGACGAACTCCGGGGAAATCATAACAATAACTTGTTTTAACAGTTTCGTTAGTGCCCTTTAAAATAATAATTAATTGTTTCGGTGCTAAATAACTGAGTGATTGCAAAAACATTACACAATATTAGTTTTAAGAAATCGACAAAGATATCAATATTGGGGTGAAATGTCAGAACGTGGCTGTGAAATTAATTTGAGAAAAAAAGGAAGCCTTATAAAAGTTGAAATATTTCATCTCTAATATTAATGCATCTAGAGTTGTTATATTTTGTACACCACAGCATGTTTACGTCGTATGTGATAACAGAAACCACGCAAGTGCATTATTTTTCCGACTTTATGAAACCTTATACTTTCTATTAGAGAGTGTTGTATCAATCAAAACAACGAATAATGTGGATTTTAGCAAACTTTATGGCTTCAAAAGTGAAAACAAATTACGAATCAATGTTATCTTAAAATATAACATCGTTCATACGTGTTGACAATATCCATTACGAGCTAGATTTGCTACCACATTGTTGTGGCGTCATTATATTCTTCGTTGAGAAATTTTAGGGTTATTCATAACAAGTCCTATATGTCTAGCAATAAGACCAGTATAGTTTTGTACCATCATACAATGGAAGTGACACTTATGAATGTGTTTAACGCCGCCATATGACTAGTTACTAGTTACTTGAATGTTAAATCTCGTATACAAGAAACGTTGTGCGGAAGAACCCGTACCAACACCACACCAATGCAGGACGAGAATGGCGTCAATCTATCAAACATATCAGCAAATATCCTAGGAACATCACAAACAAAATCTATGTTAACAACCAATAAATGCAACTCATCTAAACACACATGTTAGAAGTTAACGAGCAAATACAAATGGTGGAGAGCGAACCACAGCCGGTGCTACAGCCCAAATGAAAAAGAAATTGTAATAATGGATGGCATAGTATCATCTTTCAAGCATTATACCATGTTAACCGATATTGTTGTAAACATACATGTATTATTCACATGTAACATTGTTGTATTACTCTGTATTCTGTTATCTATGTATCAAAATAAAGCTTTTGGGTTATGTACAATAGAAGAATAACAATCCTATTTTAATACATGAAGTTGATATTAATGCATGAACAAAATATGTGGCAGCGCAATGGTCAATGTTTATGTGTACTTTCAAATGACTGCCAATGTCAAAACATTACGGATCTCGAAATAAATCAATTTTAAAACCGAAATTTATAATCTAGCGCCTCGCATAGACACCGGCACCTCTTATCAATCTAACAAAAAAAACCTAAAAGTTCAGTACACCATATAGCAGTACTTTTCCAGAAATTAAAACCTTGCTATGTACATGTATGAAGCATGTCTGACTAAATGTATTTTTAAATGAAATAACAACCACGTAATCGTCCAAATGAGATGGGACACTTTCACAAAGCACGGACAGACTTCGCATTCAGCTATGCACGGTCTGACCAAACTGACTGAAGATGATGAACATCATAGTGTCAGTGTTATTTAAGAATCAGATTGAATCAACTTGTTCACGGAGGACAAAGGGTATTGACATTAACACATTAATCATCATATTCGTTGCCATAAGAGTTACAAGATTATACATATGGTTGCGTATTTTCCCAATGAGTAAAAGCAAGGAGAAGTAATCAAGAATGCTACTTTTTAGCCAATCTGACAAGATACAGGACGGACATCACCCGCTCATCGTATTCTGAATTCAGGAGGTACAACATCAATGTCGGTCGATTATCGTTGGTACTTTTTACTTCATAACGTTAGGCAATTACACCGTACTACACCATCTCAAATGAAACGTTTTGTAAAATCGGTGTATGATAAATTTAGGTCAATAGCTTGCCATAACCCAGGCAGAGTTAATTACGCATGAGTGTTTTCCTTCTTTATAAAACAAAGTTTTGTGACATAAGCATAAAATGAGCAATCTATAGACAAAATTTTAATGCAGTTAAACATTGTTTGCAATTAAAATTCGTGGTTTGAATAAGTGGTGCGTTTTCAAAGTCCGTAAGTGTACACGAAGCATTATGATTGCTTTACGTTCTTTTTAATGTTCCGTCTCTTCGATACGAGTCTGCTAAATTATTCAACGCCATTGACTTTCCATTTGCCAATGTTCTACTAACAACGTTTACTCGTTATCGTAAAACAAAGTATCTTACAACCATGTATGTAATCAGGACCAAAGCATTAAGTTAATAAAGAACGTTAATGACATGTAATACATGGAATTACATGGTGATACTTGGTGAAGAAGTCATACTTAATAATCAATGCAAGGTAACAACTCTCTCGGGACGTAATCACGCCATGCCTCAAATAAAAAGGTAGTAGACGATAGTAATGAGAAAACATCATTTTCCTTTGGAAACTCAACATTCATATTATCGTCAAAGTAGGTCTTAGATTTGTCTTAGAATTTTAATTAAACCATGGGACAAATGGGACTATAGTTTAACTACATAATGCAGTAAAAGAGAAAATAAGGTAATTGATAAAGATTGTTTTATATATCTCAGTTTATCGCTACTGATAACGACATGTGCAGCACTGTGGTACAGTGTGGGTGTTTGGCTAGGAGCAGGACGAACACGGGTGCATATTCGACTCACGACTGGTACGGCCATGCTTAAGTTCTAGAAGAGAAGTAAATACCCATAATACTCCACTGAATCTACATATTTGGTAACAGGGTCAATCACAGATGTGATGTAACTACCAACAGCACCGAATAGTACATACAACGACTCATTGGTCCAGAAATAAATGTGCAGTCCTTATATAAATGATTATTATGTCTGAAAGTTGTATAAGCACTTTATTCTTACTGCGATATCTTACAATAGTACTTATTTTGTCAATGTAACATTGTTAAAATATCGTAATGAATGTCTAGTGTTCAATTACGATTCAACATCAATATATCCGTTTTATCATTCCTAGACATCGATGTTGTTATATCATATTACAGTACTGATATACTAATTGTTTTTCGTTATGACCAATGCTTTTATAGGCATATATAAACCATTATATCAGAGCAAGGTCGTTATTGAAAACTTAATTCACTGTGCAGCACAATTAACAGTTAATATAATAGATGTTTGCTACCCAAATAATTTGTCAACATATATGCCTCATTTGGTAGACGTTTTGGCACGGGGTTGTGCTACATTCCCCGTCGGATTTTCTCATACCTTTTGTATTGTCAGTAAACTTGAATGCATAAAACTATAAGCATCGTATTTTGTTTGATTCATAATTTTGATTATGTTTTGTGTTGATTCATAATTTGGGTTATGTTTTGTGTTGACATTTTTATTTGGAAAACAATTATTAAAGTAAACTAGTGCCAAACAGGGTTCTTAATAATTGCAACTGTGAAAATCAGACTTTACACGATGTTTATAAAGTCCAGTACCTACACCGTATTAGCATTAAAAGTTCAAACATGTTTGATACTGCGTAGAGGTGCTTCCACGATGGATTTTATATTTCGTATTCCATTTGCTATACGATCTTATTAAATGATTTGCAAGCAATCAGACGAGTTTTAATGCATACTTCTGTATTTTATTCGAAACTTGATTGCATCGAAATTGCCCAACAATGCCACTTCATGAATGCATAGTAGTTTTATCACAACAAAACATGTGCCTATATTACCTCGAAACTCCATCTATTTCGTTATACGCTGATTATACTTTTACGATGAAGCTTTATACAGAACGCCCTATTACATGTACAAGATGGTAATTATCCACTGTATAGGACGGCGGTAGCCAATATGTATCTCATAAAATAGAATATTCCGCACAATGACTGCTATATAATAAACCAGGGGAATATTGGATGAGGACGAATGCCTACGTCATATGTCAGTATTTGAATTTAACAATCACAGAGGATAACGCACCATGCATAACATTGTTAGCACAAGAGAACACACGCAACGACAAGAAAAAACAAATTACCCTTGGACAATTTGTTTTTCGACATTGCCAAACTAGACCAGATATAGAATTAAGTTTATATCAAGCTAGTGGTAATGCCTTGTAAACAATATACTTTCGTTTAGTAAGGAATAAATAACAAACCTACGTCAAAGGCAAATACATTTATTTAGTTAATATTTTCTTATAACGGTTTGTAGTGATTTTTATCTGAGAGTTAGTTATTGAAACAGCGCATAAGATATTATTACATAAAGTTTTGGACATAAAATCTAATTACGAAATACGAAACGGGGCTTTAAGATAATTATCGTAAACTAAGGCATTCGGTATTTTTAAACGACGAATTTAATTCGGTATGCAGAAAGCAAGTGAATTGCTGAAAAATATTATTAACGATTAAATGGGAAACAGTTCACATGATGTAGTAATCAAACAATAAATAAACGAGATTTTGCATACTGACACGCAATGAATCTAAAATGAATGTGGGCGACAGAGCATCTTATTATATGAGTTGGAAAACAAAATAACGACCCTTGTTCATGCCACCGTTTCTTGCTTTTAATGGTTGTCCTAATGGTGTATGGCATTCCTTGTTCCATTTTGAAGGCATCTGAATGTCACTCCGTGTTTCGTCGTTGTTCGTTTCGTCTAGCTGTTCTTTAATGTGCACGTCTGTGCTCTGCTTCCGCATTAACACCGTGTCAATTAACGATTGCTCATTTGACATATGACTGTCCTTATGGATTGAGCCTGTGTTATGTACGTTTTGTACTTTCAGCTTTATTGTGCATTTCGTTTTGTTTTTCATTTTGTATTTTTGTCTTTTAATGGTAAGTATTTCTTCTGAATGCAGCTTTCATTATCAGCGTTCGTTATTATTCATAATCACGACCAGTAGACAACACCACATTCAGCTTCGAAACCATTTTGCAGATATTATTATAAAAACGTCATTCAGGCATTTCATTTCGCACATGATACAACATGCCACTATCAAATTATAGTATTCAACACTTTAGTAAGAAATGCGATGCAATATCATTAAATAAAATTGATGCAAAATGATTCGAATGAATCAACACCACAGCAGGAAATGAACCTTATGTTTCACATTCACAAGCAATGATACTAAAACCGAGTGGTCGACTGAACTGATATTAACTAGAAAAACAAGCAATACCATCATCATATAACTGATATGTTTGACAGTGAATGTCTTAAATCACCCCGCACAACCTGACATTGTGATGTCGACTCGTTGGCTCGTCGGTCGATCGTTTTGCATCTTAGTATCGCTTCGACCTATATTTGTCAAGGTTCATAACATCTAATTCATCATTTATGTTGGTTGAAGTTGAATGCAATTGTTATACTGACATCCAGTCTGAAAACACTTTCTGATCAATAAATAATATTCTAATTGTATTATTTGATTGTGTTATTGTATGGTAACAATGACAGAATCATTCGTATTGACATATAGTATATTAGTGTAATAAATATTCAAGCCTTTATTCAATCAGTAAAAAAGTTAGTGTGTTTGTGGTTACTACGTAATAGGTTACGACAGAGTAGCTTGAAGTTCAGATAGTGTCCGAGTGTGTCTTTAAATGACAATAATGTTTGCGGTTGATTAGAAGTGCATGACACCTACGGATCGCCTTGATAATCTTGCCAAATGAATACGATATCCAACTAACTACAGAAGTACCATATTATAATTTGCAAATTATTATAATCGGGCAAATTAACTGACCTAACCATTATACCCATAAACCTCTTTGGGTTGTGTCACATGTGGTTTTGTTATGTATTCATTTGTATCTTAAAATTGATAATTGTCATGGATTTATATCAAGTACATATCACTATATACATATGCAGCAGAATCATCGTAAACTATTTAACCATTCTAATAGATACATGTAAGTCGCACAATATCTGGTTTGCAGATCTTTTGACGCTCAATATATTAAGATCGGCGTATATACGAAAAATAATCGAAAACTATAACCAGTGTATGCAAATTGTTTCAAATACTCGTACATGAACACGCAATCTCGATACTCTTAAATAACTCGTCTAGGAAACTCCGTCATTTACTTTGACACTAAGTAAATCCTTAAGAGACAGGAAACGTTCTAATGATGCACTGCTGATTTTCCCGGGAGGACAATAAGGAAGACATGTAAACTGGTCTAGAAATAAATTGCACAGCGTTATACTTTATACATATCGCAGAAATCGATTCTATCGCGTTAAAATGGATTATTGACAAGTGTATCAAACATCATCTGAACATTTCACAAAGCTTTCGTTACGAGTTTAAATATACGGACTTACAATTATGAAATACAATGTGTCGACTGGAGTTCAAAGTTGTCGTAAATGTGACTCAATGGAATTGTAATTAGGAATTTTGAATTATGTGTCAGGTTACCGAAACTGGTTCATACAATATACATCCCAACATTCTATCCCAATATACTATTGTCCGTGGCGTTCTAATCGTTTCTGGCCCATTTGTCGGCACAATCAACTCTGCGTTGAACCAACTTCTGCGAATTAGGGTCATCTCGAAATGCTTATTATACCGAATTGGTTGAATGTTTTGCTTACGCTACTTACTGAGTGTATTGCATTACTTCCGTATTTAAAACAATTCTGACTAAATCTTGCCATATGATATCAAGAATATGATCTACTGCAGTTAATAAATTCTTACTGTCTCTCTAGAACGATTCGGCCTATGTTCATTCTGAAACAACTTTGAAAGTGTTGATACTTCATTACCTGATTGAACTGTAATGATATACATTATAATTTGTCAAAAGAGAACATGGATGATTCATATTGCATTTCTTCATCTGCATTTAATTTGATATACGGTAGCACACATACAATTCAAAGCCACCCAGAAGTGCATGTGTGCATACCAATGGTTCAGTTTTGGAGTTAAATATTTAGGCAGCATGCGTATTTTAGTATCCTTCTCCCTAAAAATAAATATAAGAAAATGAATTGAGTTGATCATCATTCTTTTTAAATCAATGGCGATATAAAAGGCGTCACACTTACTTCCGTATATAACAGACACTGCGTATATTCACATATTACTTTACCTATACTTCATCGATGTTTTTATATTTATGAAGTAAGGTTCAGTTAACAATTTAATATAAGTTAATTGTTTGTTACTTGTGAAACAGCGGTTTCGCATAAAATAATAATAATTTCAGGGATATCAGTTCGACTCGACAGCCGCCGCACCACAGTATAAAACGGTAAAACCAAGCAATACAACAATCAAGATACAATAATGCACGCACAAATTATTTAATACAACAACACCACATCTTTTAAGATAACCCGATATAAAATTACACGGAGGTATTAGTTTCCGAAAAAGATATTAGAAATACAATGTTTTTGTGAAAATGAGATTATCATGGCAAAGCAAAACGTGTTTACGTTGTTTTGTGCATTGGAGTTTGATAAATGTAATATAACCCGCACAAAAATAACCACATAGCTCTTTGTCCAACGCCCGCGCTATTTTAGCTGATGATTTTATTTTATTAGACTTTGCATGTGATTATGCTGTTGACTTTCTCACAATGGTAGCCTTGATGATAGTTCTGCAATAATACAAAATATTAAGTAAATGCAAAGTGAAACTTGTTTTTATCATAATGTGCTTGACATTTACCAAAGTATTGCAAAGATAGATTATTTGCTGATTTAATCAAGGTCAAACGAATTTGCATGAACTGAAATGTATTTGTGAAAGACATAAATTAACTAATCTGAAAGCCCTGTTATGTGGAATCCTATGTTTAATCGAGCTTAAACCCACATACTCACCTCAATTAATCAACATCGGTTCATCTAGTGCAAAGAAGTGGGTAGTACAAGGGTCGGATTTAAATGAGATTGCAACTACACGTACACTTACCAAGTTCATAACATCTTATGGACGCCATATCAAATCTAGGTAACAGACATGAAAACAGTAAATCCAATAAGTACTTTGACATTGTTTCATAATTTCTGGTACTCATATGTAAGTATGTCTGGCGTTTCTAGACAAATAATACTTAAACTATCTTTATATCGAAAACTCGCCTACTTTGTCGCAATTTCTTCGCGCGGGCTCTTTTTATATCCCTATTACATTAAGTTTGGGACATACAATGCAATGACGAAACAGTTATCTGGACTTTAAAATAGTTATTTTAACACTAAAAGGCGTGTTCATTTAGTATTTGGTGTGTTTTTCTCTTTCAATGATTGGTAATTCTTCTGTATGCTGCTTTTTCATAATCCACGGGACCAGCAGTTAACACTAAGTGTAGTTCCGAAACCATCCTAATGACATTTAATAAAAAAAATGTTCATGCAGGCATTTCATTTTGCACATGATACAGCATAGCACTGTCAAACTATAGTATTCAACAATTTAAGAATAAATGCGATACAATATCATCAAATCAAATCGATACAAAATAATTTAAATGATTTAGCAACACAGCAGGAAATCAATCTTAGGTTGCACATTCACTCGAAATGATACTAAAACCGAGTGGGCGACTGAACTCATGTTTCTATTTGTCTGAAAACTGAATGTAACATATTAACAAGAAAAACAAGCTCTATCATGATCATAGAAATGATGTGTTTGACAGTCGATGTATTAAATCAACCTGCGCAACATGACATTGTGATGTCGACTCGTTGGCTCGTCGGTCGATGATTTTGCCTCTTAATATTGCTTCGACCTATATTTGTCAAGGTTCATAACATCTAATATATCATTTATGTTGGTTGAAGTTGAATGCATTCTGACAACCAGTCTGAAAACACTTTCTGGTTACTAAAAATTGTTCTTCTTGTATTATTTGATTGTAATATTGTATGGTTACAAATAACAATATAATTCCTTTAGACTTATCAAATAGAAGTATCAAAGAGTAGTGTTTTAGTTATACATGCCTTTATTCAATAAGTAAGAATGTAAGTGTGCTTGTGGTTACACTGTACTACGCAATAGGTTGTGGCAAAGTAGCCGTAGGTTCAGATAGTGTCTGAGTACGTCGTATGTCTTTAAATTGTTGCTAATTGATTGCGGTTGATGAAGTACATGACACATACGGGTCTCCATGATAATTGCGCCAAAATGGATTGGAAATGCAACTTTCAATAGGAGTTGCATTTGGAATCACTACATACATTTAGTTTCGTACTGGTTCTTGAAATGCATGCAGCATAGATACACATTGTATTGTTACATAACTTGAAAGGTATGTAGTAATTTAAAAATGGAAAAAATACTAACGGGCATATGTACACATTGGTGGCCTCTCCCCATACGAGGCAAGTATCGGACTCAAGCCTTGTTGGCACGGAATTGTAACAATACCAGTGGTAATAAAACGTTAACATTAATCATCATTATTCAAGATTAAGAAAATTTGAAACTTCTGTAAGACATCATATCTGAGGATAAATTCATGATTATATACAAAATCGGCATTCAAACGATAAAATCGCAACATATAACCAGTGTCTTCAACTTGTTTCGAATACGAGCACCTACTAGAGTACGTAATCTCGATACACTTGAAAAAATTCTACTCTAAAACGCTGTCCTTATTTTAGACGCTAAGTAAATTTTTAAGAGACAGGAAACGCTTTCATGATATACTCAGGAAACGCTCTAATGATGCACTACTGTTTTTCACGGGATTACAATAAGGCAGAAACGTAAACTAGTAATGCCATTGGCCAGGAAATAAATTACAAAGCTCAACTTTATAAATTCCCCGTGCAATCGATTCCTTTCTGTGTTATGGGTTAGGCAACAATTACAAGTCGATTGAACATCATCTGTTACACAAATATATCGTTTCTATAACGACTGTGTGAATTGCATGACTATAAAAACATGTATACGTACTTACGATTTTCAAACAGTATGTGTCGACTGGAGCTCACAGGACTCGTACATGTGCTTCAATCGTACATTATTCACCAAAGATCGTATGATAAAGCTCCACACACTCACGTAAAAACGGTCAGACAAAGCGATACAATAATATTCGCACTGATCATTTTATACAAATCAACAAACCTTTTAAGAGAACCAGATAAAACATTGCATGGAAAACTCATACCAGTTTCAAAGAAAGATATTAGAAATGCAATGTTTTTGTAAACATGAGATTATCATGGCAAAGCAAACGTGTTTACGCTGTTGTGTGCATTGGAGTTTGATAAATGTAATATAATCCGAGCAAAAAATAATCACATAGCTCGTTGTCCATTGCTATTTAAATTGATGATTTTTTATTAGACTTTGCATGTGATAATGCTGTTGACCATCTCACGATGGTAGCCTTGATGGTTACTCTGCATTAATACAACATATAAAGTAATTGCAAAGTGAAGCTTGTTTTTATAATAATGAGCTTGACATTTACCAAAGTATTGCTATGTGAAATTATTTGCAGATTTGGTCAAGGTCAAACCAATTTGCATCGACTAAAATTCATTTGTAACATACATAAAAAAAACTAATAGCCCTGTTATGTGGATTGCTATGTTTAATCGAAAGTTGCATCTCGTATTACTCGCTCATTGTCTCGTTTAGCTAAAATCGTTGTGACATTTCCAATACTTTCCAAGGATATATATTTTAGGGTTTGCTAGGCTTAACCAATGATGCAACTGATTGATGCCCAGTGATAACTTTTAAATACATTTGGATAGTTTACATCATAACTGATTCATGCTGTATATAATTTGGAAGCAGCGGTCGTATTGTATGAAGTTAATGTAGCAGCTTATACTCGTTTACTATTAGTTGATATCCGGAACTCTGTGCAAGGTGGTTTTCCCCTTAATTTACATGTAGGTACAAACAAATATGGCCTAGTTAGACTGGTTTTGTATTCATATGCAAACACAACTGACCCCCACTCTATTGTCCAGATATGAATATTCCTGACTCAAAAGGATTAAAACGGTAAAACTTTATTTGTACCTACAGATTAGTGGAGATCCGGAGTAGGTCTATTAATCAACATCGACGCAACTATACCACTCTCCTCATAATCAGATCCTAATATTTCATTCCTTCCTTTACAATGTTTGAGAATCTTAAATATAAATGTCCTGTGTTAGTGCACAATAGTTGAATAAAGGGTTATAAGGGAGATTGCAAATACACTGTAACCTCGTTGATAACATTTGATGGATGCTATATTAGACAATCTAAATCTTGGTTAAAGGAATGACAACTTAGGCCTGTAAATTCAAGATGCACAATGAAATTGTTACAGCTTTTATGGCCCTCGTAGTTAATGATATGTCTGGCATTATCTCGACAAATAATCATTAAACCATCTTTATACGGAAATGCGCATACTGTGTCGCAATTTTTAGGTATTGCACTTTCAACATGGTCTGCTTTTGTCTGGGTTTAGTTATTTTTTATGGTTTTCCTCTTATCCTTTATTGATGTACAGATTTGGTAATTATTTAGCAGACACGAATTTCTCCAGTAATAAGTCTTTGTATTCTAGTTAATTTTGTGATAAATGAAATAACACAAATGTGATTACATTGTAATGTGGCATTTATTGGCTTCATTTTACGACGTGGCCATTAAACACGACACCATTTTGTACTTTGTATGTGAAATCATCGACAAGGTTTACTTGAGACAGAATCTGATACTGGTTGTAACAAAACTTAAGGCATCTGATTAATACATATTTTGGTAGACGAAATAACTTGGAGCTATCAATAAATTAATGTGTTAAAAAGTGTCATATACAACCGTAAGTCAATGTTGCTTCCACACCATTTTATCACGCGTGCCTTTAACCGTAATGCTTAATATTTTCAATTCATAAGTTGGAGTATTAAAAGGATGTATAAGCGCATGCATTTTATTTGACGATCAAAATTCAATGAAACCACTGAGTCAGAAACATAATGGTAGAATATTATTATAAAATGAAACACACTATTTAATTACAGTAACTATTGCACCTGAGTACATTAATATGTTCGATGTAATAAAAGTATCTATGTGATGTCACTTCTGACCACACGTTATAAATGGATAAGAAGATTAGAGGAAATCAGACAGGGAAGGCAACAATCAAATTAATAAGGCAAGCACAGAAAACATTAACCATATAACAAAATTACACAAAAAATGTCTACACTTAACGAAAAAATAAAAGCCGTAAGTCACCGCTGCCGGGGAGCCAAAAACACAAACTGTCTTTGTGAAGTGTATATCGGAAGATTACAAAAGCACGAATAGTACACAATACTTTTCAACTTGCAAAAAAACGTAATTCCATATTTCATTTAAGTCGTCTAACTGACGCGGTTAGGTAGGACCTTTCACCTTCTAGATAAGAGAACGATCTTTAACACATGTGTCGTTTTGATGAAAGTTAGGTTCAAATAGGATTTAATTAGTAATAGTTGTTCTATTAACCATTTCAACGTTTAAGGCGAAATATGGACATCAACGGTGTCGGTGTAGGTGTTGTTATATTACATGTATGCATCAGTGGAATATGGAGTTTGCAATGTGTGTTTGGAGAGAGTGATAGTATGGCAATTATGTTTAATGATTATCGTAACGAACTGGATAGTTTAAAGTTATCTACTGAACGTAACAAACGTGAAATAATGCGATTACAAAACCAAGTAAGCGAATGTCACACCAAAAACGCAGACTTATCCGGACAGATAACGGCCTTTGTATATTTTGAAAAGCGACTAAGATACATCGAACATGAAATGGTAGCTCTAAATCAGGAACTTTTAAAAGGAGACGAATCCGTAGCAATGTCAAGAAATATCGACGGACTCAAAACGCGTGCCAATGGTGTTAATGGAAATGGAGAAGCGAATGTGCCCAGTGTAGGGGACGGACTGAAGGCAGACTTCGATGGACTTGGAGGTGAGCTGCATCAGGATATTGACGATATGAATGACGACAATAGACGAGGCGAATCAAGTTCATCAGGTAATTTATCAGTTCATTAGTTATGGTCCTCCGAAGATAAAGAGTAAAATTATGGATTAGCCTTGTTTGGTGTCCGAGGTAATCAGTTTGCCATGTTGTTGTTATCCAGTGCTTGGTAGACATTATTATTTTGCTTAAATCCGAAGTTTCGGCAATATCCGGGATCTACGAAAGACACATCTATTTATTTGTTGATGGTGCAAGAGGATATATTTGCTACTATAAGCATATGAGTCGTTCTTAATTAGTGATATATTGTAGCGCATTTGTTTGATAAATCTGTTTAGGTGCATTGTAATAAATCAGTCAGTAAATGTGTGGAGTGAGGCACTCCGTTCCTTCAAAATATATGAGTAGTTCTCCAGGAAAACCGGGCTAAGTGACAAATTCACAGAATTCATGATAATATATCGTTAGAAAGACGAAAAGGAACATTTTCTAAAATGTTGTACGAATTATTAAGTACATTATCACATTTCTAGACTTTTAAAACTAACAAGGCTCACCAATTTTAGTGACGTCGCAAACGTCATTCGAACGTTATTTGACGTTACGTTAACAATCACATCATAAATCCAGTATTTGATAAATTATTGACGTAAACTTTAATTTTTTGTCACATTCTAGCAAAATATATTAAATTTAATAAAATAGGTCAAATTTGTGACTGTTCGCCTTAAGAGAACAGTAGCTGCTCGTTTTGACAACTTACCTCTTTTTTTTCAATACAAGTAGTTTTCAGAAATTGGTCCCCAGAGCAACAACGGAAGTTATTTTATCATAATTTATGAGGAATTTTAAATCTTAAAGATGAGTGTATTTTATCAAACTGTTTAAAATTAAATCGGTGGACATACTTTTTTATCATTTAAGATGCTATTTCTAAAATGTATTATCATACTGTCTATAAACACGGTTTTCCTGGTGAACGGCTTATAAATATAAGTAACTAAAAATTCTGCATTTGAGTGTATGTAGATTAAGATTTGATACAAAAACACTGAAACGGTATACTTTCTTTTGGGATATTCTGTACAAGTAAAACTATACTGACGTTGTTTACATTATGCACGTGTTTTATGTTTTCAGGAAAACAAAACCAGATCGACAAACGAATTGTTCCAGTTACGAGTGCTCCAACGATTAACACTACAATAGCATTCTCTGCAAACTTGAATCAATATCTGCTTGGGATTCGGTCAATGCATATTGTTCCATTCAACAACGTAAAAACAAATGAAGGACAAGCATTTAGCACCGTCTCTCATACATTCATATGTCAAGTAAGTGGAATATACTACTTTACAAGTTCGATCACGGCTAATTTCACACAAACTGCTGTTGCAGCAATAGTGAAAAATAGTGTGTCTCTTGCCGAGATGTATTCCGAAGGAGACACTGATCCAGACCAGAATGGGTTCGACCAAGGTTCGAATTCAATCGTGACCGTTTGTAATAAAGGTGACCGAGTTTGGGTACAGGTGGGAATACGTAATGATATGGCAGTACTTGGTGATTCTTTTACAACATTCTCTGGGTTTATACTATGGGCACTGTAATTACGTGTATATCTATACACATTGTAATTAAACATGTGTTTCTACTAATGCAGGTATTAAATATGCACGTTTGAACTACGAATTGCGTTTGTTTTAATTGTTTGCTTCAGTCCTCACATATCGCATAAGCGTATAAACCGATTCACTGTACATGTATAGTCCTACCAGATTAAACTTAAACTCCCTGCATAATTCGTAAAAGTCCGGAAATAATGGTATGTAGTAAATTAGCATACACATCGAATATAACCGATCACAGCCGGACGAACTTTACGTAATTTAATGAGTGTCAAGTCTAATCTGGTCAAGCTATATGCTTTCTTGTGACACTATATAAATAAACTTGTTTTTCTTATTGTTCCCTAGTTCCGACTGTGCAATGACTGGAAGCCCTGATGCAAATTTGTCTCCAATAATTTAATGATCAACTCATAGACCCGTCTCGATACATTACACTTACAATGCGATTATTACGAAAATATTTTTGAATCTTGAGGTTCCGTTTTAAAACCAACAAGCTTTAAAAAAATGTGTTTCCTCAGTCTAATCGTCTGCTAGTATCTTATTTGAGAAATACCCATATTTGCGTTTAGTTGCAGTTCTGTGGACTGCTTTTTAAAATATTTTATGGTTAATATTTTATTTAAATCTTTGATGCGAATATTAAGATAACTGCTCCCAGCAGATATTGCGATAATGCTTGAGTTGATGTATTTTATGTCTGAAGTCAATCCGCTTAACTCATGTTAGGATCACAATAAAAATAATACAGGGGATTAACTTTCAAAGCTCGCATGTTTTGTAACTGTAAAAACAAATATTGTACCGGAAAAGCAGATTCACATAGATAATCGTTTCATAGCTTACACTATTCGCGAACAAGAAAGAAACAGATGAAGTTCTGAGTAGTGATTGTGTCTTAAGTAACACAGTACGTTGAATGTAGGAGATTGCGCGATGCAATGTTTTTGTACTTGGTTTATTTATTTATTTGACATTCCTTAGGTTAATTTGAAGTGTCGGGGTCTAGACGAAGCGCTTCAGCACCTAAACACGAATCTATTGCTACCTAAAATCCCTTATGCAATTTTGCCATGCTAACCGTTTTGGTGATCATTTGATCTGTGTATGTGAATGACCGTCCCGTTAGCATAACGTGATTCTATTTAAGTACAAAAATGCAAACATTTATTTTCTGTCACGTGTTGCATATGACGAGAGAAAAGCAGAGTAAGAAATGTGTTCAACTTATACACTGAGCGGCAACGAAAAACGCATCACTTACATAGTATAGCATAACACTTTTTGATAATTGTGTAAGCACCGCGAAATTTTATTATAGAATACATATATGCATTTAGCACATGAATATCACGTTGAATCTGAAAGAGTGGTTTAGCAACATGGTTTGGTATCAGTTGCATTTTAAGGAGAACATTAGTTATGATATATTGATCGTAAAAACGATTGAATAGTTCTGCTCTTAGTAATGGCGAAAAGGCCCCAAGATGGAAACTTTCCCAACATTGTCGAAACCAATATTATAAAATGTTATTGTTTCTTTTTAAATTTTGCTTCTAGTGGTGTTGTCCAGAGTGCTCAGATTTTGACAAACACGAATGCATAGGTTCGGGAAGAATACGAAGTTGCTACGTCATTGCATAATCATCCACATGTATAACGGACTGTGTTGAGATGAAATTGTTTCTCAGAAGAGCATCCGTTTCGTCCTTGTTCATAAAGATCTTTTTATTATAATAAGCTATGCAGCGAGAATGAATGTGAATATAATGCATCAATACCAAGGGGTATAACCTAAAGCATGGAGATTGGTGGTTTAAGTGCGACTTTCCATGGAGATTGGTGCCAATGGCCGATATTTTGATGTTTTTTGTCACTTGACGGACACATTTCCACCAAAATAAGTTCATTTTTTTGTTTTATATGTGGTGTGTATGCGATAACCACCTAGCCATAAGTTTAAGCCACCTATCGGTGGTCTGTTTTAGTCCGTCTGTGCAGCGATAAAAGCCTGAAAGAAGGGATGGTGACATCGGGTGTCCGTAGTCCGCATTGATTTGTATTAATTCTGACGTATCTGGCGCATTCTGGAAGGTTTTTCTGTGTTTGCTAGGTACTTAATGCATGATTTTATGGTTAAAATACTGTTTCTGCCTTTTTAGGAGGCTCCAAGTGCATATTTTTAACGTTTAAGACGATTTCATGGAGATTCGTCAACTTTAAGACTTGAACTGTGGAGAATTGAATCAATGTAAGTATTCTGTTCTAAAATGTTTTGCAGCATAGTGTGTTACCTTCATTGATTACAAATGTAGTTTCTATTTATTTTTCAGACTCCTGGTTTGAAAAAAACGTACCAAAAAGACGATACTTCGTTCAAGGAGGAAGTGGCAGAAAAGAAAACGAAAGAGAAATTTTAATAAAATCTCATTGCCTAATAAAAGTGTAACTAGGAAGCTTTGTGTCGCAATTTAAACACTTAATACGCCGTTACCATTTAGATATTCGTCATCAAAAAGAAAAAAGATTAACTTCAGCACCACCTTGTCATTTGTATCGATCCAAAGAACCCCAGTGAAAATCCAGAAAATAAATATAGAGTAAAGTCTCATGATAACATTTTATTCACGTATTTTAATACATGTTCAAGGTTATGATTCTATAAAATAATAAAATGACATGAAATGATGCACATCAATGTCTGTTTTGTTTTGTTGGAAAGTTCCAATAGCACAGATTCTGGTTGTATTCTTTGTTAAGATACTTCCTGGAACATTTTGGTTATCACACTGCCTTTATAAAATTGACCTTCTTCGCTAATGGACCTTTAAAACTACATTTTGTAAATAAAAACGTCAAACAAATTTATGTAATTATTACTACATTGATTGCACAAAAAGTGACTATCGGTCTACCATGACCTCCCAGCAATGACCCCTTTATAAATAGTATACACAGTATTTACTAGGGTGGCACTGTGGTCGAGCGGAAAGCCCGCTTGACTACTGATCAATAGGTCCATTGTTCGAACCTCGGCCGGTGCACTTAGTTATTCATGGAACACTTTTCCGTGTTTCCCACCCAACTAGACATGATCTATTTGGAAGGTGACCCTGAGGTAGTCTCGCATGTACCAGAGCTGTACACCAGGTACGTTAAAATACGAATGTCTGTAGGGCAGTTCGCCCATATACATGGAAACACCATAATGTGTTCATACTTCCTCTTCAGCAAAAACACAGGAACCATTCAAAATAAGTGTCAATGGTACGATGCATTTAACAAGATGAATGCATCCTAGAGACGAGAGAGATTATTGAAATTTCACTCTTATGAATTTAACAAAAAGTAAAACTTCACTTAAAGACCACCTCAAAATGAAAACCTCCAGTTCGAAGTCAATTCACATGATAACATGTTGTACTTTTCATTACTCTTAAATAAGCCTTTATTAATATATAAACAGATATGATAAGTATGTTTTAAAATAAATAAGGGTGGTCGGATAAGTGAGGTTTCATTGTGATGTTTTGAACATTGACCAACAATATACTGCCACTTATAAAACTGCTGCAATGGTTAACGTGCAGTGTTTGTAACAAGCAATCTTGGTTTGATTCCCAGTTGCTTCAATTTGTCAATGCTGGTTTTACTCCACATGTTGAGAAGTTGTTGGTTCCTTGTGGATTGTAAGTAAGTGCTTGGAAGAATACTGATCAGAAAACTGATTACAAATCCTCTATAATATAAATGCGATGAAGAAAATGGTGGGTGTTTCAAATATATTTGAAACCACAATCTACCAAATTGATGTGGCCTGTAGCACACCTTTCCGAAGAAGATACTATCCATCTAGTAGAGAAGACGGCTACTACTAGGCCTTTTGTCAGTTCAACTGAATATCATAACAGATAAACAATGTACCAGTCAATTGAAAACCTTAGCACGGGGAAGCGACGGGTTGACTTTTTAAAGCATGGTAAAATCCCTGCCCGAGAGCTTTACAAAAGGTAACACCCCCCCCCCCCTTGAAACTTATTACCGGCTGCATTTCACATCTACGCATTTAGGTGGGGAGCAAAAGTCCTGCTCTCATTCGGCAGTGCGGGGACGTCAAAAATTAAAAACTCGTGACTACTAATATACCCCGGGTTTGGGGAGTCAGGGTTTGATTTGACTGGTGCATAATAAACAGCGCACAAGATTATAAAAATCATCCTTTATTACTTATATGCGTATGTTTGGAGTACAAATAAGAAAATCACAACAATTGTTGCAGCCAGGTGGTGTTGTCACTGTATTTGGTTCCAATTATATGTTACTCGCCAAGCCAAGACCCTCTGTAAGACGGTAGCCCTGAAAATTGGTACAAAATAGAGATTATTTCCATGTTTATAATACCAGTACACATGGTTTACAAAATAATAACAAATCTCCATGAAGAGGGTCTTAAAGTTGACGAATCTCCATGAAATCGTCTTAAACGTTGAAAATATGCACCTGGAGCCTCCTAAATAAGCAGAAACAGTATTTTAACCATAAAATCATGCATGAAGTACCGAGCAAACACAGAAAAACCTTCCAGAATGCCCCAGATACGTCAGAATTAATACAAATCAATGCGGACTACGGACACCCGATGTCACCATCCCTTCTTTCAGGCTTTTATTGCTGCACAGACGGACTAAAAAAGACCACCGATAGGTGGCTTAAACTTATGGCTAGGTGGTTATCGCATACACACCACATATAAAACAAAAAAATGAACTTACTTTGGTGGAAATGTGTCCGTCAAGTGACAAAAAACATCAAAATATCGGCCATTGGCACCAATCTCCATGGAAAGTCTTACTTAAACCACTAATCTCCATGCTTTAGGTTATACCCCTTGAATACAATATGTTTTCAATGTTACCAAACATTCGGGGTTTGAAAGTTAATCCACTTTGAGCCTCCCGTATTGTTGTTCCTGTTGAACTTTTTTTATTGTGATCATTTCCGGCTTTAAACAGCACGACTTAATCCATTGAACACACTATTCACATTATCACAATATCTGCTGGGTGTCGTTATCTTAAAATACAAGATTTAGATAAAATATATCCCATAAAAATGCAACTGAACGCAAATATGGTCAAATATAGTTTTATCTTTAACTGGTGTGTTTATTTCCATGTCGGTAGCTTAGTCTATCCAGTTTCCTGTGTAATAATCTGTCTGTTTATATATAAACAAAACCAGTCTGTTAGCAACTGGTAACTTTGAGATGTTTAGATTATAGTTGATTAAATTAAATGATTCACCGGGATATAGAATAAGACAAAACATATAAATACATCACCAAGTGCTGAATCTGTAGATTTATCAATTTTAACGATTACTCAGACAGACTGTATTATTAATTAATATGTTCGTCCACACGTTTAGTCGATTCAATAAGTAATATTAATGAGAGAACGATCCCATTCGAAAGAATAGCGGTGAATACAGTTAACTCGTGTATATAGCTTTATCCAGTCAAACAAATATACATGTTTTAACATAGCTTACCTGTCCGATGACAGAATGCTGACACCCGTTTTCGATTAACTGTGAAATTGCTGTAGTTTTGTTTCACTTGTAATTTGTTCGTGTACACATAGCGCTGGCTTAGATTGTGAAAGTCGTAACTACACAATCAATAATATGAGAAAACCAGGAAAACAGTCTGACAATCACTCTTTACTAATGGTAAAACAAGCACTTTTAACTTTAGTTTGGTCACAATGTTCATCGTTGTAAAACCGGGAACTTTACCCAATACATCACGCAATGCAAAATGCATGCATCTATATTATTCATACAACTTCGATTTTGATGAGATATATGCGATTTAAAAGATCGATATATCCACAAATGCATCTTTGGTAGTTGCTAACCTACCATCAAAAGGGAGTATTTCAATTACAGGGTGATCATTAATATATGGTAACATAAAGGTAAAGAACCACTTAATGCCTCCGCGGACCAAGTGGTGATACACTCATGTAGTCCTTAAAAAAACTTTGGTTTGCCTGTAAATGGAGATATTTCTTGACAAATGTGGAGTTGAATGCTGAAATTGAGTTTAAATGGTTGGTAAATAATATGCATGTGGTGTAGTAAAACTGTAATATTTGTATTATTCCGCTATTTTGTTCTTGATACCAAAGTGAAAGTAGACTAAGGTAAAACCCAGAACTTATAAATCCGGACATGCGTAAAAACGGATAGACCGTGTTTGAAGGACAAAAACTTTCTTAGAAGATACATGACCCCCCTTTTTTATTGCATTATTTTGAAGCTTAACTGCCCCTCTTTACAATGATATATGTGGTCCAGGTGGCCATAGACTAAAAAAAGTTGAAAATTGGGGCCTACTATGGCCAATTTACATTGAGCTATAGAGCAAATCTATATGGTGGTTTCTAACCTAAATAACTTTAATAACTTTGTCAGTTTTTAAGATAATATTTGTTGTTTTACACCATTGTTTTACATATACATATAAGTTTTATTCAGGGTATAAATCATTTTCAAATGGTGTATACTTTTTTCTCAGCAGATGTTAGAAACGATTTCCTGCTTTCTGCAAAACTGCCAAAATCAGCAGCAAATGATGTCATAAATTACCAATAATTCCTTGCATTTTACACATTGATGCTTCCAATTTGACAACGTATTGTAGTTTTTATATCAATTATATATACTGGTCTTTTAGTAAACACTCCTTTCTTTATCTATTATCATGATCAGAAATCCAAAGGGCTTATGCCCGGTGAGTGTAGGGGGGGGGGGGGGGCAAATTTAAATGCGGTCGTCAGCGAAATAATTATATCGCAAAATTTCCTTGAATTACGGTAAATGTACGGCTTCAGCTATGCCGTATTGACATCAGGCTCACAAAGTATGTATTTATTGTCCCCACCTAATAAAAACTTGGGCACATGAGCTTTGAAATAGGGATCAAACCACTACTCTATCATTAAATCTGACAAAGTTATTAAAATTATTTATGTTACCATATATTAATGATCACCCTGTATTTTGCAATATTTTGCCAACTGCCTTGTTTCGTTTACGGTTTTCCCTTCGCATAAATGTTGAGTAGTGCGTAACGTTGTTTTTATTATTAACCAATTACACGAAGCATTATGATCGCTTTTTATGAATGTTTTCTTAATTGTCTATCTCAACGAAATGCGTATGCTAAACACCTTTAATTATACAACGCCATTAACATGTGAGTTGCAAATATTCAACATACGAGTCAATATTTATTTTTGCAACATTTGAGCTCGAAGATTTTTCCTTTAAAAAAGTATTAGATTTTATATTTGTTCTAGTTTAAATGATGTATTGATGTATAACCTATGCTATAGCACACAAATTCCACATCAAATAATCATTATTCCATAAGGATGCTGTAATTTGTTTGACTTGGTTTGTTGATATGTCCTTCCTGTAACGCCTTTGTATGATGCTACATATTGAACACTTATATACAAAGGTAGAAATGTTCTTGTTATTTGAAAAGAACTCGACTCATATAATATAAAAGTGCATTTGTATTTAATAAACATGAAACGGTTAAAAACATATGGTATTTTTGGAGAAACGTTTTTGAAAATATGCAATTTGCTCGTAATTAAGTTATCGTGGTCTTTTTAATTCTAACCCGTTCGTTGTAGAAACTTTTGTGTTGTGTCTGTTAAGATCTTTTGGTATAAAAGACAGCTTTTGTTCATCAAAATCACTGGTACAGCATCATATAATAAACTTAATACATGGTGTTACAGTAGGGACATGCATGTTACAGGAAGGACATACTATGTGATGGGCAATGAGTATATTTTTTTTTTGTAACTTTTCATTGAATGGGAAGCAAAACAATAAAGTGTAAAGCATACACAGCTGTGCTTTCAAACAATGACTATAATAGCCACGTGTATCACCACTGGAAAATAGACAATTCATGACATGTTACATGAAAAACTATTAGAGTCAATATATTTAGCATCATTGACATAAACCACTAACACTTGAAGGGTTCTATTTGATATTTTTTATTTATTTAAATGAAGTGATAATGTATCTTCAAAATACATTTAATATTTTCACGCGAAAACCACATTCATTTTTTGTTGAACATAATTTTTTTCGCAGCTATGTATGTGTTAGGTTGTATATGAAAGACACGGTAAAACTGTAATTCGCAACAATGAATGCAGTTTTAATCAATTCTACTTGTAACAGAATGACACTATTGCCATTTATTTAAGTTTTAATAGTTTAATGAAGCATTTAAAAGATTCATCAAGGTGTTTACAATCAATTACAACGAAATCCGATGTATAACTATTAGCAAAGGAACTCGTTTCATCATAAATGTTGTGATTTGTTAAAAAAATGAATTTTTATGGTTTGACAACAGTGACATTTGCATCCACATTGTCTTGAAAACTTACTGCAATTAGTAGATCAGTACATATCCGCATATCAGTCAGTGTGTTAGTCAGTACCTGTATGTTAATCAGTGGGTTCATAGCAAACAGGAAATATGTCAGTAGATGTACATTTAGTATGTAAGTTAATAGATCGACTGAGTGTCATTCAGTGTATATTCTCAGTATGCCAGTATTGGGGCAGCAGCATGTACGTCTTTGTTTAAACAGCTTGTTGACATCAGTCATTTTATCGTAATCAGTAAAATTGTAAAAAATGCCTGTTTAGTATTCTCATTAACAGTAATAGCAGTTATTACCGTTTATTTTGAAATACGTAGAACCGTAGTTAGGCAATTTATTCAAACAAGTTGCATAGCAAATTAATTATATATAATCTACAAGAAAGTTTAGGGTACATTGATAATTTTGAAAATTGTGAAGGTCTAAGTGGACACTTGTGCATTCTGCTAGATGACATAATAATTCTATATAATGTAGAAGAAAGGTTAGAGTATATAACAAAATCGAAATCGCAAAGGTCTAAATGCAAAATTGTGAATTCTGCTTCATATTTGTCGGAGCACATTGACAATTACTCTGGCAATGTAGCCTCTGGTTTCTCTGGGAGAACATGTGGTACTCAGAGAACTGTCTAAGATGAAATGCCACTTGTTGCAACAGAAAAGTAAAACACAAATTATCACAGTCTTACCTGTAACATAACATCAAACGAATTAATTGAACGTTCTTATGTGTATGTGATGAATTCTAAATTGCGTTTAGTTTTGACTAATGAGGAAGATTCTAACCAATTAACTAAAGTATACTACTAGTAATTAATTAATACCGTACCACATAATTATAGTATGAGTCCATTTTAAACAAGTAATATTATTTCCTGTAACAAATATGTTCTATCATGTAACAGGCAAAAAAAGTCATCACTAATAGCTTGATGTTATTTGTTGATATCTTTTTTTAAAACTTACACAGACATTTTGCAATATCTGATCGTAACAATACATTTGTCATTAGCATACTATTATATTGTGTAGTTCAATACAAAAATGTCTATCCTGTAACAATTGCTGTCCTTCCTGTAACAAAATAACCCGTTACAGGAAGGACCGTTACATGAAGGAATTATTCCGACTAAATCTGTTGGTAATAAATAACCTGTGGACCTATGATGTTGAAATTTATATCGTGTGCACAGTACACCAGTATGTGTCCAACGTTTACCAAACATTGTATCTAATCATATTTTAAGAAATGAAACAACCCCGTTACAGTATAGACATATTCAAATATACGCCTCTACTAACCAACATTCAATTTCTGTTTTATCCAATTTTTTTAAAATATTTACATAACGACATACATGAATGCTTATTCTGGAAGGTTTGCACTTCACAAAGACGATAAAAGAATTTTCCCAAACCACAGGCAAATGTTATTATTATATACGTGTGTACAAATGTTACATGAAAGACGTAAACGCTGGGTACAATATTTCAATACAATTATTTTGAAGAACACTATCGTTAAATTTCGCTTTGGATGTATTATCAGGCAGACGAAATGTGTATTTGATGTATGTATGGTTTTGTTAACATAGTTTGATCCCTATCGTTAGTTACTAGCATACATACACAAGAGTTCTGGTCTGGAGACAGCCCAAAACAGCACAATTTACTACTTCAATGATGTAGACATGTTCTTTTTTATTTGAATAATGCATAAAATTCTATCTGAGATTGATAAACAAGTTATGTGCAACCAACCAAAATTGCTTGTTATGACATTTTTGTTACGGTTTAACAAATATTGCAAAAAGACAAGCAATGTTGCAAAATAAAATAACGACTCATACAATGTATATTCGTTATTGAAAAACAAAATATCTCAGCACTATCTATGTAATTAGAACCGAAGCACTCAGTTAATAAAGAACGTTAATAACATGGAATAATCACAAAGTGACTTTCCCACAATTAGTAAAGAAATTTTACTTGATAATCAATGCAAGGTACATTGTAACAGCTCTATTAGGACGTAATTACGTCAAGTCTCAAATAAAACGGTAGAAGACGATAGTAATGAGGAAAAATCATTTTCCTTTGGAAGCTCAATTTTAATAGTATCGTCAATTCTATTAGATCGGGTTTTGTCTTAGAATTTTTAATTGAACCAAGAGAGACAAGTGGAACTACAGTTTTACTACAAGATACGGAAATTAATAAACAATGTTTGATTGATCTCAATTTGTCGCTATTCAGATAAACTAATAAAGACAAGTGTAGCACTGTGATACAGTGTGGGAGTTTGGCTAGGAGCAGGGCGAATACGGGTTCGTATTCGATCATTGGCTGGTACATGTATGCTTAAGTTCTAGAAGAAAAATAAATACCAAGAATACTCCATTGAACCTACATGTTAGCTAAAAGGGACAATAATTAAACGCCGACGTGATGTAACTACCGACAGCACCGAATATAAGTTAAGTTACCAATTTTCTAGGGCTCTTCTCGGCTGTTAAGCCGCTCAAGCACCCTTTAACATATACTGAGTTCCAAAAGTTCCGCATCCAATCTATGATGTGTCTTTTTTTACTAGAATCTCCAACTTATTCATGATTATTCAAATGCGCATGTGTAGAGCGATGAGTACTTGATATAAATCCATGAGAGTTATCGTTTTGAAGATATGTATCGATCCATAATTAAACCACATGTGACACCACCCCACGATTTCAAAGTACACACAACGATAAACTACTATTTTGTAGTGGAAGGGAGGTAATAAATACCGAAAATTATCTCTCTTTGACCACAGACAATTTATGATGTTGCAATAGATTCTGTACAACAGGCCAGATTTTAAGAAACATCCGCTTTGACGTAAAAAACGCAACAATAAAGCAAGTTTCCCATAATTTAAATGTTCGGTGGACTGCAATTAAGCTACAACAATGCCGTTGTTCTTGATTCAAAAATATAGCAGCATTACCTGTCTATGTTAACGGCATTGACCCTTGACCTGTTGTCAGGTGGTACGTCATATACAGTTTTGTTCGGATGGAGATGATACAACAGTTTTATTATGATAGAGACATTTCAATTTATTTCGACACAAGTATTTTTAGTGAAACACCAGCTTCTAGCGTCTTATATACACGAGTCGTTCACAATTATCAATTTTTGCGATCAAATTAAGCGTATATTTCTAACTTATTTGACTAACATATTGTGTTTTTTTGTAACACAGACACGATGCAAGTAAATTGGAAGTGAAATTAAAGTAAAAAATGAAGAACCCAAATTATGCGTGCTTGAATAGACGTTTTTACCATTTGTGATGGTATGATCATTCAAGCGTGACGAAATCCAACAGAATTATGTTCAACATAAACACTAAGGGTACGCGAATGGACAGTGTTCCTAAAAAATATTTTTAAGTTTACTTTTCC
Source organism: Spisula subtruncata (assembly GCA_963678985.1). NCBI lineage: Eukaryota > Metazoa > Mollusca > Bivalvia > Venerida > Mactridae > Spisula > Spisula subtruncata. The sequence continues at coordinate 9,946,548 of OY787661.1, read as the reverse complement.
AAAAAAAAAAGAATTTTGAATTAAGATGCAGAACTTTTGGAACTCAGTATATTAACTATTGCATACAATGTCTTGATGGTCTAGACATACATGAACAGTCCGTATATTAATGATTATAATGACCGAAAGGTGTATAAGTACTTTTTTTTCCTACGATATCTTACAATATTACTTATTGTGTCAATGTAACATTGTTACAATATCGTAATGAAGATCTGGTATTCAATTAACATACAACATCACTATCCCCATTTTATCATTCCTAGACATTGCTGTTGTTATATCGTATTATAGTTCTGACATACCAATTGTTTTTTGTTATGATTGATGCTTTCATAGGCAGATATAAACCATTTTATCAGAATTAGGTTGTTATTGAGAACTTCACTGTTCAGCACAATTTGCAGTTAATAGTATAGATGAGTGCTTTCCAAAAGATTTAAACAAAATATTTTACAAATGGTAATTCTATCATAATTAACGTTGGAAAGTAACTATAATTTCTCCAATGTCAAACAATATTTAGACTTAAATTACTACCCTATTCCTTTTGCCCTTCCGTTGTCATTTTAAATATGTATTATTGCATTTTAATGTCCGATATTACCTTGAATGCTGGTTTGCGTCGTGTATATTGTGAATATTCCGGATAATCAAGAAATGAAAAATTATAAAAAAATATATCATCTATGAAGATAAAGTGTCCTATACATATGAGTTAGGCATATAAACGCTCGACACAAACCAAAACTACGAACGAACTTCATCACGGTCTTGTTATTTCATTTGTCACACTATACTTGTATATGAGAATACAAAGAATCAGTACAGGGGAGAAATGTGTGTCTGCAAGATAATTATCAACCCTGTTTCTCAATAAAGGATAAAAGGAAAAACATAAAAATGAACTAAATTCAGAAAAGCAGACTATACTGAAAGTGCAATACATAAAAGTAACGACACAGTGGGCGAGTCTTCCATATAAAGATGGTTTAATTATGAATTGTCTAGAAAATACGAGACATAATTACAGTCCATAATGACTGAGATAATTACAATGTTCGAACATTAATTGTAGCTTTACTGGTATACTGTGTCACGAATTGGTACATGTTGGTTATTATTGTTCAAGGAAATTAACCAGCGGTCCAGACGAGGGTTGAACTCGGGACCTCTCGATTCCGAAGGTCGCGCCCTACTTCTAGGCCACCACTTCCCAAACGTGATACGTACATGTATGAGATTTTGAGCACTGTAAACCCCGAGTGACATTATTTGCTGTCCTTATACCGGCGGAAGCCCGTTAATCAAAATCATATTATGAATGTTTAGTCTAATATGGAATATGAGATTTTGTTTGATTCTAATCAAATACGCAAATACCAATATAAAAACAAAACACACATATTAAACTTTAATACACAAGATTAATTCTAAAAATCTGGAAGTCAACTGTAATATTAATTAAACTTAATTAAAACAAGACATTAATTGGAAAAATAGCATTACAATTACTATAACTGTTACAGTTACAATACGGTTGATATAACATTTTTACGACAAAAAAACTAGTGCTATAGTATCTTTTTTCCACCATGACAAATTCGGTTTCACACAAACATTGCATTTCTAGAATAATCCATAGACATTTATATGAGCATGTTATGTTTTATAATCCTATATTAAAACACCATGGGCTTTGTATGGAATGATCTGGATGCATTATTATTCATCTCTGGGAATGGTAGTTTTACAAGCAGTGTGACGGACTATTGTGTAAAGCTTATTTACTCGAAATGATTACCATCCATTCAATGATTCACAACAAGCACGGTTAATTCAAAGTTATTAATTCCTTTTTCGTTTTACGCTATCTTGAATTTATTTTGAAACATGACGGCAATACACTTTGTCCTCCCTCAACATGCCGATCTAATCTGATTATTGAAAAACGCTGCAAATAATGATGATCATCGGCATTAGTGAGTTAAACCAAATTGTGCATGACAGGATGTAATATACCATGCACTGCATTTCTTTTCTAGATGGTTTCTCCTCTCATTTCGACTATATTTAATTTTAAAAGTAACTTTTTCAGACATAGCGTGTTACGTTCAAATTTTCGAGGAGGTATTTGAGGTACAAAATAATACATATATACTTAACAACTTTTCTAAGTCCTCATTTTCATTTATCCATAACTTTTTTGTTATGTACAATGAGGTAACAAAATTTCTCACGTAAGGTTTTCACAACAAAGTCATAATAATTCGCGTATCGAACTGATCATATGTCGCGTGGTTTGTTCGTCACAAGCTTGACGTCCGTTTCGTACTTTTTTGACGCCACGCGTTTACATATACATTGAGCGTGTTCCAAATGCCTTCATTGTATGACCGATGACTCTCCATGTATGAAAAACAGTTTATAAAAATAATTTAGATAGATCTATCAAAATTATGCGTCGAATGAGGTCAGAAAAATATGAAGTGACGTCAGTACGGTACAAAGTAGCATTTAGTGTAGACAATCATGACCTGTTGTCTTCAAATCCACGTCTAATATATTTTCAACGTATACGTGTCTATTTGAGCGTTTAATTCAAAGTAAACATATTGTTTGCTGATTCTGGTATACTGATCGAAAGAGCATTTAGCATTTATTGTGACGTCACGATGTAAATTCGATCTACGCCGAATACTCATAGCAACTTTGAGTCCAGATGGTAAAATTCAATGAGTCTCTTCATTCAGCAATGCTTCCCACTCGCGTCTTTGACTGTCAAAAGAAACATAAGACTAAATGGTGGTCCTCAAAGATATCAAAATGTGTATTTTCGACTTTTAGTTTCTTGCAGTCTTATGTTATGCGTGTGTCCATTCAATGAATTCCAATCAAACTCGAATTTTTGTCTTACGATTCTGCAAACCTATAACACAAGAAAGTTATAGCCAACTTTCATTGGGCTATATACACGTTTGGCAAAGTTATCTTCAAAAATGTAAGAGTGGACTTAGAAAAGTTGTTAAGTATACAAACTTAGATTGAAGTAATACTGTGTAAATAATGTAAACAATAAATACATTTTTGTCGGACCCTAGATGGGTAACTCATTCATCACCCCTCCCCCAATTTATTGGTTTGGTGGGGGTCGGATGACCATCTACCAAAATATTAAATTACTGCATATATTTACACAAGCACATGTAAATAGTGAAACTAATTAGAAATACATTGTCATTTATCATCCGTCAAATATAAAATAATATTGTTTTGAGAGAAAATAATGTAGAAGCTATTTGAAACAGATTATAAGTTTAAAACACTTTACAACACCCCCTTGCTAGGAATCATGTCTGCAAAAAGAAACGTTAAACTGTTAGAATGAGACTCTTTTCTAATGCACAGAAATGCATCACATGGTACAATGCGTCATCTTATGCACCATTTGATCAAACTGATTGAAGACAATGATCATTATTGTTTGTTAGCGTTATTCAAGAATAAAATTGTACCAACTTATTGAGTTAGTACAGAGGGTACTGCCTTACCACATGATATTATGTGTCAGTCAAGATCAATTCAAGATTTCAAAACAAAAACATAATTAAAATGCGAAACACAGTTGAAAATAACAATAATATCAGATAGTTCGCCTATGAAACACGAGATACACGATTATATGAGTGCACAATTTCCAAATGACTAAAGTAAGGACAATTATTCTAGTATACTACTTTCTTAGTCAATCGAATAAGGGGTCGGAGGTAAATCACTTGATCACCGTATTCTGAATACAGTACATTCAATACCGATGCCGGTTGAATAGCGTAAGAACATGTGCTTCTTATTTCATAGCGTAAGTCAATGACACCGTACTGAGCGAATTCACATTACACAATTTGTACTAATCAATAAAAGTTTGTCATAACATAAAAATAATATCATATGCGAGTGTTTAAATGATGCTAGAGGGTTTTATAAAGACGGGAAAAGTATTGTTTGTACTAAAAGTCATGTTTTAGCACGGAGATTGGTGATAAACACTAGTTTAAGACGGATTAGTTAATGCAATTGATCAGGATTCACATGGACACCTTGCCTTACGAAGTCGATTTCATCAATCTCAATTTTTTATTCGTGTTCTTTGTCGTTGGTGTTCAACAATGCATTAGTCGCAAACAATGAAGAGAATGCGTTTGCTTTTATTGAGTACATGTATTATGAAGTACCTTCAAATTTGTGTATCATTTTTCTGCCTTGTACACACGGTATTGGACCACAATACTGTAATACCAAGTACGTTTGTCGTTCGCTGTGAATAAGATGTTTCGATTTTAAGCGTCTAACAATAGAATAACAAATGGCCTGCCACAAAATTGCCCGACATTTCATATTGCTTTTTTATTCACCATTGAAAACATCCTTACACAATGTGTACACTGTTATCACTTGTTCTCGGATTCAACATCTACCAACACAACTGTCTCATTCTACAAAGGACATTAAATGTATCTAAATGAGATATATCGTTAATTTAGGTGAATATCTGTTATTCAGTAACCACGCAATCTGATATGTGTGTGGGTTTTTACATTTACGTTACAACGTATTACGTATCATGATTACGTACAAAGTGTGGTCACACGACTTTTGTCAACGTGTACCTAATTTTATTTGGTTTATCAGGTTTAATACGTTTAACTTTTTGTAAGACAATACATTGTGCATAGTTATAATTCAACACAAACTACAGTGTCACGATGCATTGTCATCAGACATCATCAGTTAATCTAGTTTAAGTCATGTTTACTGGTTTTAGGTGGCGGAACGCCGCTTACAATTACCATGCCTTACTTCATAATAACACATTAATGCAAAAAAGTCTCTTCGCGTTCAAATAATGCATTCAACTATCAACATTTTCATTCTAACATGTTGGTAATACAAGTTCAAAGTATCATATCGAGGGGTTAGAGCAAGAACCAGTTATCTGGCCAAATTTCCGAAAATGACTTTTTTATTGAATTGGATGCCATTACTGAAAATACAAAATGTGTAAAAAAATCATGATCATGACGTAATTACTTTTAAAGTTATTGAATTGTGACCAAACCAGTTATCGATTATCACTGACTTTGGTTTAAGCAAAAACCAGTTATCAAAATATAACTTGCAAGTTTTAATTATAACACTGGTACAGCATGGAGCTAAAACAATTTAGGGGTCAATACTTTATTTTTGCAGAAATGTTAGTTGTTGTTTTTCTTATTACCGTTTCTGCAAGAACCATGTAGCGATTTATACATGGATTTTGCAGGTATGTAAATCTCACACATTTCAATTTTTCTACCAGCAAAAACACGCTATAGAGAGATACAAACTAGCAGACGCCTAATATTGTTATCTCATGTTAGAGGTAAAACAGGCTATCAGTTGATGCAGGGTTTTACCAGACAATGACCAGTCTATAACTTAAGCATTTCAGATACAGAAACAATTCACCCGGTTATAATTGCTTTTATCAATGAGTGTAATGATAACAATGTGACCTGTTGAGTGGTCAAAACCATGCATTGAAGAATTCTAACACCTTTCTTGAAACTTTTAGTGGGTTTTGAATGGTTAAAAAATGGGGTCCAGTTTGAAATCTTCCTGTACTCTAGTTTTTTTATTTCATTTTATTGTATAGACCAAATACAGTTAGAAAAGTTTTGCCCTCAAATTTTCATGTCAATATTTTGGCGGCCGTCTTGGATTCAAAATGGCCGCCATGCATTTTGTGGTTAGATTACTAAAACCAATACAGCTTGGTCAATTGTTAGTGGAAATGAGCCAAAATGATGTCAAAATGATTGTAATGAATCACCCTGCATTTTCCAATCATTTTTTTATTAATAACTTTATTTGCATATTCGTTAATATTAATGAATATGCAAAAATAATAGCATTTTTGTCATAAAATTGGCTAAAGTTGAAGTTTTACCAAATATTTTCTACATATTGTGACACATAGGAGTAGTCTCATTAAATAGAAAAGAAGCAAATATAGTGATGCTACCATAACAGTATGATATCACGTAGAAATTACGCTAAAGTTCAGTTATAAGTGGGTGGGGTATAAAATGACAATTAACAAAATGGCCACCATGCAATTTTGTGGTTAGATTACTAAAACCTATACAGCTTGGTCAAATGTCAGTGGAAATGAGCCAAAATGATCTCAAAATGATTGCAATGAATAACCCCGCTTTTTCCGATTGTTATTGATTGATTACTTCATTTGCGATTTCCTGAATATTAATGCATACGTAAAGATAATAGCATTTTTGTCATAAAATTGGCTAAAATGGAAGTTTTACCAAATATTTTCTACATAATGTGACACATAGGAGTAGTCTTATTAAATAGAAAAGAAGCAAATAAACTAATGCTACCATAACAGAATGATATCATGTAGAAATTACACAGGTGGGTGGGGTATAAAAATAGAATGAACAAAAAAAGTGTTAATTTTCATTACAGCTACTATTTTTAAACCTGTATATCTTGGAGTTAGTGAGCTCAAATAGTGTCAAAATGCACGTAGTATATAAAAACTCACTACATTATTATGAATAAGCTCATTTGCATATTCATACATATTGAAAGCATTTTAACAATATAACTCTATTAAATAAAATCTTAAAATCATATTTAGCATGTTCAGTCAATACACGGAACTATCTTGAGGAATTCTAGCACCAATGAAGTCAATTATTTCACGAGAAGTCTAATGAGCTGATTTTTGCGATAATGAAGAGCTTAAAGTCCCTATCTAGCAATCACTAGGATTGGATTTAGTCATGCATGTGGGTGCCAGAGAGTTGTATATATATATATGATTGTCTTGGTCTTTTCACAATGACAAACTTATAAAGATCTCCTTAGAGGTAGCAATATATAGTGATAAACGATATACACTATAATAGAGCTTTTGAGGCACATGAAAATACACATGAGGTATACTAATCTTTGGTTGTCAACATGCTTAGAAAACAGACCAGGGCATCAGGCACATCTGATTGACTCGTTATAACTGTTAACGAATTTGAAGAATCTGTAGAGCCTGGGTCTACATCAGATATAAAGGAAACTCGCCTACATGTACGTATGAACGATACACCAGATAAATGAACATAGAACATCAGCTTCACAAATTCGACATCGAGAATGGACGATATCTTAGCCTAGATATATAGCTCTCAAAACAATATAATCCCACATACGTCATTTGGATTGGACCTAGTAAAAAAAGTCAAACAAGTAAATAAAGGGGGAGGGTGGAGAATATATGGACTGACACACCAACCGACCCTTAATCTTGGTCTAGCTGCCTTGAGGATAGTCAAAATATCAGAGGAAACATTATGATGCAATGAAATAAACCCCCAGACTATTCTCAACGACAATAAAAGGCAAAACCAACAGCACTATCATCCAGACTGTAAATTGTTGCAAATATGGCCGACAATTACTAATATATCTCTAAAAAGCATTCTCTAGTTATGAGTTACCTGTATATTATGTAAATAAAACTACATGTATAATGAAAAGTGATGGGTCAAAACAAAAGTAAATTGAAACATCTCATTGAAGAATTTGACACAGTACCAGCAGTAATAATCAAATGCACGTACATGTATATATAATTGTTGACGTCATGGATATTGTACTGTCAGTTGGAATTTCTTGCAAACATATGCATAAACATGTTTGGAAATGTCCAAGGTTTTTGTTGAAAATCATGTATATACCAATTATTGCACCTGAAGAAAGAATCTTTTATAGCTATCAGTGAGCTGTAAAGCACAGATAGAAAGGAAAAGAAAGTAATAATTGTTAATTGAAACGTTATTGCAAATGAAACACCATTATGTGATATTCTCACAGACTTTAAATTTGATGACAGGTTAACTGTATGTTTGGCTTTAAAGGGACGAGTCTATAGCCGAAGAAGTGGTGTTTGTCTGCAACCAGGATTATTGGCTTCTTGCACTAGATGGCCAGGCATCGACAGTACTATCCAATTCTTGACGTTGTCAGACCAGCTCTTCTGTTGTCTTTCTCTCTGTGTCCTGCATTCTATATACTATTTTCTAAGACTATCCTGCCTTGTGACGTGGCCAAATCACTGGAGTTTTATCGTCTTTAAGGAGAGAGAGAGAGAGGGGGGAGGGATGAATTCTTACAATCGAGTTGTGGTAAATGTCAAGTTGGTGTTGGAGATGTTTGTCTATTATAAATTTGCAGTTTAACATCTGAGCTATTGTGCTTCTGACTGCTTTGAAGTCAGTCCTTCTTATTCTGCTTTATGCAGTTTCTGCCCAGGATTACTTTGGGCATGATATAACAGGGATGACTGGATATACTGTCAAATATCCTTCTCTTCACGATTGTTTGACACAAGACAGTAAGTACATATAGAGCGTGCTCACCATCACTCTTCAGTATTTCAGTGGGTATTATATCCACACCGTGTTCAGATACTTAACCAGTCATAAAACGTTAAAAAGAAGAAAACTGTATCATGCTTAATGAATGTTTGAATGAAGAACTTAGCTCAACTATGCAAATTGCTCAGTTCTCAAACAATAACAGGTCGCGCCCAGGTGAACTGTGTACGAAGACATTTTATCTCTTTCATTCGTTATGTTTTGGAAAGGTTCCCTCAACTTACAGTGCATGCTATAAACCATATACTGCGTTCTCATTTGCAAGCAAATGTACGGATGCCAAGACATAGTGATTAAAACAGTGTTTTACAACAACTTTTTTTAAAAGTATTGACATTCAGTGGTGACATAGCATCCGCCGCTACTTTGGCACAGTTGGTGAAGTGCAACTGTGCCGTCACCAAATATCTCACCTCACCTCAGTCGTTCGTCCTACACTATCATCCGGTGTCTGAAATGAACTTTGTGGTCTTCCGCAGAGCATCAGCATCTCCGTAGAGCTTCTCTTGAAGAGTTGTGTATGTGGGCCACGTTGCAGATCGCTCCTGGCTGTGTCTTCTGCATCTTTGGAGGACATGCTCGACAGTTTGTTCTTCTTTCTCACATGAACAGATTGGATACGGCACCAATTTGTACTTCGGATACATGTGTGAGTTACGCCTGTTGTGCCCCAAGCGAAGTCAAACCATTATCACTTGTTCTGACCTGTTAAGGCGCTGTCAAATTGTTACAGGATGCGCCCTAGTGTCTTTGCGGGGTGAGTCGTGCCTCGCACTTCAAACCCTCAGCTCTTGCCGCTGACAAGTGGGGTAACCAACTGGCAAGGCAATTTTGTAAGTCAAAGCCCGTCTGTACATAGCCTCTCCGTAGCTAGTCCTACCAAAGTGCCTCTCCGTGGCGGCATTAATCAACTGGACACCTTACGGCCCCAGACTAGACTATGGAGGGCTCGGAACCACTCTTAAAGGTGAGGTAGCACCGCCACGTCAGTGCCCACCAATGGTTCCTCAGTCATTGGGTTAAGTGACCCCTGTGATACCCAGGGTTATAAGGTTCCCTGCCTACTGGGTAAAGTAGGAAAACACTGCCTTGTGGTTAGTTGTTGGATCGACAAAGGCTAAGCCCGACAGAAAACCCAGGAGTTGAAATCAGCGATGTTGGGCCAAAAGGCACTCCCTAACATTAGCCATCATGTAAAACCGTCTTGACTACACGGTCACCAAATATAAAAGATGTTACATGTTAGCAATAACTAGTATGTAAATGTAAAGACAATGTAGAATGTTTAAACACCAGGCAAAAAAGTGTAGGTAACCTAATTACGAGTCATAATTCAGGTGTTTGTTTTTGTTTTTGTAGACTGACTGATTCATATAAAATGAACCGTGTAATACTGTAACACTGTAGAAAATTGTATAATTAACAATTGATCAATCAAAAATCTTCCAAAAGACATACTCCATGAATGTTAAAACTTTGCTTAGATCATCATACTACAAAAAATCCACCAAGATAACTTATTGTATGTCTATTTGCTAATTTAATTTTATACCCCACTCACTAATACTTGAACTTTTTGTAATTTTTCCTCATTATATCACTCTTTTGTGATTTCAAAATTAGAATCTTCACTTCTATTCTATCTTATTCTAATAAGTCTACTCCGATGTGTCACATTTTGCAGGAAATATTGGGAAAACTTTAATTTTAGTCAATTTTATGACAAAAAATGCGATTATTTTTACATATTCATTAATATTCATGAATATGCAAATCAGGTATTTGACAAAAACAAATGTAACACATAGGATTGTTCATTACAATCATTTTGACAGCATTTTGACCCATTTACATTTAAAATTGACCAAGATATATAGATTTTAGAAGTCCTATCACAAAATTACATGGTGGCCATTTTGAATCCAAGATAGGCGCCAAAATATTGACATGAAAATTTGAGGGCAAAACTTTTTTTCAAGTACAAGGCTGAAGTAACAAAATAAAACCAAAATATAAGAGTACAGGAAAATTTCAAACTCATTCACCATTTGACACCGACTATTTAGTGTCATAGGAGCATTGTTAGAGAATGAATGTTCATGTTTAAAAGTGGATTCTGATGTCAAATTGTTAAACGTAAGTATGTTTTATTTATCAATACTGTTTCTTAATATTATATTTAAAAACGTATTTTCAATATTCATAATTCAATAATTTAATTTCAATAGATTGTTGAATAGTTATCAAATAGGGTTTAATACAGTATAGCCAGACAAAACACATGTAGTAACATTACCTGTACGTAATGTTATGCCAACGTCACACAAATACAGTCAGATCCCGATACAACGACGATGTTTGTTTCCTAGAAAAATTTCGTTGTAACGAATATGTCGGTATACTAAATTAATACAAAAAGCATTTTATTACGATTGTCCCCAAATTTGATGTCAGTATAATAAATTTGTCAGTATATCGGGTGTCGTTATATTGAGATCTGACTGTAGCAGAATCTATACAGTGCCGCCCAAAGTATCATAGTTTTGCAATCACCAGCGGCTTCTTCATTCTAAAGCAATTGTTATGCACTTATTACTATGGTCTCCTAATGTTTTACTGTGCATGTATTTTAAATATATAACTCGCAACCATTATTGCTTGAATGACTAGCAAAACAGATGTGATTTCAAAATATTTTCCTCTTTTTGTCTGTAAAGGATACAAACAATTGACTAGAACTTAAGTAAAACATTCTGAAGATGGTATTCTTTGAAATAATATATATATTTATATTACACTGCTTTAGGGTTACATGAATATTATTGTCTGTCAGTATCTACTTATCTTATTTTACATATGTGGTCCGATACAGAAGATGAGCATTACCTATCCATAAATTTGAACAATCTTGTGAATGAGTCGTCAAGCACAGAATACGGGAATGAATATGACAATGCCGTAACAAGTTCAAGTGTACAAGACAGAAATGAAACTTACAATGTTATGAATGAGTCGTCAAGTGTACAGGACAGAAATAATACTGACAATGTCGAGAATGACTCGTCAAGTGTACAGGACAGAAATAATACTGACAATGTCGAGAATGAGTCGTCAAGTGTACAGGACAGTAATGATACTGACAATGTCGAGAATGAGTCGTCAACTGTACAGGACAGTTATACTACTGAAAATGTTGTGAATGAGTCGTCAAGTGTACAGGACAGTAATACTACTGATTATATGTGGTGAATGAGTCGTCAAGTGTACAGGACAGTAATAATACTGATAATGTCGTGAATGAGTCGTCAAGTGTACATGACAGTAATACTACTGATAATGTCGTGAATAAGACGTCAAGTGTACAGGACAGTAATTATACTGATAATGTGGTGAAGGAGTCGTCAAGTGTACAGAACAGTAATTACTACTGAAAATGTCGTGAATAGTCGTCAAGTGTACAGGACAGTTATAATACTGATAATGTCGTGAAGGAGTCGTCAAGTGGACAGGACAGAAATACTACTGATAATGTTGTGAATGAGTCGTCAAGTGTACAGGACAGTAATACTACTGATAATGTCTTGAAGGAGTCGTCAAGTGTACAGGACAGTAATAATACTGATAATGACGTGAATGAGTCGTCAAGTGTTCAGGACAGTTATACTACTGGAAATGTTGTGAATGAGTCGTCAAAGTGTACAGGACAGTTATACTACTGATTATATGTGGTGAATGAGTCGTCAAGTGTACAGGACAGTAATACTACTGTTAATGTCTTGAAGGAGTCGTCAAGTGTACAGGACAGTTATAATACTGATAATGTCGTGAATGAGTCTCCAAGTGTACAAGACAGTAATACTACTGATAATGTCGTGAATGAGACGTCAAGTGTACAGGACAGTAATAATACTGATAATGTGGTGAAGGAGTCGTCAAGTGTACAGGACAGTTATTACTACTGAAAATGTCGTGAATGAGTCGTCAAGTGTACAGGACAGTAATAATACTGATAATGTCGTGAAGAAGTCGTCAAGTGTACAGGACAGAAATAATACTGATAATGTTGTGAATGAGTTGTCAAGTGTACAGGACATTTATACTACTGATAATGTCTTGAAGGAGTCGTCAAGTGTACAGGACAGTAATAACACTGATAATGACGTGAATGAGTCGTCAAGTGTACAGGACAGTGATATTACTGATAATGACGTGAATGAGTCGTCAAGTGTACAGGACAGTAATAACACTGATTATAACGTGAATGAGTAGTCAAGTGTACAGGACAGTAATAACACTGATTATGACGTGAATGAGTCGTCAAGTGTACAGGACAGTAATAACACTGATAATGACGTGAAGGAGTCGTCAAGTGTACAGGACAGTAATAACACTGATAATGACGTGAATGAGTCGTCAAGTGTACAGGACAGTAATATTACTGATAATGACGTGAATGAGTCGTCAAGTGTACAGGACAGTAATAACACTGATAATGACGTGAATGAGTCGTCAAGTGTACAGGACAGTAATAACACTGATAATGACGTGAATGAGTCGTCAAGTGTATAGGACAGTAATCAAACTGTAATCAAATCTTTCCCAAGAGTTTCAGGACACTACACTAGAAAAGATTCGAATCAGGATTATCTAGGTGCGGAATCAAATATTACCAAATTGTACGAACTATATAAACAAAAGTGTGAATCTAATGGATGTGAACCAGTCAAAGTGTCAATGTATCGTAGGGTGTTCAATGAAAAGTTTAATCTTTCTTTTCATGTCCCAAAGAAAGACCAGTGCAATGTATGTACACAGTACCAAATTGCTGAAAATGAGGGCTCTTTAATTGAAGACTTGAATTAGAAATATAACCAGCACCAAGACCGAAAAGTAATCGCGGGGGAAGAAAAAACTATGGACGAGCGGCTTTCCAAGCAGACCTCGAAAATACATACATGCACATTTAATCTACAAGCTGTTTTATATACGCCCTGTTCGCTTGTGAGTGTCATGTATTACATGAGAAAGCTATGTGTATATAACTTGTCAGTCTATGACCTAGGATATGGGAAGGGGTCCTGTTATCTTTGGTCGGAAACCAACGGCATGAGAGGTTCTAATGAAATTGCTTCTTGCCTTAGACTGTATTTGCTTGCACTGTCCTCTGAAGTAGAACATGTTATCTTATATTCAGATTTATGTGCAGGCCAAAACAAGAATCAAATTGTTGCCCTCTCACTGCTGCATGCCATAACACACATACCAAATTTAAAGATAATCGATCACACGTTCTTAGAAAGCGGTCATACACATATGGAATGTGACAGTATCCACTCAGCCTTAGAGTTCGCAAAAAAGAAAACACAGATAATCGTCCCAAGTCAATGGGAAACGGTAATCAGCATAGCCAGGAGAAAGGATCCATACATGGTTATTCCAATGAAACACACCAATTTCCTTAATTACAAAAGCATGAAAATGCATCAAATAAAATCTCTAATCAAGACCAATCTTGGTCAAAAGATTTTATGGAGACAGATGAGGCACATAAGGTTCGTAAAAGAAGACACAAAACAATGTACTTTAAATATAACATGCGGGACGAGTTTCAGAAAGCTGAGATACTCAGAAGTGAGCAGCTTGAACAGAGTATTAAATCAAGTTATAAACAGAAGCTTCCAATTTCAGTAGCAAAGAAAAAAGATCTCCTCTCTCTTTGCAAAAGTGGAATAATCCCGAAAGAGTTTCATGACTACTATAACACCTTACCTTCCAGTGGTTCTATTGTTAATAAATTGGCACAGCCAGATGCAGAGGCATCAGACAGTGATAGTGACATTGATGTGTAAGTCTAAGCGTACATTGTATGCTGAATGAACTGAACTTCTGACAGTCAAAATGGTGCATTATCAGAATCATATCTAATACAAACGTACTAGTAATAGTATCCACAAACTATTTGAATTTATGCTGTTCCCAAAAAGGAACATGTTGGCATTGTTGGAATTTCTGTACCGTAATACTGTATGACAATCACTTTTTGGCATAACGTACTTTAATTGACATTAATGTACTAATTCGTTTTGTCTTAACGATGTCCGGGTGTAAAACCTTTTTTTTTAATTTTGAGGATTGCATTTTAAATATTTTTATTCTATTGTATACCCATTAAGACAACTGCATGTGAATTTTAAAACACATGTATTTTCATTTAAGAGAGTAATTGCTATTTTAATTTCCCTACACCCAGCCTAAGAACGTACTGCACAAACAAATGGAGGCAACCGCATGATAAATAAAATAAATCTCCAACAGATAACACAATAAAAACAACAGTGTATTTAAATCTAATGATAATGATTATTTCTTCAATCAAAAGTGTAAAAATGATGTTTGGTCTAATAATGAAGTAGATAAAAATAAAAATGTAACCCCACCCTCCCCGAAATTAAGGCATTTTTTTGCATATTGCCAATAAGTACCCTATAGATAAATGGAAATAAAATATGATCTAAACAATTGGCACCATTGAATTTTTTTCAAAAATAATTTTAATGTGTGTGTAATGTTTTAACACCATTCTAAAAGGTTTTACCGAGCGGTTTTGAAAATATACATTTCAGAAATCCGTAGTAACCCGATTTTCATCTGTTTACCAGATATTAATTCCTAAAAAATTAAAGAAAAAAAAAGAAAAAAGATATTTTTCTCCAAATTACACTATAAAGTGATGTTTCGAAGCCAAAACATTGTCTTATAACTAAAAATTAAATAAAAAAGAAAAAAAAATATTTTGGCTCTAGTGGGGGTTGAACCCACGACCTACAGGAAATCAGTCAATTTGTCATAAAATTACTGAAATTAAGAACTCTTCAAGAGGAGATTCTTTATTAGACCCGGATATCCTTAAGATACATACAATATAAATAATGGTTCAATATGATGACTTGTCAGCAGAGAATTATTTTAACCAAATGTTAATGTACAGGATGTAAATATATTCTTCAAATCTTACTTCATAGCTTAAATAGAAACTTCTTGTGTCCTAATTTGTCCAACAGTAGTTATAATCTAACGTATCATTTAAAACATAAAGGAACATTAAGAAGATTTTATTATCTGCAAATACATGTTATCTAAATATAACATCATTTGGCTCCAATAGGCACATTTGTGGTTAGTTATGTTTTCTGCAATAAGCTATTATGTGTTCATAAATTGTTTCATCAGTGCAAATATGATGTCTTGCTGCCTAACTGTTGCAAACAAAAACAGAGTATGTTTCACTAAAGGGTTTTTGTAGGTATAATATAAACACTTAAAAGTTGACAGTGTATGTGAATAGACCAATTATAAGCAGATAACTTTTGCTTGCAGAAATGACATTGTAAAAATGTGTTAATAATGTTTGTGAAAAAAGCCACCATTACCATGTAACTTAATTTTGCAGGAGTAATATTATACTATTAAATTGACTAGGATAATGGAAAAACCAGCTATTTCAAGATAACCTTTTTTTGCAGAAACATTATTGAAATGAAGTATCAGTAACGTTTGTGAAAAAATCAGCCAACACCAGATAACCTGTTTTTGCTGTACATATGTTGTAGATAATCATCAAATTTTGCATGCAATAACAGATTTTGTGTTTTGTCTCCTAAAGGAAGAAAGATATTAGTCTGTAACCTTTACATTAGTTACACCTCTATAAAAGAAGCATAAATTTCCAACTATATTAAAAAGATCCAAATAGAAATCATTTTATGGCATTTAATGTTTCTCCTGAACATTTTCAAAAATCAGTGGTAACTGGTTCTTGCTCTAACCCCTCGATATTCAAAAGTCACGTAGATGGTTATTTTCTTGGATAGTGCACTGTTGTTGACCAATCACAGCAGAGGAGATCACTAGAGCCATAAACAAGACCAAGTCTGGAAAACCCCTGGTTTAGACAACATCCCACCAGAAGCCTTAAAGCAGACAGCAAGATCACAGCCGATATCATGTTGAAGCTCATACAGGACATCTGGGAGAAAGAAGAGATTCCTGTTGAGTGGAAGTCCGGTATCATTGTGAAGCTTCCCAAGAAGGGAGATCTGGGCGATTGCAACAACTGGCGAGGAATACAACTACTATCCCTACCTTCAAAGATCCTTTCCAGAGTCCTACTAGAACGCCTGAAGAACAGCATCGATGAGCAATTAAGAGACGAACAAGCAGGGTTCAGAGCAAGAAGGTCATTTACAGATCAAATAGCAGCACTACGTATCATAATTGAACAGTCTATAGAATGGCAGTCTCCAGCATACTTGAACTTCATAGATTTCCGCAAGGCGTTCGATATGATCGAGCGGAGCATGATATGGAAGATCATGAAGCACTACGGCATACCAGACAAGTTCATCAACATTATACGCAGCTTCTATGAAGGCATGACCTGCCAAGTCATCCACAACTCTGACCTCTCACCATCATTTGCTGTAACAACAGGAGTCCGGCAAGGATGTTTGTTATCGCCCATGATCTTCCTTCTTGTCATCGACTGGGTGATGAAGACAACCACAAATGTGCCGCGTGGTCTACAGTGGACCTTTGAGAAGAAACTGGAAGACCTAGACTTTGCCGACGATATCTGCCTGATGTCTCACAGCATTAACCATATACAGCAGAAAACTGACCGTCTACAACAGGTTGCTCAATCAACAGGGCTGACTATTAACACCAGCAAAACAAAGACGCTGAGAATCAACGCAGCAAACAGTCGCCCTATTACCATACAAGATGGACCAATCGAAGACGTCAAGAACTTCACATACCTGGGAAGTGCTGTGAGTACATCAGGAGGAACAGAAGAAGATATCAAGTCACGAATCGGGAAAGCCAGACATGTCTTCGTCATCCTTAGACCCATTTGGAAGAATAAGAACATCCGTCTACCAACAAAACTGAAGCTCTTCAACTCAAATGTGATCTCCGTCCTACTATACGGCTCAGAGACGTGGAGACACACCAAAATGCTTGATGAAAAGCTACAAGTCTTTGTCAACACCTGCCTACGTCAGATCCTCCAAATCCGCTGGCCAGAGACAATATCCAACCGAGACCTATGGAGAAGAACCCACCAGTCCCCAATTGCCATGACAATAAAGAAGCGGAAATGGCGGTGGATTGGCCACACACTCCGGAAGGCCCCTAACAACATTGTCCGCCAATCCCTTAACTGAAACCCCCAAGGGAGGAGGAAGAGGGGAAGACCTTTCCTGACATGGAGACGAACGATGGAAAAAGAGCTGAAGGCCATCTCTATGTCATGGAACGAAGCGAAAACAGCGGCTCAAGACAGACCTAGATGGCGAAGAGTGGTGGATGCCCTATGCCCCCTTGGGGCGAAGAGGATTAGGTAGGTAGGTAGCACTGTTGTTGTTGATGTTATAACTCAAATTATATATGTAAGCGCAATATATATTTTATTTTGTTTCAGATGATGAGCAATTGATTTGAACTTAAAGAAAATATATGTCATGACATTTATAACTTTCAAAAATAATTGAAATGTGACATTATAATGTATTTATATTATCAATCATCAAAATATCTTTATGTATTGATGAATTCATTGTGACGTTAAGATGTGTGGTAACACTATAAAAGGACATTTTGGTGTGTCAAATGTATACTTTGTTAAATACCATTATGTTAATCAGTCAATAGATACATAAAAGATGATCGTGGACAAACTGTTAGTACCAAGCTATAATTTGAACATACTGATAGTATATTTACCTGCCTCTTAACTGTTTAAGGGTACGAACATAAATAATGTTCAAACTATCTTGCTTCTAAATAAACCGAAGCTGTTATCAAATACAATATGTAGTTTATAAATGATATTGCTTATTTATACTATCCATTGGCACAGTTTGGACTGTAAATGTATACTAAACTCGTCTTCAGTTGCCTGTAGTATGACACAGTGTGCAAGATAAATACAACAAGGAGTATTATTAATTGACGTTTCATGGGTGTGTTTAATATACATGTACCTTAATCGAAACCCTAATTTGTTGGTATTTTTAATACGTCAATATTATGATCAGATTGGTTTGTAACGATGTTTGATGAATAAATATATTCGCCAAACAGAATTTAAACATTCTAATTTATTAAAGATTACAAATTCTATCAATGTTTTGATTGGAAATAATGGTTGCCAATCGGGGATTTGAAATCATCTTTATTTCATTGTTGGTTGTCGCACACGCTCTGCCTTGGCTGATGTTTGGAATAATTAATAATAAATCAGTTGTGTTTCTCAAGCCCTTTTACACGGTTGTTAACTTCATTTCCTAATTTCATGATTTTACTTGCCATGCATGTATTACTTTTGTGTGTATGTACGGTTGCTAATAATGCATGTTCGATACCACGTGCTGATACAAGTTAGATTAAAGCGATACATGCAATAAATGCGAGAAGGTTATCAAATGGGAACTTTAATAAATGATACATAGTTCTTTAATCCTAATGTATCATCCTGACCCAATATGTGATTATACATCCGACACCTACGCTTGATTAACTTAGTACTTGATATAACGGGATGCAAAATGGAAATTAATCAGTTTGATTGGCTGCCCTCACATTGAATTGGCTTAATAGAATGGAAACAAACCCAACTTTTATTATATTACCCCTGCGACGCCATTCACTAGAATGGTGTTCAAACGTGTAAAGAAAGTACACGTGTGGAAGTAATCCCTATATAATTATAGCGTTACTCAATTCCATTAGATAATTGTAACATAAAACATGGCTGTGGTGGGACTGTAAACCGATGTGATGCTCGGGGAAAACTCAGTGTGCATGGCATATGGGTTCCAACTCAGTGCACTACATCGTTTAGCTCCAACAGAGCCATAATAATGAGCATTGCAATACTCCGATGAGACAGTCACTGAGAAGCAATGAATATGGATTTACTTCGTGGTATTTGTTGTCATAGATTTGATCATGTAAAGTTGTAGAAATACGAGTATTCATAACGCATTGCATTTTCTTTTCTTTACAACTACCTTTCTAAATTGTCGTGAATATAAATATGTTTTATTCAGGCAGGTTTTGCATGTCTCGCATAGTATTAATGCTTGACGAACTCCGGGGAAATCAAAACAATGACTTGTTTTAACCGATTCGTTGGTGCAATAAAAACATTAATGCATTGTTTCGGTGTTGAATAACTGAGTGATTGCAATAAGAAATCGACAAAGATATCAATATTGGGATGAAATGTCAGAACATAGCTGTGAAACTAATTTGAGAAAACCTGAAAAGGCAGCCTTATAAAAGTTGAAATAATTCGTCTCTAATATTTATCGCCAAGAGTTTTTCCCTTTAGTACATCACAGCATGTTAACGGCATATGAGATACATGTAACAGAAACCAAGCAATTGCATTATTTTTCAGACTTTGAGAAACCTTAATAATATGCTTTCTATAAGAGAGTTTTGTATTAATCACAACAACGAATAATGCAGACTTTTAGCAAACTTAATGGCTTCGACAGTGAAAACATATTTCGAATTATTGTCATCTTGAAATATGACATTGTTTATACATGTTTACAAGATCCATTACGAGCTGGATTCGTTGCTTCAGTGTTAAGACGTTGAATTACATTCTTCTTTGTGAAAATCAACAAGTCATATAGGTGAAGCAATTAGACCAGTATAGTTTTGTACCATCATACAATGAAAGTGACACTTCTGAATGTTTTTAACGACGACATATGGCTAGTTACTAGTTGTTCGGGTGTTAAATCTCGTATAAAAGAAACGTTCTGTAAGAGCACTCGTACCAACTCCACATCAAATACCGACAACAATACGATAAATTCATATTCATGAGATACCATATTTCACAAAAGTTCGAACATCTATTCTCCTGATATTTATTCACCAACTCTCAGTTTTTCTTGACTGACCCTCGTACATGTATTATTCACAAGTTATTACTCTGTAATCTGTTAAATTTATCAAAATAAAGTTTTTGGGTTCTGTACAAAAGACGAATAACCAGGGTATTTTACTACATCAAGTTGATGCCAATGCATGAACAAAATATATATGGCTGGGCTGTGGTCAGTGATTATGTGTAACCGATGTCCAAACATTACGGAATCGAGAAATAAAGTAAATATTATAACCCGAAATATATCATGCAGGGCTTCGCCTAGACCCCGGCACATCTCATTAATCTAACGAATAACTATTGAGTTTAATACACATTATAACAGTACTTCTCCAGAAATTAGGAACTTACTATGAAGGATGTCTGACCAAATGTTATTTTTAATTAGAATTAACGGTCGAAATGAGAGGAGACACTTTCATAAAGCACGGACACGCATCACATTCAGTTATGCACTATTCGATCAAATTGACTGACGACTATGAACAGCGTTAATCAAGAATCAGATTAAATCAACGGGTTAACGGAGGACAGAGGGTATTGCCTTTAACACATGAGATCGTGTGTCAGTCAATATTAATTCCAATCAAAATTGTTTAACGAAAACGGAATTAGAATGCGAAATAGAGTTGAACAAAACAATGAGATGATGTAGTTTGCTTTTGACATAACGTCTCAGTTAAACCACCATATTCGTTGCTATAAGAGTTACACGATTATGTAATTAGTGCACCTTTCCCCCAATGTGTAAAAGCAAGGACAAATAATCTAGAATGCTACTTTTTAGCCAAGCTGACAAGAGACAGGATGGACATCACCCGCTTACCGTATTCTGAATTCAGGACGTACAGCACCGATGCCGATGATTATTGTCAGTACTTCTTACTTAATAGTCTTAGTCAATGACACGGTACTACGTCAGCTCAAATCAAACATTTTGTGATGATCATTGTATGATAAGTTAAGGGCAATAGCCTGCCATAACCCAAGCAAATGATATCACACGAGAGAGTTGATTACGCATGAGTGATTTCTTTCTTTATAAAATAAAACAATGTTTTGTGACAAAAGCCATGTTTTAACTCTGAGATTGGTTATGTTTTCTGCACCTGTTTTAGATGGATTAGTTGATGCAATTGATCAGGATTCACATGCACATGTTGCATTACGAAGCCGGTCTTTAATATCCCCGATTTTTATATGATTGTGTTTTTGTTTGTGCTCGACAATGCTGTAGTCGCAAACAATGCAGATAATGTGTTCGCTCTTATTGAGTATGCCTAATAAATTATATTAACAGTTGGTTATGATAGTTCAGCCTTGCAAACACGAAATGTTTCTGTTGTTTTTTAATTCACGATTGACAGTGTTTACACTGTTATAAACAGTATTTGATTTGCACGCCTGCTATCACACTCATTTGACATTCTGCAATGAAGTACACTGTTTTTAATTAGACATATCGTTAATTAAGGGGAAAATACGTGTTATTCAGTAACCACACAATAATTGATGCTTTTTTGTATTGTTTAATTACGTAACAACCTGTTAAATATCATAATTCCGCAGAAGCGAGATCAAATGACTGTTGTCAACGTGAACGCAATTTCAAAGCACATATCATATCATTAAAATTGGTATATAAATATAAACACGTATAAAGAAACATTTCGAATTTATTGCATGTAAAACTTAAACGTGCTTTAGACGGTTGTTCTTTCATAGTATACTGTGGTTGTCAATGTTATTTGTACCGAAAGAAGTGAAATTGAAATTTCATTCTTTTTTTCAGATTAACAATTGAACTCGAAGAAAATGTATGTCACGACATTTATCTATTTCAAAATGAATTTCAATGTGACATGAACATGTTTATAAAGTAATAATCACTGACGGTTTTAGAAAATAATGACTCCATTGTGACATAAAGAATTATTGTCACACAGTAATGACGTTTGAAGTGACAACTGTATGTTCGGATAATCAGTCAATAAATACACAAAATGTGACCTTTCACAAAAGGTTAAAACTAAGAATAGCTATACTGATTGACAAATCAATGATTTACCGACCGTCTACTGTCCAAGGCGGCGAACATAAGTAATGTACATATGCTAATAAATAAACTGAAACATTAGTTAAATACAATGTATAGTTTATGAATGATAAAGCATAATTATACTGCCTGCTGACACAGTCTTGATTCTTTACGTGTACTTGCATCGTAGTCATTTGTCTGTGAGTACGCATACAAATTCTTCAAATACTCAAATACATGCATTTGAGTATACGTATTCAAATTGAATTGATTATATGTTGGTTTAAGCAATATTTATTTCATAATATGTTATACATAAACTTATTTATACAAATCAAGGATTGAATAGTAAGCTAAGTTTGTTTAGAAACTCGTTCCTTATGGATAGCAGTACTTGTAGGTAACTGTAGGAAAATGTAAACAGAGGGGAGGATGTAGCTATGGGATATTTAAGGGAAGGAAATGTAGGGACAATATTTTGATAGATTTAAGGAAAGAGTGTAGAGATACATAGATTTATAGACTTATAGAAATATGATCACTTTGTCACCTGGACGTGTGGTTGGTTCCAAAGATGTTTCATGTATGTACGTTGATCGAGATTTGCCGTCATCAAGTTGTACGTAGTGTCGATGTTGCATACATAAAGAAGAATATTATACATCGAAGCGATTGGTTGTTCTAATGAAGGTATGTACGTGTGAGAATAGTTCGATGTTTGAGTCGCTCGAGAGGTTTGAATCGCCACACAGAAAGTTTGACAGTGATGGTAAAGTAAGATTCTGGATATGCTCAAAGAGTTCGATGCGTTGATGGTGGAAATAATGACACTCTAAAAAGAAATGGTGAGTGTTCTCAATTTGTCCACATTCACAGAGAGGACTCATTATCAAGTTTTTAGAAAATAAATGTTCGTTTATATGTTACAGGGATACATGTAGTGTGTTAGTGAACGGACTCCCCCCCCCGAACGTTCTTCCTTGGGAAAAGTGGTCGGCTTTTTTCAGTTGTTTGCCGCCGTCCCTGTCATACTTTTCATTATCGTTTAAAGTCATTTAAACGAGTTATGGTTTAAACATGAACTTAATAAACAGTCATTTTAAAATGGCTAAATTGTGAGTTTAACCCTCAAATAAAATGTATAGGGATCTTATATCGATGATGACCAATCTCCTTAAGTTTGCAGGTACAAGGGCTCATCCATATCTAGTGATTAATCAGAAATCATTTGTACTATCCAATTAACATTTCTAGAAATTACGTTTAATTATTTAAAGAAGTAGGCTAATATCTAGGTACAACAAGATAGCATTGAGCACTGTTATATGTGAGTTATATTAGTAAACAATGTTGAAAACAGTGTATGGGTATTACTGTGATAACGATTATAAAGCGGCATCCAAATGAAACACGAGATAAACAATATCAAACTCAAAAGTTTGATTACAAAAAGCAACCTACTTCATTGAATTGAATTCTATCTCTCTATCTCAAACTCACGCGTTGATGGATAAAAAGAGATGATGTGTCTAGAATGATTAATGAAAAGTTGCCAAAACGTGTTCAACAACCGATTTTAATATTACGAGTATGTAGTGAAATACCCATGCTCTTCGTCTAGTTTTGTAACTTGTCATATCGCGGCTATAAACATATTCATAAATGTCATTACCATGGTATGATCGTACAAAGTATACTTTCCTTATTGCTAGATATAACTTTTTATGTTTTACCCTCGATTTTCGCAAAGAAGAATGCAATAACGCCTCAACAATGTGGTGACTAATCCATAATAATGGATCTTATCAACATGTATAAACAATTTGATATTTCAAAGTGACGTAAGTTCGTAATTTGTCAGAACTTTCGAAGTCATTAAGTTTGCTAAAAATCCACAATATTCGTGGTTGGGATCGACGAAAAACCCTCTTATAGAAAGTATAAGGTTTTACAAAGTCTGAAAAATAATGCAATTGTATGGGTTCTGTTATCTCATACGCTGTAAACATGCTGAGATGAAACGTTTGCTTTACGAATAGAACAAATCTTGGCGCATTTATATAAGAGACGAATTATTTCATCTTTAATAAGGGTGCCTTCTCAGGCTTTCTCAAATTAATTTCGCTGCCACGTTCTGACATTTCATTCAAATTTTAATATCTTTGTCGTTTTCTTAAAACTATCATTTAGAGATTTCATTTCAATCACCTCGTAAGTCGGTGGTTCAGTAACGAAACAATTTCTTCTTATATTTTATTGCACCATCAAATCTGTTAGATACAAGTTATTGCTTTGATATCCCAGGGGTTAATTAAACGTTAATACACAATACAATATCAGAAGTGAACATGCATGAATAAGATCTCCATCGAACACAGTAATAAAGAAAATATGATACGCAATAACTATTTTCTCCAAATTTGCATGATTTGATTAATGGCATCATATACCACGATGATAATCCGGATTTATTGTTTCGCGGTTACTGTTGCCTCACAGCATACCAATTATGATATGGCTCTGGCGGGACTGGTATTGTGCTCTGTCAGACTTCATATGTCATGCACAGTGAGTTCCTTCCAAGTGTCACATCGGTTTTCAGTTCCCCCAGAGCCATCTGAAAATGTTACAATTATCTAATGGAACTGCCAAGCGGTATAATTATATAGGGATTACTTCCATACGTGTACTTTCTTTACACGTATGTACAATAGTCTAGTGAATAGCGTCACAGGGGTAATATAATAAAAGTAGGGTTTGTTTCCATTCTATTAAGCCAGTGTAATGAAAGAGCAACCAATAAGTTGATTAAATTCCTATTTTGCATCCCGTTATATCAAGTACTAACTTAATCAAGCATACGTGTCGAACGTATAATCACATATTGGGTCATGGTGATACATTTGGATTAAAGAACTGTGTATCAAGTTCCCATTTGATAACCTATTCACATTTAGTGTTTGTATCGCTTTAATCTAGCCTAACAGCACGTGGTATCGACCATACATTATAAGCAATCACACATACGCACAAACGTAATAAATAAATGACAAGTTAAATCAGGAAATGTCAAGGAATCAAGTAAACAACCGTGATAAAAGGTCATTAGACCCACAACTGATCATTTTATTGATCATTCCGAACATCAGACATGGAAGAACGGGTGCACGAAAATTCGACCACCTCCCGATATCTGAACAAAATAAACAATTACAATCTAAATAATGCAACAAAAATTATCTAAAAAAACACATGAAACGCAGTCACCAGAGAAGTGGAGCCAGCAGACATCAACGAACCAACAAAAGAATCAAGATTATTTCAATTCCCCGAATCACAACCATGATTCACGATCATTTTTTTCTAGCATTGGTACAATTATATTAATTCAATATTTATTCCCCGAAGATCGTGCCATGCCAATATTATCATAAGTTTGACCATTTACCAGATTGGTAGGGTATAAAGCCAATAGTCAGTCACTATAAAATCCGAAAGTGTACAAAATTTTCATTTTTAAGAAAACTCTTTTACCATTACGATAGTTACCATGAACGAGGAAGAATAAAAAGAACAAAATGAACAAGACACTGTGTGTACTTTGGTTCGAACCTACGGCCTACAAAATTGAACATTTCGAGACAAACGTTGCGGAGCATTGAGCTACCGGGACCGGCAAACATAATTCAGTGATATAAAACTAATATTGGTTGTATCGAATGCCAATTTCCATGTTTTGATAGTTATACAGTATAAATGTCACTGTGAAGTTATCCGAATTCGGTAATAGTGGAGATAAAATAACATAAAAGTGAACATGCACTATAACTACGAGTGTACATGTCATATTATAAATGACAATGTGAAATGCAGCTTAGCGATGATTGTGTATCAAATGAACTGAAACCAGATTAAGTAGGCACAATGAACTACGCGACCTAAGGTTATAAACAGTATGTTTCAAGAGCAAACACGCTCAGTTTGGTTCCATGTAAATTAAAAAAAGAACATTTATATTCAAATGTGATTATAATAAGAACTGTTCATTTTTGCGACATTTAAAGAACGACAACATTCCACGACGACCACTATAACCCAGTGCAATACCATATAGCACATAATTAAATTTTCTCCTGTGTCAATAATACGTACATAAACGTTATACCATCGAAATGGTTCTTTTACCAAAACACGAAATTTTGTCCCCTCGAAATGTAATGATTTTTCAGGAACAATATTCTTATAAATGGCATGCTGAAAAGATCTGACTCGAAAACTGTTTTGATAAAAAAAGACTGAATTTATTTGGTGGAGAATAAATATTAATATTTAAGGTTTTCAGTGTGGTATACAACACCATTATTGCAGTCAAGTTAAAACAATCGCAAGTAAATGATTACCATCCACGAAACTTAGTATTCATGTGCAAAGGGTCACCGTTTTTGCTTGAAACCAACTACACACAGCTACTGAGTTTACCACAATGACATTGTTCTTTCCGGAACATTGACTGACGAATGTAAAATGCAATTGTTTCATCAAGTAATGATGTGATTGTTTTTTGCGGTTAATATAGTTTCATTAAATAACTGACGCTTTTAAAATGCATGTATGTAGTTACGTTGTATCGAACACTACATAAGTGTCATGATATAAGATGCGTGGTATATAACTCACGAGTGTGTGGCAAACCGTCATCCATCAACAGTAAAGTGCTTAATCAACATTTGTGGAAGTTCGTGCAAGTGTTGACACTCGATATAAGGGACACATTGAGGACATTTCAAGATCGCTCTTTGAGTAGACGTGCTCGTAATATATTCTTGCCTAATGCAAACATATTTTGAAGTACGACACGTCAGGTTAAACAGCAATAGATAAGAAAGCAAATTATTTATTTACGTGACTTGTACATACACATTCACAAACCAGCATTATGTACAGTACACACATAAAGGGGAACCCGGCCCATTGGTCCAATAAAAATGTAGGAGACAATTCGACAGGGAAGGTAGCGCTCAACCTAACCAGCCGAGTACAGAAATCAGAAACACCACCACAAAACTACCCCGAGCAATGCCCACATATAAGCTAAAGAAACAATCAAGTCTCCGTCGAAAAAATGCAGGATGATCCAATTTCACAAAAAAAATATAGAATAGCTGTTAGTGCATGAAGCGCAGCCAAGACTCGACCAAGTTCCCCAAGGCCACCTTAACATAGGTGAGTAATTTCGTTGTCATTTACAACAACAATAAGATCCTCTTTGTACAGTTTAGTAAACGTACTCTTACAATTCAACTGATCGATGTTAAAGTTTTTATAGTTCAAACGTAGCGATACAAGATTAAGTACGACAACCCAAGTTGTTATTACCTTCGTTTGTCGACCAAGAAG
This sequence comes from Spisula subtruncata, assembly GCA_963678985.1. Lineage (NCBI taxonomy): Eukaryota > Metazoa > Mollusca > Bivalvia > Venerida > Mactridae > Spisula > Spisula subtruncata. The sequence goes on along the minus strand of OY787661.1, from coordinate 9,918,650 downwards.
GTTGTAAATTTGTATAGAAGTGAGACATATTTGACATGTTAAATGACGTATTTTTCTATACCAATAAACATCCTAAGTGATGAATTGTTCGTATCCTAATTAACATACGAAGTATTGTAGTGACACAGTTTAGGTGACATTTAACCTTGACATAATTGGTTATTCTTGGAACGGATTGGATATGAAGTACTAATCGACTTCTAATGCCATATTTGCTTTTTTAATTTCACTTTTTTCTTGTTGATATGAAATAAACTTCCTGTGTGTAATTAATACACAATCTTGAGTGAATGGAAGCACAACTTCTGCTTTCACTGACACGTCGGTGTTACACATGGTTTACGCGTGACCCTGGTTTATATATGCGCGAGGTATTGTATAACTAATACATACAGTTTAAATATATTTTTTTTTCTTTAACCAGTGTGTAGAATCACGTGATCAAATGAATGCGGTTTTACACTGAACACTATTGCGATTTCGTCGGTTAACGGTGAGTTTATTCTTGATTATAACGATCGTGAATTTAATATGGTTATTTTATATAGCCTAAAGTACATTCCGTAAATGTAAGATTACCCGGCAAGTACCGAGTTCGCTCTATCTTTAGCTGTTTAAAAACCTATATGTTGTCTGCCATCACAAATCGTATGTACAGCTGTACCGAATGCATCTGCAGGGTTACGTATGATGTCTTGCTTATTTTGTTTGTTTGTCCTCCTCTCAACTTGATCTAAGTTTTGGTTTAACTGTTTAGTGTGCGTGTGCATATTGTCGTTTCCTGTTTCGATTTATTATTAACTTTTTAATTCTCAGTGTTGTCTTAAAAGTATTAAAGCAACCACATGTGTCAAACTCATATCAATTATGTTTAATTATATTCGTTTACATTCATTATAGCATAAACACGGTGATTTTGCTCATACTAAAACGGAAAAAGCAAGGTACGTTATTGTAAAGATTCTCGCGCGCACGCGATTTACAGCGTTATATGAATTGTAATTAACATTCTTATTGTGAATACTAATCAATTTTCTTTAAAAGTAAAATAATAAACGTAGACAAACCCCAATGTCACTGTTTTCTTGGTATTTGCCGATACCGGAAGTCGACGCTCATAACAAAAACTTGTATGAGACGTAACGTTTGCTAAGCGTCGTCGCGGTATTTTCCCGACGTCGCCTTAAATGTCCGGCCAAAATGTCATAATTTTGAAAAACATACTAATAAAGTGTGTTTTTATGCTATAATAGCGTTTACGCAAGCCTTTTCGCGTTAGAACATCTGCAGAGTCCCTCAGGAATGTTGGTATCTCGTCCTGACGGGCTTGGGCACCAACCGTCCCTCGGGACTCTGCAGATGTAATATAGCACGAAAAAGAATGCGTTAACTGTACATTAAATCGTCTCATACCACAAACCGTTTTGTTTGCTAATTCTCTAGCGATGAAGGACATGTTTTGTTATACGTCAGAGACATAAATGTTGAATACAAACGTACCTCATGGTACAAACAGATTCATCAGTTGCGGTACCGTCTTGAGACATCACCGCGATATTTTAATAGCCCAATAATCATGCAAATTATACCTTTTTTTCGTAATGTGGCACTCAATTAAGTTACTTTTGTAATTAATAGACCGACTATAATGATTGATAAGGACAACACGTCAATTGTCACTGAAGCGTTTGGCTGTCGAGTATATATAAAAACCAGTGTGTGCTACATTTGTTTCACAAATACTATACTATTAACCATGAACTCCAAACTGGTAGTGTTGTTGTTAATTGTTGGACTAAGCGTTGGTAAGTACCATAAGACGGACATTTGTTGATGCTTTGTGTAAGGTCGAATTTAATTTCAGTGAATAAAAATCGTACATCATAAGCAAAACTTGTTCTAATTAGTATATGCTTTAATTTGTCTTAGAAGTGTACATAATTGGAAAACAAATACTTGGAATTAGAATGCCAAGGGGGACATTTTATGACGTCAGAATTACGTAACCCATAGTTTGAGTCCGGTACCTTTCACTCTACGGTGAGCTGTATCGCAATTAAATATCTAATTTAAAAGTTAATGTATTCAGTGTTTACTAGTTTGATCCAGAAAAATATATCTTTATTATAACAAAAGCTATATTTAAGGCTACTGCATCTACAAATGGGGAAATGGTCGTCTTTGAAATAAGAAACTGACTTCAGCAACTATTTGAAGATTTATAACGAATTCAACTTCGATCGTAAGAGTTTACGATTACCGTGACTTCGTTGACAAAGTGCCAGGGCGTTTTGTATACCAAACTTCCATTCCATCTGCCTGATAGAAGTTGTATATAACATCAACATACCTGATGCACTTTTGGACATATCTAACTTACAATATGTATACGCCGTATGAACGCACATGATGATGATTCTAGCAGTCTGGATATTCTTTCTTTACAGTTAGTGCATGCTGATTAACTGTAGAAATAATAAAAATCTATTAGATAGGTATGTTGGTAATAATCATTAAAATCTATTTTTCAGTTGCCGAGTCCAGGTGGTGGGATCGCTGTCCGTTGGGAAACCGTGTTGCCTGTTATGTAAATCCTTGTGATCTAGCACGGTGCCTTCCGTATCATAGGTGTATGTAAGTATATTGCATCATTTTGGATTCCCGCTGGTTTAGAGAAGAGCAGATTGAAAACCATTTTCAGATGCAGGGTGCCATAAAGTACATTTTATCAAATAATTGCGCATGGTTATACAAAATCTGTAAAAAAAATCTGGTACAAGTTTCAAGATTTTGACATTGTTTTTAAAAATGTCATATTTTTAAATTTAACTAATTTTGTCTGATGTCTCCCGTTTTGCTTTCATTCTTTGAACCTGTTGTATTTGTAAGTTACGTCAAAATGAAAATGAAACTTACATCATATGTCCAACCATGTGTGAATTTTCATTGCTACACCGAATATGTATATTTTCTTTCGGACACCCTGTATAACACATGAAATGAAGTATGATAACACTAATAACACACCTGTCATTTTCGATGTAAGCCATAGACACGTTGATTGTCATCAAGTTGTATGTGATAAGGTAATGTAGCGCGAAAACATCTAGTATATTTATGTTTACGTGTGCAATACCTTAATTGTACTGTTACTCTAGGATTGTGTTGAGATAAAAATGATTTTTATAGGCACGTCGTACTTTATCCATATCCCCCGCTTGTGTTTGGGTGATTGACCATTACAAGTTATTTGTTCTTTGTTTCAGTCCGATCTACTGTGGCAAGTGCTCCTTTATCTGTGTAAGGTGGAAGTATGGGATGTACTGATGAGATATTATCACAAAGTTTAGTTTAACTCTTTCTTATTACCTGTATGTATAATGAATTAAAATTGGTTCAAGGCGTTTGTAATGTTCTTGTATATTTAAGCCCGGTGGCAGATGTGGTTACAGGTAGTATATGCATTATGATATAAAATTATATACACTTTCGTTGACAGCCCCCAATTAAACTCACGTTTTAAATCATCATCAAGGATGACTGGATACTAATCCCCATTCTCACTAAAATCAGATCTTAACATTTGATCCATTCCTTCATCAGCGTAAAATAGTGGAGCGTAATAAGTGTCTGATTTTAATGAGATTGGCTTTTCCAAAGCTACCATTGACTTTGCCAAATAGTAATTTGAAGAATTTGTTGTGTCACCGTTATGTCGCAGAATGTATGTCACAGAATCCAAATTAGAACAACGAGTTTTTCCCAATAAATGTCAGCAATTTACTATTGATCAATGTAGCACATACGTTTAACTTTTAATTTCCGGTGGATCGGTATAATTTGATACCATGCTAGTACAATAACGCATCTGAAAAGTTATCTGACAATTCTTAACACAACACTTCAGAAGCTCTTAACTAGATAATAAATTCTCCTTACTGACAATAAAGTGAAGTCATTGAAGCTAAAAAATATGATCAACCTCAAACAAATTGCAAAACAGAGTTTCTTTGCATTTTCATCATTTACAGACTATTATCAACTACAGACAGAAGTCAAATATGCGAGTTCAGTGGGGAAATACAAAACAAATCGACATGTTTAATGTCACTTTTGGTAGCAATTTCAGCATTTTCCTGATTTCATACTACATGGGGAATTTTAAATTCTAATAATTCCCGTGTAAGTCGTTAAATATTTACTAATTGCACATTAAAGCTTATATTTTCTGAAAGATACAACCTTCGTCTATCAAATAAAAATATTGATTTAGTCATCAGACAATTTACTTTTCATATATATGCCAGTCTACGTATATATTGGTATACTACCCATTCAAATGTCGACAAAATGACTCAAAATAGCACTTGGAGGGGGAAACAAACGTTTTATTCATTTCTTAAATATTAATCCAATTTGTTTAAAATTTACACATATCATGTGTTGTATACATGTGTGTCTAATGGAAAAGGATATTTGTGTTTGGACAGTATACAATAATGATAATATACACGAATCTATCGATTCGGGAGAAATAGTGATCGTCCACAATGGCATTTGTTTTCACAATTTTGACTAAAATGATTATGGAACTTGGTCAGAGTGATCATCTGAACAACATTTATGACAAGGTAGGAAATGGATGATCAAGTGTAAAAAACTAGGTCACTAGGTCACTAGGTCAAATTGTAGCAAAACCTTGTGTAGTCGCTAGAGGTCATAATGTTGACCTTATATTTATGGAACTTGATCACAATAATAATATCAACAAAATCTTAGTCGAAGTTATAAATTGGGTCATCCGGGGTAAAAAAGTCGATCGCTAGTTCAAATCAAAGGAAAACGTTGTGTAGGTACAAAATTGACAATTTTGGTCTAATATTTATGCAACTTGGTCACAATGCTTATCTCAAGACATCTTAGACAAGTGCGTTATTGAGTTATTTGGGTCAAAATTAGGTCAATAGGTTAATATAATTGATGCGAATTTTTGGCGCAAGAAGGATTGTCTATTGTTTGACCTAGTGACCTAATTTTAACCCATGATAAGTAAATATTGACCTACATTTTTTCTTCATAATCCATGTGACATGGTTTTATAAAGATTAGGTAAAAAGGGCGCCTTCTAAAGATTCGTTGTATTATTCGGCCTAGTGACCTATTTTTTATCTCAGGTAAATCCAATTTCACACATGACCTTGATTTTTGTAAGATGGTCATTGTGACTAAATTTGACAAGTGTAAGGTCGAACTTGCGATCCCTGGTGAATATATGTTGTTTTTTTCTATGTTTTGACCTAGTGACTTAGATTTTGGCTCTGGTTAACTCAAAATTTTCTTTGACATGCATTAGCTTCCGATGATCACTACTGCCAAGTTTCATAAAAATCAGACCAAAATTGCTACCTCTAAGCACGATGTAAAAATAAGTTACTGATACAAGTCAAGATTTATTTACATCTTAAGTGACAAATATCGCGAAAACATGTGACAATTCAATATATTTGTAAGTCCAACGAATATTCAATTAGGACATTTTTACATTGCTAAGAACAGCTTTACGCACCATATAAACACAAGAAGACTATTTGTTTTGCAATAAGTTTGAGGTTAAAAGTTAAAATGACTGGACTTATAATGGAATTCCAGAAAAGTAGCATTCTGAAGATGACATCATTCACCCTGTATGCTGCGTCGTGTGTGTAACTGTATCATAGGCTTTACACATAAAGAGAAACAATATATAGTACACCATTATTAAGGTGATACCTCTTTGCATTTGACTTTTATTTCATAAATACAAATTTAGTTCAGTAATAAAACATAGCATTCAATAAATAACAATGTGATTATACACTGAGCGGCAATGAAAACGCAACACTTACATAGTATAGCATAACATATTTGATAAGTTTGTAAGCATCGCGAAATTTAGTCATAAAACAGATTCATGCAATTGACATATGAATTTCATCTCGAATCAGAAAAAGGTGTTTAGCAACATATTTTGTACCAGTTGTTTTGGGGTCAGTATAAAACAGAAAATCGCATTTTTTGATCTTGGAAAACCATCGTCTGGAGCGATGCATCGTGTGCATCTACGACGTATAAATCGTATGCAACGTTCATGGAATACTAGTGGGATGCTGTTTCGTTGTTGTAGAATGGCTATCTGAAGTTCAGGTACTTTTAAGGGGTCCGTACACTATTTCGCGCACAACCACAAAAATAATCAAATCATGCGATATTTTGCCATGAGGTATTTTTATTGGTCAAAGGGAGATAATCGTGGCTTAATAAATTGAGTAAATAGTCAACTTGCCAGTTTCTTTATAACACTGCTTCAAATTTAGCGGCGATAAACGCATATTTGAAACTGCTCGTTGTGAGAATAATATAATTGTATTATATTTGTCACTAGGATGGTGAAACTATCACCATTTGTTACTGGAAATAAATTGCATGAACGCTATAGGCATGCTTTTAAGACTGATTATTGCACTCAATGGAGCAAAAATGCGCTTTTGAATTGCGTGCTTAATTTTCAAAACACAATTGACGTCTAAATATAAATGAACGTCATAAATTGAATATGTAGACTAGTTCAGTTATATCCAGTTATACAATTTAGTGTAAAAATTTGGTGATTAATCTTAAAAAGTGAGGATAATTATCCAATAGTTATCGCACTTGACTTAAAAATTTGCATCCTATGATATCCTATGTCCTATGACTTTTTTTCTCATAGATGATTAAGTCCAGATTCGTAGATAAATGTATTAGGTAGGACAAGCAAACAAATGCGATTTTAAGATTTTTTTTGGATAAATTTTGCAATTAACCCTTTTAGATGCAGCATATTGCTATAATATTAAGATAACGCGAGTTCTACACAGTACACCATTTAACTATTGTCTGAATTAATAAAGTTAATATGCTGAGCGTCAAACGTTCCGCAAACCAGATATTGTGCGTCTTATTTTTTAGAATGGTTCATAATTTAGTGTGATTTAGCTGCATATATGTATAGCGATACAAATAGGCACTGTACGAAACATTTTACTGGTCATTAAATACAATATGAGTTTATTTTCCCCTATAATTGGTATCAGCAAATTAAATTGTATTATCATTTTATATACATAATACTTCGTCTTTTAGGGATATTTTTGTCGTTAAATATAAAAAATGCTTACGTGACGGCTCGAAATATGAGGTATTGAACCCCATAGTACTATGTTCAATAAAAGACGAACAGCCGCTTGTCTGGATATAATATTAATTTCCTTTGTGACGATGGTAGAATGCTATGTCGAGAAGTAAATATTGAAATAGATAAAGGAGTCAGGCAATATATTTGCTACTTAAGTCTTGAGCGATTGGATCATTTCGTGATATATTTCACTGACTGACATCAGCTCATTATTTATTTGTCTGGAACATACGACTCGCTTTTTTGTCCGTAACATATCGGTCATTGTGAAATATTTCCGACGAAGACATTATTTTACCAACACGAAGAACATTACGCACCAGTGCAACGAGTGCATGTTATAAAAGTAACTGAGAAATAGGAGTAGCAGGACCATGAGCAGGAATGTATCGCTTTTGTACATGTGATGATATTCACATATCGATGGCTTAGAACAAGAAGGTCGTTACTACCAAATCGATATTTTGAGAAAACACGGAAAAACTGTCTGACATTTACTCTTTACTTACGGTGAAACAAACTTTTACAACTTTATTTTGGTCAACATGACAAGTTCAGATTTTTATGAAAATGGGCTCATAAGAAGCGCCTTGTGATTTGTGATGCTTATTGTAAATATGTATGAATCTTAAACCTTTTCATTCTAAGCCATCGAATATAACCGTAGTTTTGACCGCTTATGCTGCAAATGTAATACAAGAAAATAAAATATTGTGTTATTCATCCTTTCTAGAATATGTTTGCATACCAATGATATGCATCCAAACAAACACTAATACTGTGAGTTTATCCTTATTTTACGTTGCTGCAACCATTAAGACAAAACTAGTTAAGCGTAAATACATTATTTTGATTTGATGCATACAATGCACTTAATAATACCGCACTGGGTATTCGACTACAAGCTCATCGGATAGCTACGATTTTCGTCAACTCTGTCAACAAGGTGCGTGAAGATGTGAGGCACGGAAAAGGGTATTTATACTCTTTTATTGAGAGTTTTCCAATGAAATTGGAACATTAAACATACGAATATATAATAAATAATGCATTAGTAAGTTTAAGCGTTTATGCTAAAACATATTTCTTATAGAAATAACATAAAACAAAAATGGTATTTTTTTACTGCCTTTGTGAAATACATACTTTTCAAGCAGCGTCTGTATGAAGTTAGCAAAGCCACACGGAATGGAGTCTGAACATGGTCTTTATAAAGGCTATCTTATCAAGTCAGCTATAAATACAAACATGTTGCATAATAAGAATGATAAAATATAACAATACAGACATTTATAGACCGTACATCCAAATAATAACAAAAACCGCTTTTTAAAAAAACATTTTATTACCCACAATTAGTAAGTATATATACTAATAATGTTTAAATGAGATTGAATACAGCTGTATATTGCCAACAATTCTCTATGGCAATGGTGGTACTACAACACTTTTTAATATAGCTAAGTTGACGAACATCTTTCGTTACTCTTGTCATACATAATAACCTTGGTGCAAACTTAACGATTCTCAAAGTTCTTTTATATTCTAATTGCAATTCCCTTACGACTCTCTTTTCAAAAGGACTCGTAAATGTATTGATTGAATATCTTTGTTTCCTGCACGTGACATAAAAGTATGTGGTACCTTAATTCCATGCTGCAAAATTCCATAATTGATACTGACAAACTATGTGTACGAGGGGTGTTCGAAAGGTAATGCAATTGCATGCATATCTTTGTAGTTTCGGTACTTTCAGGCGTCTAGAAGTTAACAACATTTGTACACCATGGATGACATGCTAAATCCGCGTTGTCTAAAACGTCCATCTTATTTATATGCCAAAAATGTTTAATTTGTACCCGAAATACTTTCAAAATTTGTTTTTACTTAGCGTAACAGATGATGAAACACAGCTTTACTATGATTTGCGCAGACTGAAACAGAAATAGCATGTATTTGATTCCTGGAATTCTAAGAAGCCTGTAATTGTTAATTACATTCGGTCAATGACGAAGGTAATGCTTATAATTTTGTCCACCGACCAAGGTCCTACTATTATATTACCCGAATCAATGAGTAAATTTGTCAAGAGTAGGTTCTACACATAGTTTGTGCAAGAAAAGGGTAAGAAACATTTCATATATCGTCGATTTGTTAATGAAACTGAGAATTATGTCCCTTTCACACGAAAATGCCTCTTTGTACTAGGCATCCACTGAAGAGTCGTTTTTGAGTGAAACACAGATAAATGTGATTAATAACTCCATTCTATAGATGTAGGCCCATGCAACTAGTGTTAAGTTCCTAGACTAAAATCGCATTCTGTATCGTGAAGGTACGTTTCTATGAAACCTCTGTAGTCAACCATATTGCAGTGCATAAATGTAGAACCCTTTCCAGACGCTAACACATGAATTGAATCTTAAATTCAATAATCAAATCATTGCACATCCTGAAACGAAGATTCCAATGAGGATTTGCTGTGAGTTTATTGAAATAGGTTTAGGCAATAAAAAGTTAGAGACCAAATTGTATTACTTTTCGAACAACCCTCGTATCTGGACTTTGATAATCTCAATTTTGTTATCACTAAAAATCACTATAAATAAAATCATAACTGTAAAGAAAATACGACTGACATTATATTTCTAGCTCGCATAAGTACGTGTTAAAGCCACAATGGGCTTTAAAACTTCAGTTTTTAGCCACGGACTGTTGCTTGGAACGTAGCTAGTCTACACATACATGTGTACAATGTATACCAAGTTGCAGTTGCAATGCCCTTACGAAAATTTTAAAGATACTCGAGCGGTTTGGATTTCGTAATCAGAATGTGTTGAAATGTTCACAGATGGTAAACAAATCTATTTTGACACTCATATTGATGAAAAAAATCCACTAGTTCTTCAAACTCCTTTTCGAGTACTCAGCCCTGTTTAAAGTGTATGTGAACCACTTTTAAAATTACGTTTAAATCAGGAAAGTGCTGGTGGTGTTAATTTATGACATTTCTATTTGATATCTACAATCTAAATAATATATTAGGTTCCAATATAGTTTGGCCACCCATCCATTGTATCACATGGCCAACATACCAAGCATGGTATTTTTAATTTCGGTCTAATATGAATTTGGCTAAAATGCCGTGAAAATCAACCAAAACATGAACAATAGGATAAATTCAACATGAAAATAACGCGAAACACAATAACACACATTTAACAATCATTATAAAAATAAATCGATCCCCAAAAAAACGTCATTGGGCAGATATAGGAATATTTTTTTACCCCACCCACTAACTTTGTAGTGCAATATTCTTTCAGATCGTAAACTAAGATTTCGATCAGGATGTTCTACTTTAATTGCATTACAATGGTACAATATGTTACATTTGACATAATTAAGATACTTTTGACGCATGTTAATATATATAATTAAATAACCGTATTACTGACAAAAGGATGACTATATTTAAATAAAACCAATTTTTGACGCTCATAATTTCATTAATCCATAACACTATTACAATAGCCCTCCAGTCGAATTCCGAAATAATATACATGTTTCCGAACAAGACTTGACCTCCTTGAGTACCTCACATCAGCCCCAGCCTTTTCTTCTTGTTCAATCCTGGTGCACTCGGGTGCAGTGTCCTCATTTCCATCACATACAAGATAGGTAGAGGTCTGGGTCATTTCATCATCAGTGTATATAACCTTGTTTCCATGGTGATACGGTCCATTTAACAAGGTGCAGATTGGGCCTAGGACACATGTAGGTAACACAGTGATCGGGTCTCCTTGTCGTACAACCCGCCAGCTATTCGGTACAAGCTTGTCAAAGGCTAGAGCATAGTCCTTGTTACCCACCTTGGGCATCCCGTACGTATAGAGGGATACGTCTTCTGACTTGGTGATGTTAGAGTTGACAAACATTGCAGCTGTAATGGATGCTACTGCTCCACCTAACGAGTGTCCAGTAAATTTGACTTTATAGTCAGGGTGAGCTTCCATTAAAGAATTGAGTCTCCACTTAAGTGGCGCATAGAATTTGTTGAAAATATTCTGAAAATAATTCTGAACTTTGCCCCCAACAGGTGAATCTACGGACGGTACACCTATTGTTGTGAGAACCTGTTCAACAACCTGATATACGTCCTTACTTCCCCGAAATGCCACTATCACTTCTTTGTTAAGTTGGGAGGTAACTACAACTGCCACGCAGTCATGTGTGTAGAGGAAAAAGTAATCGTCACATTTACGCTTAAGTTCTCTTGCGATTTTGTAGTCACCGTCCGGAAATATGGCATTCAGGCACTTGCGTGGTGCATCATTGTACGCTACAGCCGAGAGTAAGGCTAACTTATATGCTTCGTCCGCATCATAAGAATACTGACTGCTTTCATCGCTTTCACACTTGTCTTCATTCTGGATGTTCTGGTCGTTAGAACAATGGTTATACCACGATCCTTTGGCATGACACGACTGTGTCAGTGGGCACCAGGGACAAGGGGCACCGGTCCATGTTGTATGACTGGTACAAGTCTTACAATCCTTGTGGTCACTACAGACCGCAGCACTACTCACATCTATCGTCTTAAGTAAGATAATTAGAATTCCAACAGTGAATAACGTTTGGATAATCGCCATGGCTTGAGTGTCGTTCTTATAATACTCTGAAGGTATTCATATAAATGTATTTCCTTCCGAAACACGTCAAAATATTACAATAATTGTCCTTCCTTAATCACGATACGAATTCAATGTCCAAATATGCTGTTTATTAAAGAGATGACTGGAAGTATCTGAATATATTCTAATATTCTAAACACGATGGGAATACTACACAATAGTCATTCTTAAGCGAATTGCAGATTGAATCAAACGTCCACGTCAGCTTTATACTAAATACATTTCGATCAACAGCTAAATTATACTACTAGTATGCTGATGAACCCATTAATTGCCGATTTTATCAATTATCAAACAATTATTTTAGTTCAACATTAAAGTTCAAATAAAGTTTAGTATTGTAATACACAGTACGTAAAATATATTTCCATTTTTTTTGTATAAAACAGTTTTATGCCGATATCAAGGTATACGTTTCAATTACGTACCTAGATGTTTATGTCAGAACTGTAGGTTGGGTGTGATTACAATATGGACATACAACATAACCTGTTTTGGTGTTCTCCTGAACTATTAAGCAATCGTCTGTTTTGCTTGTTGTTTATTTCGGTAACAACGATGTGCGCATCGTTTTATTCAGCACACTCATTTGTTAACAAACACGTGTTGGGTATACATATTATCTTTTTTTGCAGCATCCGCATCTGCTAGACGTTCCGCGCATTTATGTCTTGTCCCTATCTAAGTAACGCGATTGGCTCAAGACAGAAATGCGCGGGACGACTAGCAGATGCGGATGCTGCAAAAAGTTTTCGCGCCAAAATTGAGTTACGGGGTTTGGTTTGGCACCGTCGATATTATTGTTTTGTGACGTACTGTACGTCGCAGTGAAATGTATTGCTACTGAAACATAATTTGTCAGCCTCGTTGAATAAAGGCTTCACTTATTTAATATGTCTACAATTTGAGAAAGCGTGTGATAGCTAAATGGTTCGAAGGGAAAGACGTCGATGGAAAACTCTTGGAGCAACCTTTTAATGTCACAGGGTACGAAGATAATAAGCGAATCAATTAGCTTCATATATCATGTAAGTGCAAGAAATGTTTCGATACTAAGCCATGTAAATATCTGGAAGAAATAACGATGCTGTTGTAACAATACCAAAAGTCCACGATTTTGGATCATCCCTCGTATGTCAGATTAATTTTGGTACTGAGATGACAAGTACCAGCGAATATTCGTCGATTAAAACCTGTGGCCGCGATTATTGCGGAAACCATTTCATTTGAGAGCAAACATTAGCTACCTTGAAGTTCCCGACGCTCCGAGGTAGTTCTACTGGAATGCCTGCAGATATTAGTCCGACGTAACATCACGAGTGTAACGGGCAAAGTTAAATGTATGTAATAAGTTAAAAGTTAAAAATTTAAGTTACCCATTGTTTGAGCTCTTTTCAGCTGTTAGGCCACTCAAGCACCCTTTGACATTTTAACTTCCCCTGGTCATTTGGCTACCTATGGAAATCTATGATCGTGTCTTCCTGTAGAGACTACTTCCCTACTGTTTGTATGACAGCCAAAATTAATATGTGGCGCCCATGAATATACACTGCCCTCACAGGTACCATATTAAAACATGGTGGAGTGCAGAATGTGGTTCTTGCTCAAGGACATTAACCAGTGGTCCAGAGGGGAGGGGTTGAACCCGGGACCTCTCGATCCCGAAGCGCGGGCTCTACCTCTAGGCCACCGCCCCCACACACGCATTAAATTCATAAAATATATACATTTGTTGATTAGTTGTTGGAAGCAGGTATTACTATCTAATAAAAGTTAGATTAAACATCGTTTGGTTTCGCGCAATTTCTCGCAAATATAATTTCGTGTCTATGAATAAGAAGTTGATTATGTTTTTCAGAGCACAAAGGTGCATTACAATTATATAAACGTAGGTTGTGGTATTGAATAATACTATGTATTTAATATGATCCTGATACTCGCCTTCGGGTGTTTTTACACAGTGAAATTAAAAAAAGGATATCGATATAATTAATTAACAATTTAAAAAGAAATAGCTAGAGCAGATTTATTGTATAACATAACTGAGTTCAAGCATTCATCGAGATACGAGCTTATAATTGAAAAATAAAACAAAAAAGAAAGTGCCTGACACAGTTGAGAGACAGTGCAATGCACCTACAAAGTATCGTCTGTGTTTTTTTAATTAATAACCCTTAGCTATAGGGTAGGTGTTCGGTCACCAGGGTGAGCCGATGGATGAACACTGACCACGTACAGAATAAAAAAAAATATGAACAGAAACGTCAGTATTATACATGTATGACGTTTTAATGTTTATGGTGTTATTTACTATTTAGAACAAGTCTGGTAAATTGCAATCTCCGTATATTTTACATAATCCACTATTGAAGTTAATTTATAATAATACAATATGGGTCAAGTGCCATTCTTCCACGGCAAAATATGAAAAGGACATTCATGTATCTTCCAATGCTTTGTACAAGTTAGTGGTCCGGAATTACCTATACTACTCAACACTCACCTTATGATGTATCCGTATAACTATAATAATTTAGGATAATGGTAATATATTTTTACCATTGTGTTATCTTTCTAAACAACACGTTTGGTGTGATTTTATTTATATACACTGAGCGGCAATGAAAACGCAACACTTTTTAAACTTGAATCTTTCTGTAATCTGTCAACTTATAAACTTGAAATTTTGTGTGATTACTTCGATATACACTCAACCGCTTTAAAAACGCACCACTATTGAAAATAATCAAATTTTGTCAAAATACATTTTTTTGCTAAAATTGATAGTTTACAGGGTTTTGCAGTTCATAAGCTTGACCTAGATAAAGAAAATATTTTTTTTTCATTCGGAATACCCCGCCTAGAGAACTTTTTTGATTTTGCATGTTTTGCGCGTGCAGCTCGAACGCGTCGACCTGTGTGATCAATATTAACTTTGAACTGTACGCTGTTGGTTTACACATTGAAAAAACAACATAAACAATATTTGCTAATGGTATGTTTTATGCTGCGAATATCTCGATTATTTGTTCTTGATGATCGTGCCTCCGCTTCCAACTAAAAAGAGCATCGGTATCTTAGCATGGCGGTTCAGCTGCCACCATTCACTGATTGAGGGCTAAGAACATCGATTCCTAGCGAATGGCACAGTCACAAACCGACCTGGATTAAACCAGCTAAAGGTATTGAGCCCGAGCTAGGAGGAAACATGACACAGGTTGTGTCACTGTAATTGGTTCCGCATGGCTGCACACAGTGTCAAAATAATGCTGGGCGTCAATCAACAAGCCAAAAGTACATTAGTGCATTTTCATAATTATTTCTTTCAAAACTGTCAATAAAAAAGAAAATTATTTTAGTACATTTTTTAATGAGTTTTCTCCTGTTTAGAGCCTAAAATCCCAACTTTTTGTCTTCAAGCTCATTCATAGTGTTGATTTGAGGTGCCATAGAAGCACCACGGGCTATGTCATGATAGTCTGATGCTCATAACCAAGACTTCAAGTTTGAATAAGGCTTGAATCCATCTTAGGTTTACATAATGCGCATATCTGAACCGCACTCGGTCGTATGGTATTAGCCAGACAGCCATAGCCACATAACATTTATAATTCAAGTTAAGCATTGCTTGAATGGTGAAAACCATCACGTCGAACATAATTCTATCCTATTACGTAATAATTGTTATGCTTTAGGAGGAGATATCACGAGCATGCATCAATGTAGCGGGCTCTTATAATTGCTTTTGAAATTGTGACTTTCACGTTCATGGGTCTCAGTGTTATCTTTATCATAACTCATTTCAAACTCGTAATAATGACATGAAAATCACACATCTCGTTGACTGTAGACTGAAGATTATTAATCCGAAAATAAGTAACCATAAATTAACGTTTTCATCACTAAAACCGATATTTTATATGTGGTGCGTTTTTAAAGCGGTTGAGTGTATATTATCTACAGAATTCAGCTTTTTCCGTGAAAATACTTTAAGAAT
Source organism: Spisula subtruncata (assembly GCA_963678985.1). NCBI lineage: Eukaryota > Metazoa > Mollusca > Bivalvia > Venerida > Mactridae > Spisula > Spisula subtruncata. The sequence goes on along the minus strand of OY787661.1, from coordinate 9,902,746 downwards.
CACTCGTCCAAAGCGGAATAGCCTTAAACCGCATTTCCCGCGTGCTGATAGGTGGCTAGAGATTTGCTCGCATATTGTGCAAGCATTTTGAAAAATATGGATGGATAAGTCGGAAAAACAAAATAACTAGTAGAAAACATGGTGCATATCTCAAATGCAGTTTACGAAAGATCGGTCGTAATGCTCAATTGTGGGGTATCCGTACTAAAAATCAAAGTTTCTTTGATTTAAATTTCCGAAGTCATTATTTCATTAATATACAACATGTTTGAATACATATACACATGTTAAGAAAGCTAAAAATGCATTGAAAATCATAGGAGGCAAGAAAAATGTTCAAGTCAAGTGCGATAACTCTTAAATAATTATCTTCACTTTTTTAGATAAATCATCAAACTTTTACCCTAAATTGTATAACTGAATATGACTGAGCTTGTCTACATGCTCAAGTTATGGTGTTCATTAATATTTAGACGTAAATCGTGTTTTGAAAATTGAGCTCGCAATTCAAAAGCGCATTTCTTCTCCATTGAGTGTAATAATCAATCTTAAAATCTATAGCGTTCGTGTAATTTATTTCCAGTTAGAAATGGTGATACTTTCACCATCCTTGGGACAAATATAATCAATTTTTATTAATCTAAAAACGAGCAGTTTCGAATATGCGTTTAGAGGCGCAAGATTCGAAACAGTGTTACAAAGAAACTGACAAGTTAATTATTTAATCATTTTATTACTCCAAGATTATCTCCCTTTGACCATAGAAAATACATCATGGATAAAATAGACGATATTGTATTATTTTAGTGGTTGTGCGCGAAATAGTGTATAGGCTCCTTAAAAGTACCTGAACTTCACATAGCCCTTCTGCAACAACGCACCAGCATCCCTCTAGCATTCAATGAACGTTTCATAAGATTAATACGTCGTACATGCACACGATGGATCGCTCCTGGTGGTTGTTTTTAAAGATTAAAAAATGCAACTTTCTGTTTTATACTGACCCCAAAACAACTGGTAAAAAACTATGTTGCTAAACAAATTTATCTAATTCGAAGTGATATTCGTGTGTCACTTGCATATATCTATTCCATGACGAAATTTCGCGATGCTTACATACTTATCAAATGTGTTATGCTGTACTATGTAAGTGTTGCGTTTTTATTGCCGCTCAGTGTACATTAAATTTGGTTAGGAAGTCTGTTTGAAGAAATTACATTTTCAGCCAAGAATCCTTGGTATGAATTACTGTACCATTTTATGAGAAAGTGAAATAAATGGTTGTTTAGCATGAATCTTGATATTTATTTCATTTTCTAATCGAACCATATTTCACACGTACATCAATGTAGCATTCACTGGAATAATCCGATTGAAATGTGAAGCCGAATATATTCTGAAGCATTCATTGATGTGCTTATTGAATTTAGCTCGACTTTTTACACCAATTATTTTCTCCTTAGATTTCCCCATAGCATAAATCATTACGGATAGAGAGTAAGCTAACAAGAATTCTAAAACGTAATTACAAGCTCATGAAAATAAATTTGTATTAAACGGGTCTGAGGTAATTCTTAGAGATATAAGCACTACTGTCTTGGGAATTCCAATCACTGGAAAACGTGGACTGATAATTTGTAAGCAGGGAACTTGCAATGTATGTGTTAACCAATTAAAATATATCTAATAAAAGTCATTACTAATAACGCTTTAGGCAAAATTTGTTATCAAGGATTCATTTAGATTAAAACAATATCATTTGAACCTAGCCAAAATTTTAAATGGTGTGTAGGTCATATACTTGTCTCGCGTCTATGATGACGAGTTGTGGCAACCTTTTGAAAAAGGTATTGTAAAAGACTGTCTTACGACCGCCACTCGAAACATTTGTGTTGAAGATGATCGGAATGTGGATCGGAACAAAATGTTTGTGTTTGAGGTAATGGTGTTTTATCTCCGTGTGTATGGAATTTTGCGACATATTAACAAATAGCAATGCAATTATTGTAAAACGTTTAGTTTTTTTGTAGTGATGGACTCAAACTTCGTTGTTTATTTAAGTAAACTTTAAATGATTCTAAATTTAGCGGTGTTCTTTAAGTATCGATTATTGTCGTACATGTAATATCCTAACCCATTTAAACAAAACGTGTAGTGTCACGACATTGTCTGATAATTCAATATGAACATAATTATTTTCGTGAGATGCTCCCTATAATTGACTGAAACTATTCATCAGTGTCGCACATACTTATAAGTTTAATTTCCGGCAAATCGGAACTTTGTATAACTTGTTACCGGTGTGTTGAAAACATGCGACAATTCCATGCATGGAAAACATAAAGTGTGTCAAACTGTGTCATATATTGTTGTGAATCATAAGAACTACAATTAGCCGCTTTTACCGATATTGCCTAAATTTCTATAATATTGGCTCGTTGGGGAATGCATTTTCGATATCCTGGTGAGCCAGGGGAAGTAAATAGTAAAATACTTAATGGCAAAAAAGTTATGTGAAAGGGTACTTGAGTGACATAACAGCTGAATAGAACCCTAGAAAATTGGTAACTTCTTGTTTTATCCTGGAATCTGCTTGGAGTTCCTAGCTGTCTAATAAGACCTGGCAAAAACTAGACAGCTGGCACATGGTAATTAAGGTTCAAGTTTCTCTAGTGAAAAATATCTAAATTAAGGTATCAATATTCCGAAAAGAAGGGTTTGCCTGAAAACAGGGGTTACTGGTCACGTTTTCCCTAAAAATTAGAGCATATCTATAAAAGCATTACATGCTATGTTGAAAACAAGAAGCACACAGTTAGACATACATGTACAAGGAAGAAACTGCTCATAAGTCAAATAGCGTATGAATGCCGTCTGCGTCAATATACAATTTTATGACGTTGGTGAATCTGGAATGTCTTTGAAAGTACTTGTTGTCCATAAACTAGTATGCTTTTACCATTCAACAGTTACAAAGGCGGTGTTTAATTTCTGTATGTCACATATTGCAAACACCCCAGAGGTATGCACGATGTATTTACAATAACAAATAGCACATGTGCATCTACGTAAATAGTGACAACACAAAGTACGCTGGATTTTTAAATAAAAATCGATGTTCGCAAGTCGCTAAAAATGCCCAATTATTATTTAACAAAGATAATCATCATCAAAACATGACAGCAGATGTACGGTGTAAGCACAAAAGTAGAAAAAATATAGTTGCTGCCATTTATATACAGTACTTGTATATTTCTGGACGAAATGCTCCTGGAAAATTACCGTGCATTTTGATATAAAAGTATTAGTGTCAGGAATCTAAGTACATGTATATGTTATAGGATCAAGTCATTTGTTTTATTACCAAAGTTACTACTGGAAAGTAGAACACAATTAACCTAAACGATTAGCGAACGACATGATCAGACAAGCAGAAAAGACGTTAATAACCTAAACCATTAGACCATATAACTAAATGGATTACATCGAGAAAAAAAAATTCATATAAACAATGAAGTGGCAATTATTTTATAAAATCATCCTTTGATAATTAGAATTTATAGAAACTATGAACTAAAAAAGAAGGGCAGGTATCTAGGATGAGAATGCAGTAAATCGTCATACATTATAACATCATTAAGAAAGTTTGAAAACTATTGACGAGATTGTCCGCTTGGTCTGTTTATGCCATATGACGCCAACATTATGTAGTTTATTGTGTACATTGAGTGTTCTAATTGCTGTTCCTATAGCTTTTAAATTGTTTTAAAGTGTATGTACAAGGGTGTTTCATAAATAATACAATTGCCCAGCGCAAGCGCACTGGGTGATGAATTAGGTTGAATTAATCATTGCTTTCGAAAAAAGCTATCCTCAATTAACAATATCTTAAAGTATCATTACAATATGTCGGTGTATAAAGCCAGGGTAATTCTCTTTTCAGGGTCCACTCGCACTCACTGTGTTAAATTCATCCATACAGAGATAGATAAATCATGTCGTTGTCCAGAGATGTTTGCATCGTACGATTTTATTGAAACTAACCATGCGTCTTGAGAAGTGCCTTATCGATACTACGCATTGCTTGCTTGTGTAAAAGCGGTCGGAATTTCCAGAGTAACCTTCATTTTATAAGAAAAACAAAGTCCACCAAAAGTAATCCATTTAAAAAAGACAGAATAAATGTTGATCATATTGGATTGTTTTTATTTGAAACATATTTTTAATTGCCACAAGCGACCAAAATAGTTTGAAAACCTATACGGTGATTTCATAGCTTAATTTGTCCCATTGAGGATATTTAATAAAGCAAATAAGGGTCTCTCGAGTACATTGATAGTTTAATAGTGTTATATTGTTGAGAAAGCATATATTGTATAAGATATTACAAATTTAACATATGACATAAAGCCCGATGTTGTAGCTTTATGCTAAAAATAATGATAAGTCAATTTAGGCATGTACAGTGGCCCTAACTGATATTTAAAACATGCACAATAAATACCTTTAATATTTGATCGAAATGCCTGAAAACTTGTCAACTAGCACTAGAAAGTTTGCGTAACACATAAATTTACTACAATAATATATCACAAATAAATTTTTCTACCAAGTTGCATTATTTATGAAACATCCCTCGTACTATTGTCGGTGCCACGAAGTATCTGCTTTTGTAATTGAATGGTTTGTGGGTCTTTTAAAATTGTTTACAATAATTTTATCAACATTGAATAATAGAACTGAAAAGAAGACTAGTATAATAAACATGACACGTCATGAATTACAAAAACATTAGACTAACATAAACCATTTCACCTTAACCAAAACAGACATCCATGCTATTGTACACAACTATGGTTGTCATATTATGCCTCAAATGCATACAATATGTCTGTCATTTTATACTCATTTATCTCCTTTGGTGTTCTTAAACAGTTCATAATTGCCGGGGAAGAATGCCACATGGCTACTAGCGTAATTATAAATTGACAACAATAGTGGGCTATATTAAATGTACAAACCTTGCAACGTACCAGTCCTAAACAACACCATAACAACATATATCGCATTGCTTGGTGTCTTACTTTGTTGTTTGATTATGTGCGCGGAAAGTGTTTATCAATCGGCTCAACCTGGTGACCCAACTTCTACCCTATAGTAAAGGGTCATTGTTATTTTTTAAAAGCAAAGTCGATACTTTGTAGATTCATCGAACTGTCTATGAACTGTGTCAGAACCAATTTAGTTCGCTTTGTTTTGCAAATATAGGAAAGTATAATATATCCGATGAGTGTTTGAACTTCTGTTAATTTAAGTCATTAATTACCTTATCTCGATACTAAACATTTGAATTCACTATGTAAAAAGAGCCGACGGCGAATATCAGGTTTGTGATAAAGTCATTGTCTTATTGAATACCACAACCTACATGTATATATGTACTTATGTACACTGAAAAACAAATTCAACTTACTTTTCGTAAATATGAAATGATCTTCCATTGTGAACTAAATTTAATTTGAACTTTAAAGTTACATTAAAAAGAAATTTAATATTACATTAAATTGCGTGTGCTCAAAGATAAAATCGACAATTACATTATCAGATATAAAACTGGGTTCCTCATCTACATAAACTGTTGATAGAAGCGTCTTTAACATACAACATACTTGAACATTGCAATTGTATCGTGCTTAAGCAGGAACTATCGGTTGACATAAGAATATCATCATAGAGTATATAGAAAGGAGACTCCAGCCATGGTGATTATCCAAACGTGCTTCACTGTCGGAATTATAATTATCATACTTGATACGATAGATGTGAGTATTGCAGCGGTATGCAGTGAACATAAGGATTGTAAGACATGTACCAGTCATACAACATGGACCGGTGCCCCTTGTCCCTGGTGCCCACTGACACAGTCGTGTCATGCCAAAGGATCGTGGTATAACCATTGTTCTAACGACCAGAATATCCAGAATGAAGACGAGTGTGAAAGCGATGAAAGCAGTAAATATGCTTACGATGCGTGCGAAGCATATAAGTTAGCCTTACTCTCGGCTGTAGCGTACAATGACAAACCACGCGAGTGCCTGAATGCCTTATTCCCGGACGGTGACTACAAAATCGCAAGCGGACACATTTTGAAGCGAAAATGTGACGATTACTTTGTCTCTTACAACAAACAATGTATGGCAGTTATAGTAACGTCACAACTTAACAAAGAAGTGATAGTAGCATTTCGGGGAAGTAAAGACATTAGTCAGGTTGTTGAGCAGGTTCTCACAATAATAGGTGTACCGTCCGTAGCATCACCTGTCGGGGGCTATGTTCAGGATTACTTTCAAAATGTGTTCAAAACATTCTACGCGCCACTTAAGAGGAAAATCAGATCTTTAATGGAAGCTCATCCTGACTATGAAGTCAAGTTTACTGGACACTCGCTAGGCGGAGCAGTAGCATCCATTACAGCTGCAATGTTTGTCAACTCTAACATAATCAAATCGGAAGACGTATCCCTTTATACGTACGGGATGCCCAAGGTGGGTAACAAGGACTATGCTCTAGCTTTTGATAAGCTTGTACCAAATAGCTGGCGGGTTGTACGACAAGGAGACCCGTTCACTGTGTTGCCTACATGCGTCCTGGGCCCACTCTGCACCTTGTTAAATGGACCGTATCACCATGGAAACAAGGTCATATACACTGATGATGAAATGACAAAGGACTCTACCTATCTTGTATGTGATGGAAATGAGGACACTGCATCCGAGTGCACCAGGATTGAACAGGAAGAAGAGGCTGTGACTGATATGGGGAACACAACGAGGCCACTTACGTTTCGGAAACATAAGTTCTATTTCGGAATTCAAATTGGCGGCCATTGTGAAAACCTTGTGGACTAATGAAAGTATGGACGTCAACAATTTATGTCATTAGAATAAAGCCATCCTTACGTCAGTACGATGATATTTTAACAATATACCTATACATGCTTTGCATATATCTGAACAGTTTCATTTTAGATTTGTACTATCTTTTCCGTCTTTGCAATGGCTACAATATGATACTTAGAATCTTTTTAAAGAAATTGTAACTGGAAATTAATATCTGTGTCGATTTATTATACATGTACCAAACTAACAAACATTCAGTGGCTAAAAACTGAAGTTATTTAAGTTTATTGGGGCTTTACCAAGTACTTTTGCAACATAGAAATATATTTTCAGTTGCGTTGTATTTGAAATGCGTTTATGTATCAATGTTAACCAGTTGGATTACAAAATTGAAATAAATCATTTTCAGAAGAGAATAGTTTATCAATAGCAATTATAGAATTGTGCATTTTTAACATCAAAGAAAACACATTTATGATGTGTCAACAAAAACAATTCTAAAAATTACGTGTACGAGGACATTTGATTTAATGTTGATGTAAGAAAGGTTTAGCATATTGTGTTGACCATGTAATTTACATAACAATGAAAACTGTTGAGTTTTTGTACAATTTCAGTAACGAAATATATGGTAACCATCAAAAGTACATGAAAAATAACTGCATCACAATACATGGTACATGGGAATAAAAAGTAGCATGGTAGTATAACTTTATTGCCTCCATTTTCTAGAGATGTATCGTTTACAGTTTCAAACATAAAATAAACATATAGCAAGAGAAATAACATACAGAAAGACTTTCTGGTAACAAGTATATTTCACGATTGCAATACAAAATTTGACACATGCTTGGCTAAGCATGTTAAAAGTCACATTATTGTCACAACATGTCATATTAGAATAATGCTCCACAAACCATGTCAAAATAGCATTACTTTTTACTTAGGGAATGTTTAAAATCATCGGGATTCGTATCGGTCGTAACCGTATATGTTGCGTTGAAAGTTAATTCGAGGCTTCTCGAGGTTAACGTCGTTATTGAAACAATGCGCAGTTGTATCACGTCGTATTTTTGCATGATTTGTCAGATGGTTTATCGACGCAATTGAGCCTATAAAGCTCCAAACAATCATGTTTGGATATTGTAAACAAATGCAGCATGTATGATTATCTTCTGCAACCAAACTTTCCTGGTCTGTGACCTGTGACAATGCTGTTTTCACGACTTATTGATTATTACGAGAGCGCCATATAACGTCATCACAACCTGTGTAAATGATGGTTTTTGATTGCCCTTGAAATGATTTGATTTTATCAGATTGAGCGAAACTAACATACTCATGGGTGGTATGTGTGACCAGTGTCGATGCTGGATGTTGTAAATACACCATTGACTTGTGTAAGTTTTGTTAGTTCTGTATTAAGCGATAAATAACAGTAGGCTGTGTCGAAATACTTTTACCCGGAAGCGTTAGATGTTTAGCAACTGTTTGTTGATAGTTCATGTAACTAAGTTGTGGCCAGACAAGAAGTTTGAATTGTAAACACACTGATACATGTACAGTAATGTTAGGATTGTAATTCTAGAAGCCCAGTATGATCCACTAAGTCAAACATGCCTAGTTCTATGAGTAATCTGATCGGACTCTAGCCAGGTCTTGTGACGTCACATGGTAAAAAAGTATGTGTGATATTTTCTGTCTCTTTCATTTTGCAGCATAACAATATTATAGGCTTATCTATAGAACGATTAGTTTAGAATAATAAGTTTCTATCTCTTTCAACAACTAACGAAATATTATTTTTGCAGCAATTGGGTCATTAAAGTACTCGACACAAGTTATTTTAATGCAACCCAAGTAAAGAGACATTGTTATACGGTTAAAGCACTGCTGACATTGATGCATATGACATTTTTTCTTTTACGAGTTTTTTTACAAATCTTAATAGTGCATAGTTATTTCATAATGACATAATGGTGGGTCTTCACTGAGACCTCTCATTCATTATTCGCATCATCATCCTTCAGAAATTCCTGTCATGTGTTTCCTTGTTGGGGAGATATTGATTACCAAGTCAACTTGTGTTTCTGATTACTGCACATCATGTCTTCATCTTGGCATGAATAGGAAACAGTGACACATCCTTATGCATCAGCTGATTAACAAATTATAGTGAGCACACACACGCAATTGATGTATTCACGCTATAAAGACATGATTATCTCTCACATAAATGTGACCAAATCTAAAGTTTGTGATGATACATTATTGATTGGTAATTTAAGAATACGGCCAATGGTTGCTTTCCTATCACACGAAATCCTTGTATGGTGACACATGACAATACGTGAAACTGATCACGTACTGTGGTTGCAATTGATTTCGTCGGTTCAAAATCTCGTGTCATGCCCCATTTTGGCATATAATGTGGCTGGTGAATTTGAAAATTACCAGTGTTTAAACAAAAATGTAAGAAAGTATATATCGCTGGCTCTAAATGAGAAGGTTGTAACTACAAAATCTTTATTTTGACAAAACGAGAAAAACTGTCAAAAATTACTCATCAGTTCGGTCAACATGACAAGTTCCGATAAGTTCATGACAAGAAGCGCCTTATTATGCTTATTTTATATATGTATGCGTCTTATAAGTAGTAGTTACGACCTTCTCATTCTAAGCCAGCGATATGTCTCAATATGACAAAATAAACAATTAAAACAAATATCGATACACCTATATTTTTACGTGTTTGATTGTTATTTTCCTATTCAAAATGAACAAGTGATAAAATGGAAATCAATACAAATTGCATATACTCAATGATGAAGAATGTCAGCACATTTCAACAACGAGCTAGTATTTATGTTATTGTTTTTCTATCAAATTATCCTTCAGAAAACTGTGAATGCAATTTAACGTTCGACACAGAAAATTAGTGCCAAAGCGAGTAGTCTTTAACTGCACCACATTTCAGTTGGAAAATACCTAACAATGTTTTTGTGATATAGTTTGGTGATATTAATTTCAAGGCCGTTTTTTATAATGATTGAATAATATTATAATAATCATTTAATCAAATGCGCTAATACATGACTGGCATTGTTGCATTGGATGAAAAAAAGATTGCATGAGAAATAGAATACTGTTCCTTATCAAAGGTAATGGAAACACATCAGTCACTATTTCCGTTGTATACTCATTGCATAACCCGGTCTTATAAACACTTAAACAATGAAGATTGAAATTGCAATAACCAGTAGTTGTTGTTGTTGTCGATGCAGTGGTTTGCATACTAGTATTATGATAAAACTCACTATAAAACAAATATTCATCAAATTGTCTCAATAATGTGTTCCTGCTTTGTTTCGGTGGGGACTTGGATGTTTTATCGTTTCTTCGGCTTATGTGTGGGCATTGCTCAGTGTACAATGTAGTAGCTAGAAATATGTTTTTCCCACCCCATTCCTACCTTGCCCAATATTTTAAACTAGGTCAAATTGTAGTTGTGCCTCTTTATGTCGCATAACGATAGGTTACTGCCCTTAGTGTTTTAAACTAGGTCGCTCCCCAGGTTGGTTGTGCCTGATTTGGTCGCCGTTTTGTCATGGGTTTGTGCTGTTGTGGACGTGCATTGGGGCCTTGGGGAACTTGATTACGTCTTAGCTGCGTTTCATTCGGTCTCATGCAATTAACTGTTTTTCTAAAATTTATTTGTGAAATTGGGTCACCCTGCATTACTTAGGCGGGAACTTAGGTTGGTTTATTGTTTCTTTGGCTTAGGTGTGGGCATTGCCCAGGGTAGTTGTGTTGTGGTGTTTCTGATTTCTGTGCTCGGCTAGTTAGGTTGAGTGCTACCTTCCCTGTCGGATTTTATCATTCCTTTTTTTTAATTATTTTATCAAAACTGATAGAGGCAGCGCACATAGGAAAACACTCACCTTAAGTGTGCATGTGAATGATTATAATTAGTACCCAAATATATTATAGAAAGTATGAATATAATATCACAATTTTTTATTTTATTTTAATACCCTGATGAACTTATGGTTGTAAGTGATCTGATAATTTAAACAATAGATCGTTAATGTATACTGTATTGATCGTTTTTGGCGACTTATCATATACATTTCTTAGCATATACATTATTTATTCCTCAACTATTTGATGGAACAATATTTTTGACGTTGGTAAAAGTAATCATGGTTTTATCTGTTGTGTTTAATATTAAACACAAATATTCAACTAAAGTGTTAAGAAATAACGAATGCTATTCGTAAAAAAGAGCTGTGAAGTAGGGACCAGACAAAATGTGATATACATCACAACATATTCCGATCATTCATGAATATAGTATCGATGATATTGCCTGACTCCTTTATCTATGCCAATATTTAGTTTTGTCGTAGTGCACTTATAAACCGACGAGATTAATAACAATCCTTTAGTTGTCTTAATGAAAATGCTACTACGAAGTTCAATAACGAAAACGTCGACCACTTCCTTATGTCAGATGTAATATCTAATCCATCTAATGGTATATGTGCCACTCGCAAAATAAACTAGATGCTATTATGTAGATTAGAGAGGACCTTTTACTCACGTTTTAGTTTATTTATGACATCAAACTGAAGCAGGTTACATCATTCGTAAATTTCGCAAATACGCAAACACACACTTTTAACACAACTTCAACTCATATTGCCTTTTTAATAAAAATGTATGAGAAAGTCTGACAGGAAAGGTAGAACTTAACCTTACCAGCCGAGTCCAGAAATCAGAAACACCACCACACAACTACCATGAGCAATGCCCACACAAACTCATGGCAAAACAGCGACCATAAAAGGCACAACAACCCCGGGGCATGACTTAGTTTAAAACACTAAGGACAGTGACATAACGTTATGCGACCTTAAGAGGCACAACTACGACTTGACCTAGTTAAAATTACGAACAAGGTAGGAATGGGGTGGGAAATAGTTTAAAACACTAAGGACAGTGACATAACGTTATGCGACTTAAAGAGGCACAACTACGACTTGACCTAGTTAAAATTACGAACAAGGTAGGAATGGGGTGGGAAATAATATTACATATTCCTAGCTTCTACACTGAGCAATGCCCCCACATATAAGCCGAAAGATCCATTAAAAATCCCAAGTCCCCACCGATAAAATGCAGGATGACCCCCTTTCACACAAAAAATATATAGTGACAAGTTAGACTTGGTAGTTCATCGTTCAAATATTATCGTTGTTGCCTATTTCCAGTTGACAAAATAAATCGTACAAATTGTCACCCTTTTACCTGGAAACATATTGAAGGACAGCTCCCTGTGTGCGTATCACACGCGACACTTCAATTGAAACTATTTGAAGAATGTGTTAAGTTAATATGCGCAGGAAATATTTGATTTATTGGAACAAAAGATTTCCTAGTACAAGACACATACTCCATCATTCTGTGAGTATGTTTTGTTTTTAGATAGTAATTAATGAGATTTGTGACAAAACTTCCTATAATTAATCATGCATTCCCATGGTAACTTAGACTAACATTTACAAATCGAATTTACTGTACAATGGCATTTTCGTTGTCTTGTCATTGTCCGGCAATCGCTTCGAATTACTAGATTTAACATGAAAAAAGATATTATGTAATTTTATAGAGTAACGAAAATGCTCGTCCGTTTATATTTATGTGCACGATACGTGCAAGTTTTGTTCATCATCACAATCAAATGTAGAGACTAGAAATATAGTGTATTAAATGAATCAATGGATAAATAAACTCACGAAGCTTTGTCATTCAAAACCAGACACGGTATTAGCCGCTAGTTTTGCAAAGCAGACACATAACATACCATTCTTTTACTCAACCAATACTTGTACAGTATGTAGAGCTATTCAAAACATGTCATAATTATGTCGCCACGTTTAAATAAATTCTTATTATATCAAGAATTCAAGTTTGAATGGTTGCAAATATAAGAAAATATCGCATTTTAAGATACCTCTACACATTGGTGATCAACAATTAGTAGTATTAATAATAATTCCTTGATCAAATTACCAGAAATATTTCTATTGTAATATTGATTCGGACAAGCACTGTGTTTTTCTTGGCACATAGGCTGACAAATGGTCTACGGAGGCTGAACGAGACTTTGTATCCTACGTGTGTATGTCAAGTTATCTAGGCCAACTGAATATTGCTTTTTCCATCTGCAAAAGTAATTGAATAGAACATCCTGATTCATTTTGCATTAAGTCAGAGCATAATCTGCCCGATATAAGGCTTCCCGAAAGAAACAACATAACACGCATTTGATCATTTATCTGGTTAAAAAAGCTTTTATAATACACGTTTTATTGTCCTTTTTTTCAAAGCATAAACGTACTGTAACAGTATTTAGACTGATTCTTTATTTGTCTCCTATAAAAGAGTTGGTGATTGACCAAAACCATATAAAGTTGTCATAACCGCGAGATGTCTGTCTTGGCATTTACTACAAATGTAAACGTGCCGTATCGTGGGGCTGTGTATCCATGTGAACTGTTTAGTACGCATTGTCCTGCAAACGCGGTTCTCCGTAGCAAGTTAACCCGTTATTTGTTGTAATGCCAAATAACGTCTTCTCGTTTTTTTTTAACTATTTACTTATATGAGTATATCTGTGTAATCATACTATCGCCAAGGATGTAGTATAAAGTTAGCAATGGCTCAGACAAATTGGCAAGATCTTGCAGTACTTGAATGAATTAATATACGATAAATCCTGAACTAAATCCTCTACGCGTTCTTCATTCTTTCGTACCTGTGTTAAAACATACGCATGCCGCTTAGGATAATAAAATATGGAACAATGATTTATCTTAACCAATTACAAAATGGTCATAAAGGTAAGCCAAGAAACAAGTTCGGATTTTTGTCAAAATCAAATAACATCGTCCAAATCTAGAAATCAGTACCAGAAATGCTATATGTTGTACACATCCTTTCTATCATGATTTGAACTGTTTTGGTTTTATTAGGTTAGACAGTTTATATTTGATTGAATTGTTTTAATTGACTTAAGGATGCAACTACTGCTTTGGGACTATAACAATTTTAGTTACACGATTTGTCCCTATTAAATACGCAAGGGTGTTTATGTAGCCGGGTGAATAGGATTTAATAAATTATAGGGGAGAAACTTGTGTAGGCAGCCGGCTAGCTCAGTCGGTAGAGCATTCGCCCTGTAAGCGAAGGGTCCCGGGTTCGAGCCCCGGTCTGGTTGCACAATTTTCTTTCCCTGTTACATTTGGCGCCCAACGTAAATAACTCACCATACACCATCAGAACGTCCCACAGAGGTTCTGGTACTCCTGGAATTCGAGGATGAATTCTTCGAAGGGTGTTGTGTGTGTAGCCGGGTGAATAGGATTTAATAACTTATAGGGGAGAAACTTGTGTAGGCAGCCGGCTATCTCAGTCGGTAGAGCATTCGCCCTGTAAGCGAAGGGTCCCGGGTTCGAGCCCCGGTCTGGTTGCACATTTTTCTTTCCCTGTTACATTTACAAAACATTGTCAGTAGAATACTTGAAGTCATTAGCTGGCAACGAAGCGTTACTGATTACATTTAGCGTGGCATACTTTCAATACAATTCAAAATATTTCATAACAATTTCTGCATCGTTGGGTTTGTACTTATTACAAATCATGTTCACATTGTCAGATATATAGAGGATCTATCACGAGTTGTCAATTGCTATAAAGTTAAATCAAACAAGTTCGTGAAATTTTAGTTAGCAATGTATGCTTTATTTGATGGTAAAATTGATACTTGTAAACATAGTCGTATATATAAGAGTTTCACTACAAATACTTTGTGTCGGATAAAATTGTCTCTATCATAAGAAGACAACGGACGGACCGTGTATATGACCTACCAAGTGACAACAGGACAAAACTCAATAATAATAACGACTTTATTTATTGTGGATTACATATTTGACAGTTAATATCAATTTTCAATAAGGTCCACTGAAAAGAAGAAACAAAATAACATAGTAAACAAATAACAATAAATAAACCCCCTCCCAAACATAGGCATATATATATAAAACATAAGGTATGTAGTGAATTGCAAATGATAGTGTTTTTGTTTTGTTGATAGACTGTTAATATTATATACTTTGTATCACATGACCATAACAGTGGTATCGCGCATAAGTTTGCTAAGTGGAGATACTATCAGGTCAGTGTGAAAATTTGTATTTGATGTATTTTGACTTAAAAGTGTTTAATGAATTGGCTTTTCTGATATCTCCAGGAAAAGATTTCCATAGCTTTGGTCCAGCATAAGAGATTGACTTTCTGAAAATTTCTAAATTTGGTTTAGGCATGTGTAGGAGATTATTTGCAGCTGACCTTAATGTTTGATTGGGATAATTTGTAATTTGAAATTTAGAACACAGGTGTTCAGGAGCTGTATTGTTCAAGCTTTTAAATACAAGAATAGCTTTTTTATATTCAATTCTTTCATAAATTGTCATCCATCTCAAGCTTTGAAAGAGCTCTCCAGATGGCGCATAAAAATATTTGTCAAGAATTATTCTTGCTGCTCGCTTTTGAAATTTTAATAATATGCCAAGTAGAAGACAAGTAGAGCTCCCCCATATTGTGACACAGAAGTCAAGATGAGGAAGAATATAGGAATTGAAGAACAGTTTCCTGGTTTTGAGGTCAAGACAACATTTTATTCTCATGAGAATCAGATCAGTTTACACAGATTTAAATTATCACAAAGATTAACTAGTTCCTTTTGTTTCACGTGTGTGTGAATACCAATGTACATAAAATACCTAACAAAAGTATACTGGGAATCACAAGGGCAAAGAAATATAGTAAATTCAATTTGGATAACTCTTGCACAATTTTACTTCTTTTTAAGTGCATTTACTACATTTTCCCATATAATTGTATTGTCATGCATAAGTGAAACATGTTGACTTTACGAAATAATACATATTAGTCCTGAGGGCTTTTTTGTATGTCTTTGAAAAAACGTGTTTTCTCTCCTTTCAGTACATAGGACTCTTTTGAAGTGCGTTCATAAGGTGTTCGTCAAATTGTAAATGCAGCTATATGCCCGCTTCGGTAATAAATATTGTTTTAAGTGTATATTCTGACAACGGAAACAAAAATAAATATTAAAATACTGAGAATAAAACCAAACTTAAGCCAATAATTACCCTGATGTATCCTCACAAAAGATATTCTACCAAATTACCTCCCCTTGACCATCATAATTTTGAAAAATTAAAAAATCAATTTTTTTTTATCAAATCGCATTATATCGAGTTTGACTATTTGTTTTATTGATTTGGCGATTAGTCTTTAATGTGTATGGAATAAACCTCAAATATTTCATTATTTAACGCTTATTCATGAATTTCAGGTTTATATGTATGGTTCTGTTATTTCATGGTTCCGTGAACTTCTGTTTCATATTTTTGAACATAAAACTACTTAAATCGCACCTCAAGATCGTACATAACCAGTACACAAATTTTCATGCAAAAAATAATAAATAAAACAGTTATACGTTAAAAACCGCTGCTCATATATGAAATATGCTAATTGCACATTTTGTGAACTTCATCTTGATCAGGGATGTCAACAAAAACATATTTGACGATGATGCAAATTAGATATTTTGACGAAATTTTACCACCAGCCTTTTAATGTTTGGATAATACTTCAGGCCAAGTTTCAGATAATTCCTATGTATAGTTCTATTATTATTCATAAAAAACATAAGCGTTCGGTTAGTTGTTTTGCTTAATATATTAAGACTTTCACAATTTTCTGTGGTCAAAGGGAGATTTTTTTGTGCAGTTATAGATTAAGCTACCTTCCTTCCAATACAAAAACATAGTAAATCGCTATGTGTATTTTTGAATTGTGGGATTTTGTCACTTGTGGTATCATTATTGATCAGTTTTTATATCTTAAAATCGACAATTGTCATGGATTTATATCAAGTACATATCGCTTTACACATATGCAGTTAAATCCCCATAAAATATTTGGCCATTCTAATAAATAAGACGCGCAGTATCTGGTTTGCGGAACTTTGACGCTCAGTATACTATTTGGTTATATCGATATAATTGAAAGTGGACTATACATATGTTTTTCATCAACACGTGCACCGCACGCATCTATTCAATGAATGATACCTCGGGTGTATTGATACATATATAGTTTGGCAAGATTGATTAATTGACAGGAATATTACCCAGTTCAGATTACGTGTTCAATCATTCTGTATTGTCGCTTTGTTGCAAAATAGGATACGTTTTATGACAAAGATTCTTCTGATGAATCACGAGTTCCCATTACCAGTCACTTTAATCGGGTAACATTTCGTGCAGAGAGAGAGAGACGAGTGAGCGCAATGCATGCACTATTACGGGGTAGTTTTCGTGCTTTGTATTTTTATTTGTTCGTTTGCATCCTTCCCTGTCCGTTTGATCATAACATGTTCATAGTTGATCGATTGTATTACTTTGTGTATAACGTTCAGAGGGTGAACGATGTTGCAGTCAAATAACATGAAGTAAGTGCTAATACTCCGTTGCTACACCTTAATTGTCCCTGGATACGCCGGCTAGAGCTATGCAAGCGTTATTATTATTTGCTCAGTCCTTTCATGTGTCACGATTGAAATCTGCTGCTTGGAAAACAATTTAAAATGGAATAAGTTTTTGGTATTGTATTAAACCCTACCTCCATTCCCTGGTACATATTATTATTAAATGTACGAGACGCATATAAATGGAACCCCATATTTTATAATAAAAAAAATGATTGTTGTAAGTGTATAGATGCTTAATTAGTAATTTGTTACAAAATTAGAACTTTTAATCACACCCGTGCGTTTGTTATTACTTGTGTCAGCATAGTTACAGAGCTCTTAAAGTGTTCATCAGGGAGCTTACATAAATATGTATATTTAAATGTTCTATATATACTTAACCGACCTTAAAGATACACATATCGTTATGTGTAATTAGTATGGTGTTTTGACAGACAATTCACAGCAAGAACACCCATTTATTAAAGGATTTTAAGATCGTATTATGAGCCATATAAATACGGATGTATATAAAATTTGACCAGAATCTAGTGGTGATATGGTGCATGTTAAGCCAGACGTTGTACTCTGACATTTTGACAGCAAGCTATTACATATCAGACAGTTGCAGAATGATGCAGACAAGGATGATTTATCAATATTAAGGCACAGCATATATAGTAATCGGATAGAATAATTGGCGTGTCAAGTTCGGTGAGATTAACAGAATAGAAGTGATTTGGACATTGTTAAAATAAAACGGCACCAGTGGCATATAGTGTACATAACATATAAATGATTTGATAGTTTCATGTTATAAAATAACCGAACATTTTACTTTACTATCTTAAAGTAATCATTGATGAAATAAAGTCCGCCAAGCTGTTCTGTCCGAATCATATACCATTCAGAAGTCATAGTCAATAGTATTGATAGTAGAAACAAATTGACTCCACCACACCATTGTAAAAGTCACATGACCTGATTCATATAAAATTCATTATCCCCGGTTTTAAGATTCTGTGATTCGCTGAAATGATATTTTACTGCCCTAACCGAGTCGATTATCAGCATCAAATATAGGATAACTGTAACAAATGCTAGTATGTCTAGGTAAACAAGGCGCATGGGTATCAGCGTTATCCATCTTGTATTCGACGCCATGCCAATTGACACTTGCCTCCTTTATCTCAACAAGAAGATGCATCAGGAAGAGAACTTACTTTTTGCTTCTGTGTTTGGAGCCGGTGATTTGCGAAATAAATTATGTAGTTATTATAATCCAGTATATTTTGTCTTGATACCGTCTTACAATGCCGTAGTGTGCATATACGAGTTATCAATCATCTATAATGGCGGATGATACTATGTCGACTAAACGAGACGATTCCAATGTATCATCTTTATCCGGCTTACATTCGTCGCCGTACATAATGTATGTGTGAACTTACTGAAGTTTACTTCCCTGATTGTGACCCAAACAAATGACATATCACAATTAAAATTCTTTTCTTTTTACTTACTTAACCCCAGTGGGACATAAGACTGCAATCGTTTCTCTCCAATTAGCATAG
Source organism: Spisula subtruncata (assembly GCA_963678985.1). Classification (NCBI taxonomy): domain Eukaryota; kingdom Metazoa; phylum Mollusca; class Bivalvia; order Venerida; family Mactridae; genus Spisula; species Spisula subtruncata. The sequence goes on along the minus strand of OY787661.1, from coordinate 9,883,646 downwards.
TTATAAGCATAGCTTAAATTTCCTATTCGAAACTATACTGACATATTCCTTGTAGTAATTAAAGTATTATAATCTGAAATATGCAATGGTATTAAACATCCTTTATATCCTGTCTGTTGTGTTGACATTTTAAACTAAGGCATATTTCCTATTCATGCGAAAACAACGGTTCTTTATTATTATGATGACAGTCATGTTTTGACGACCAATTAGCATCGAGGAATATTTGTTATGCTATAAATCATCTTGATCAAATTAGATTAACTATAAGCATACCTTTCCTTACATTGTAAGGAAGTTATAAATGATTGATGTAGATAATTTACTACGCTCGCTTAACCTCCACAGACTCATATAGCATTAGTGCGAAGTTTGCTTGAATAATTTCTCGTGGATGCAATATTTTATAGAAGTATGCTTTTTAAAATACTTTGCATGCATCTAAAAACTGCAGGCTTAAACTCATATTTTGTTTTTGTATATTTTGTTTTTAGAATACACACCCAAAACTTAACAAAGGACCTAATCTTTAAGGTGGATCGGGTCGGTTTGTGTCGTCTGTATAACAAGGCGCCTTTATACTCGCAAGACACTGAGCATTTTTATATCAAAGATTAGTTTCCGTAAAACACATTGAAATGTTCCCATTTTTAATACGTAGTAAAGAATTATTATTATTACCATTTGAAAAGACGGCAGTTAAATTCATGAACGAATACTCCTTGTAAATTATCCAACAATCTTATAAAAATATTGGTGACGGGACATAAATTTTAGGTTATATGATCGAGTCATTTGTTTCATTATCAAAGAGGCTGCTGGAAATGCGAACGAAATTACGTTAATTCTATCATGAACGATATAATTAAACATGCAGAAAGAACACTAAATATTGTATCCTTAAGTCCATATAATAAGAAAAGTTATTCGAGAAACAAAGATTTTCATATGAACGATGAGGTAGAATTTTTGTTGAAAGCATATGATAATTAGAATTTAAAAAACAAGTAATCATCTGCTCATACAGATAATTAATGATTTTAATTAATGACCAAATCAGTGCATGAAAGATAAAGCATGTTAAGGATGAAAAGCAGGAAATCCTCTTACTTTTAGCATCATTAAGGAACGTTGCAAACATGAAAGGATTGTTTGCAAGTTTGTTTTTTATGCTTAATGACATTTATTGTGATGTACTTGAGTGTGTGAATTAAATTTTGTAGCAGATTTTGTAGCTGATAAGTAATTGTACTTTGCAGTTACTATATTTTGTAACGCGAAGTATCTGATTTTGAAAGGAAATTTCTTTTATTAAAGGTTTACTGTCATTTTACCACTAATGGGGTAATGACATATACATATTACTTGATTAAGACATGGCACAACATAACTTACAAACACATGACGCGAGGACAACTATGAAATGAATAAAATATAATAACATAAGTCAGTTCAACTACTATTACAATAGCGGGCGCACTCTGCTTGTTACTCTACATCCATTTTAACTAAACCTGTAATGTTCCTACCCAACAACTCAAGTATGTGTGTTGTCTGAACATGAAAACATACATCACATTAGATCAAGTGCGGTTGTGTATTACTCACAGAAAAAACATAACGAAAGGAAACGTAGGTCTTTCAGGAAGTTATCATATGACGGCAATCTAGAAATAAAACTTTTTTACGCTTGACACAGGTACGTATAAACGAGCGTATGCAGACCCTGCCTAGACCAAGTACGAATGGATTAGCATACCGATGGCTTAGTATGAGACGGTCGTAACTAGTACTTACGACCCTTTAAGATTAATACGTATTTAAAATAAGCAACACAAGGCGATTCTTATGAGCCCAATTTAATAAAAATCGGAACTTGTCATGTTTAACAGAACGAATGCTTTACTATGTGTAAAGATTATGTATCTGACAGTATTTTCTCGTTTTCTCAAAATTTCCATTTTGAAGTTACGACCTTCTCATTCTAAGCCATCGATATAACATAATCGGGCCATATCACGTGATATATGACCGTAGGATCTTTGTCATTTGTCTGGGTCACAATAATACGATCTTGCTCTACCGTGGTTGGCTATCCACGTGGCGATAGGGAGAAAAGCGTTAATAAGTTCACACATAAGGAGACGAATTTCCATCAGACAATGCTGATCTACAAAGACTGTCTCGTTTATCCGGCACTATAGCATCCGTTATCTATAGTTCGTAGGTACAGGTACATGTACATGTAAACACAAGGAAACCAAATATGAAATAGTACGATGATACTAAGACGATTATCAATTGAGTTAAGATGACGTTGTGGTAAATTGCTTACATAGGCAAAGCCATAAATATATAGTGATATTAATACACCTCTCTGATCACATAATGTGTAAAGATTGCATACCAAACAACGCTGAAGTTGTTAAAGTAATTTTGAAATGTATTGATCATATGACGCGCTAAACTTTCAATTTAAACGCTTCGTTGCCAACTTCGCTGTCCGAATGAAAACTGCTTTGACAATGCAATGAAAAAATCCCTTGTGAATTTAATATGATGATTCGTGCAACTAAAATATTTAAGTCCGTCCGAAGCAGTCAGTGTTTTCTTAAACCAATTGCCACTTTCCAATTTAATTGTAATTGTCTAAAAATGGAAAAACAACACCAATGCGGAAAAAGTTGATGAGTCATAGACAAGAGGTACAACGGGTTGAATAGCATGATATAATTTATTGCACAAAAATGTAACCAGCCTATGACACGTTTCATCAATAAATACTACAATATAGTTGCATATCTTGTGCGTACGTCGCTGAATTGTATTCAATTTGATTAATGCGTTCTGTTTCGTACCCATTTTCTGCAAAAAACAGCATTCAGTTCGACTATGTTTAGATCACAACTGCTCCGGTTAATCACGCTGAAATTGACACAATAATAATACCATCAGATTGAACAGCCTTTATATTTATCAATCAACGTTGTCTGCATCCTGCAACTGTTTCATGTGTAATGGTTTGTTGTCAAATTATCTGTAACGTCTGGCTTGGTATGCACCATATGACCAATAATGTTATTTTATCCGCTCGGAATTTATATGGAAAATATCAACATCATAATGTTCATTAAAATGAGTTCGTGTTCTTGCCATATAATTGCTACGTGCAGGTCAAAATCATGCATGAAACACGAGTATTTGGAGTTAGAACGTTGACATAGTTGCTCTGTACGCTTTTGCTTAGAATCTTTTCCATACTTACTTTTTGTTATTTTGTGCAGACATACAACCCTCATTCATCTGACAGAAAAGCAATCTGTATTCGGTCACGTTTTACCGAATATTTGTCACGGCTATCCTCGATGGCTGTTGTGTCATCTGTACAAGCAATACAATGTTTGGCTCTTATTAGAATTGTGGTTATAAAGCAAATGTAAAGTTACGACACGGCAATTATGTTTAGATAGTTGTATTTAACTGTTTTGCAAGATTTGAAATCCTTGACTAAGTATTATAGTTAGGTTAAAGTATAGTATTTGTCATTTGCACTTGAATTGTTTTACTATTTCGTGTATCCACAGAAACAATATGTTTGACACTTGAAGCGTATGCAGGCACAGAATACATTTTTGTCTATGACTACATAGCTGTTATCATTTGGTGAGCAAAGAAGGATCAAGAGATAGTGTACAGTATATTAGTTGTGCATAAAAGTGGCAACAGTTAAAATTGTAAATGATGGCAATGTATGATTCATTATACAATGTGTTTCGGTAAAACTTATTCTATTGTATAACCAAATGTTATTACAGAATGATGGAGCACGTACAATGTACTGAGTAATATATTTGACAATGAATCAATCATACTAAAACATATTGCACTACATCTGACGCATATTTATATCTGACTATATGCGTGTGGCACGGTTGCTGATGACATTGATATTTATATAATTGGTTATATTATATCGATAACATCCATATTAAGCACAGTGTGTCACTCATAAACTATAAAACTTGAAATAAAATAATAATAAAAGCAAAAATAATATAGAATCATCTACTTTATGTCCATAATATACACTTGCTCCTTGATATACCCGTTTTACAGACTTGTACGATACTTGTAATAATGCTATGAAAGAGTTAATGTTTAGACTGTAACTAGAAACACTGGAAAATGTCGACAGAGATTTTAGATAATTTTCACATATCCGACATGAATTAATACAGACACAAGAAATATATGCTATTTTCTACGATGAAAACAATACAGATAAAACTTATGTATTGGGAACGCCTCGTTTATCCGGCAATGCATCATCCGTCAGGTTCTCGGTGAACACGAATATATAAACAACGGAATAGTAAGACAGTATTAAGAACTTCATCTTCGGTGAAGGACGCTTACACATCATGTTTGCGAATTTTGAGCAGATCATATGAATCAGTCCAAATGTCTTTCACTTGGGCAGGATGGAGTAATTCAATGTCTGAAACTTTATGAATAATATATGTTTAGACTTTAGATATACGAACCAGACTAGCAAACAGTATGTTCTCTTGATCATGCCTGTTATTAATAATACAATGTACATGCTTGGCTTTGGCGTTACATTTAGTGTCAGCGTGCTTCGATTATTTGCGCATGTCTGTTATCTTGAAACGTCGAAACAATAGTTTTATGATGGCATATGCTGAAGTAGAATAATAGGGAATTAATAGCCCCGCACAGCGTGGCTATTGAAAATACCCAGACCCGTAACAGGCGAACGTACATATCTTCGTTGAGTTTCTGCAGGTACTAATGCTTTCAAAAAATGTTATTTCCGGTCAAAAATTTCAGGCAGTTTTCCGAGGTGAATAGTCCTTGGAATATAAAAAAATAGTAATCAGTAAACGGTTGAGCTTATCGTTCTCTTTCAATTACATATCATTTTTAAAAAATGTGTAATAAATAAAAAAACTATTTTTAAAAAAACAAAGGGAAGTAAAACATACGCTCTACTCCGCTTAACGTGTCACTAGCCAATTGATTGCAAGCGTTTGCGAGATTTTCATGCGCCCATTGCACATGGAAGATGTTTTAATAATCATCAAAAATAAAGGTGAAATTTTCATCTGAATAGCCGATTTATCATGACAGTACTTGATCTCCGCTTTTAATAGACATATTTACGTTGTTTTACAATGATATCAACACTCAGATCATACCAGATGCTTTGACGTAAGTAGGCTACAATTCGTTCCATGTCAACAATGCAAATCAACAATTCTATGTCTCAATGTATAGCTTTTCAAAGCAATGTTTATGAGATTATTTTACTACTGTCAGTGTGTATAAGACTTATGTACCAGTTAGTTTCCTCCACAGCACCCCAGCCCCGGGTGAAGGGGCGCCAAGCCCCGGGTGAAGGGGCGCTCCGGGATTTTGAGTTGTCACAATCAACAGCCATTCTAAGGCCTGCGGGGGAAGCTGATGGTAAAATCTCCCACGTTTTCCCTGACATCTACCGGTAAATATTGTCTCTAGGCTATTGGTTTTCGCAGAAAAAATCCTAAATTTCCCCTGCCTTGCCCTTGATTTGATTTGATATGAGTTTATAAGGTCCTCGTATCGTCCCATACCTTTCGGTAATCTGGATTTTTTATAGGACCCCGGCATGTACCCCTTCATGCCGAGAAAGTTAAAAAGATCGAAATAGGGTAAATTTGTCTTGCAGATAATTTATCTGCAAGCGTTAGCCGGACGTTTAGTTTTTGTGTTATTTAATGTAAATACAAAAATCGACCAATGAGATCTAGAGCATTTGTATTTACTCCTACTTGTCCTATATTGAAGTGAGTTGCGTCCCTGTGGTCTTGGAAGCAATTTACAATCAAGACCATCAGGAGACATAGAAATTTAGCGGCACTGTGGTGTCAAAGGGTGCCTGAAGCAGACAAAAATTTATCTTAGTTTTTAAAATGCAGTCTGGTTTGTCCGGACACGGACGGGTGCTCACGGCTGAGTTTCACAGGGGCGTTGAAACTTGTTTCACAGGGGCATTGAAACTTGTTCGGACGGGTGCTTTTGGAGAAACCAGACAGCTGAGATCGTTCATCCTCCCACACCGGCGATACTCGAGTTTCTTTGCTTCAGTTTCTCTTTCACGGACTGAGACGTGCGTCTCTTACTTATTTGTCCTAACTTAATTCCTACTCGGGCTAAGACATGCGTCTTTTAACTTACACATTAAATTAGACTTCTCTCTTGTTCGGGCTAAGATAGGCGTCTTTTAACTTAATGCAGTCAGTGAGTAATTAAGTGAAACTTGTTCTCGTACTCGGACTGGGCCGGGCGTGCCTTCACCTTATGCATATTTAACTATACATTTGAGAAATAAAAAAAAAAATAATGTGTGTGATTTTTGTTCTGTTCCTGACAATAATACTTATATTCCTTATATACTTAGTAGTACTCCTAACACTAGTAGTGGGACAATTTCAATTCCTATCAAAAATATTCATAATAATAAGGGTGCTGCTTGGCACAAAAAAAACACTTGGCTTGCCTTGCCTTGCCCTGCATGGCTATCCACCATGGATCCCTGTGGTCGGGGGGGGGGACTGTGGATGCAACTGACTGGTGCATTCATTATTTGTGGTGGACAAACTTGTGTACTAGGTGGGTCCATACGTTGTCGCTTATGTTATATCTTCGATTTTCCAAACGGATAAGGACGAAAGACAAACATGGGAGGCTGTAAATTATCTATATTCGGAATATAAATAAACCATTTTATAGTACAAGGTACGTCTTTGATTTTATTGAATTGGAATCAAATTATGACAATTTGATTGATTGACTTGTTTGCTGCATAAAGATTACAATTCACAATGATTGCATGCATTTGTTATCTCCCTTGGATAATGCATAGCTACTGTGGCCCGTGTCTATATCTACAAATATAGCCTAGCGGTTATCTAATATTTATTAAATACCCATTTTAGGCAATGCCTTAGTTCATATTAGTCCAGTCATTTTAACGTTTAACCTGAAACCAATTGCAAAACCAACAGTTTTGTCTTTATAGGGTGCGTATTCCTTTGCAGTGTTCATATGTCCTAAGTAAATATTCATGGGTCTTTTTGTAATATGCAGAAATATATTGAATTGCCACATGTTTTAGCAATATGTGTCACTTTTGTTGTAAATAAATCTTGACTGGTATCAGTAATTGATTTTTAAATCGTGCTGAAAGGAAAGGTATGATGTGCATATGCCTGCGTGTTTTTGTCAACAATCAAGCATATTGCATATTCAGTGAATAACAAAACGACCTTACGCTAATTAGTATGTTTTACTGCACTAAAATCATTCGTACCAAACCATTTGTCACAAATTTAGAACTTGAATTTGGATACTTTATTGCCAGGTTGAATAATATTTCTAAATACGGATTATTTTACTATATTGGGAACGTGGTGGGCATGTCAAAAAGCGATATAAACTAAGAATACAATGCTTAAACCTCATCTCAACTCAACTCAAGTATATTGTAATACAAGGCCATCGGCCAAAAATACGCATATTCTACATTTGATGTATGTGAGTGACTAAATCATGTTTTAAATAAAGCATTGTCATTTTATGATAGTCAACGTTTTAAGCAATACATTTACATATATGATATAAATGGACATGTCTAATTAACATAAGCTAGAAACAAAACATTCAACATAAACCATGTTTATAATTAAGACACATACACATACTATCTTCTAGATAACATGTGATTTATATCACGTACATATCGCTATACACATACGCAGCTGAATCACCATAAATTATTTAGCCATTCTAATAAATAAGACGCACAATATCTGGTTTGCGGAACTTTGACGCTCAGTATATAACATGTTGTATAGACATTTATTGTGTCCTTTCATAATAATGTCTGTCTGTTTTCTTCTAGCAACACATCTTTCGATTGGAATCATGATCGACGTTGTATCAATCACGTTCGCCTTCTAGTCAATGTCATGTGTTTGTACCCATTTGCTTTGTTTAATCGTTCCTTCCCCAAAGTTCATATGGTCCAATGAAAAGCATCATTTAACGTCCCAGAGAAGTAAATTATTTCCACTAACATCCATAGTACGATCTACCAATTATGTTCTAATCAGATCAAGCTAGCTTGTGCATGAATATAACGGATAAAGTAGCTATACTCTATTTCAAACGGGCTTTAATCGCCTACGGAACATATTTTATGTCGTTGGTTATCTATTTTGATGAAAGCATGATCCCAATTTATCACTATAACAAAGGAGCGTTAAGTCTTATATTACTTCTGGTATCATCAAAGTATCTTCCGTAACGCTAACTACAAAACGCTTGATGTACTTTTGGATTCAATTTATGAAATTATTCTTAATATTCGCATTCTGCATTCTACGTTCGACATCATTACCAGATTATTTCAGCAGGTCCAATAACTGGATTGTGATATCATAATGCGACCGTGAAGTATATTAATACGCGTGTAACAGTAAATGCCATTTTCGACGTGCGCCTGTCAGCGTGTATATCTGTTGAATACATTTATTATATTGCAGATATTGAAAACTCTGATTGCAGCCAGTGGCAAATGCGAGATTCTTTAACACTACAATTTGTTTTAAATTTGCATCGATACAATTTAGTATAAAAAAGCGCGTATTTTAAAATGGAAAAAAGAAGTCCTGAATTTTGCCGGAACCGAAAAAACATCGAGCATCGATATTCGCGCACGGACTGTATATAGTCGGTGTTTATGTTATGTTACGTGAAATGTAACTCTGCAAAGTGCAAAATGGATATTGATTTATATCGTGTTTGCATGCACATATAACATGTAGATGTTCTCCTCTGTTCAAATATAACTAATTTTCCTGACATAGAATCATAATTCAAACAATACGTATGCTTATGAATGGTGAATTGCAATATGTGACGACATAACACACACATAATGGTTTAATAAGTTAACGGCATTCGGAGAATGATAGATTTATTTCTTAACAACAACCAAGTTCCAAAAACAAGGCTTCATCAGTTTGGTTAAATTATCGAGCTCCATACACAGTGCACTAAACCCCGAAAGCAAAGTACATTGCAAGAGATTAATGGAAACGAAGAGAAATGACATGCCTACTAGAAACTGATGACACTATGAAATTCTGCAAAGATGCAACACAATAATAACTGGGAAATATTTTAATTGCATCCGATGAAATTGAAATGTCTAGAACAGAAAACGCAGTAATGAACAAAAACGCTTATTGTAGGCCTTAACCCTTTCGCATGTGTCATCTACTGCAAATGCAATTGTGGCTAATGAGTATTACAGTGTAGTTCGTATTACAAATGAATGAACCCATATACCCAATAGACACGCTATATATAGGGCTACATCGTTGTATGTCGCATTATTTGTAAGTAGTAGAGTAATGGATCACCATTACGTAGCGCGTGGAATATTTCTACATGATATTTATATCAAAAGTTGCTTAAATATTATGAGTTCGTGTTAATAATCAAGACTTCAAGTTACATGTTTCAGGAAATGACACAACTTCTTTCTTTAATTGTATCAAATTGAGTCCTACTGGGACAATGTTTATAAATATAAAAATCCACGCACACGCTTTGAAAACATAATTTGGAATCTATGACGCAGAGGAACACATACATAAAATAAGCGCCTGTAGTAAACATACGGTAATACAAAATATATATAATGTGTTTATTCTGCTGCAACTAGCGCTCGCTCAATAATTACGTAATGGTGTCCAATACTTGTTTCCTGACGACTCTGATGAATCTGGGTTTTTTTAATTATCATTATCAAGAATAAATTTTAAAAAATGTTGTATAAATTAAGCTTACAATAAAATGCAAGTGCAAGCATCTTTCTTGTGACGTCTCCTCTATCTGTTAAAGAGCAGAAGGAAACACCACTTACATATCCATGTTTGACGACAATTGCAAGCACCATTTATACATCCATGTCAATACTGTTCTGCTGCTCTGTAACCAGCAATAATGTAAATATGGTCATATGGTTATAGAGTGTGACCACAATACGGATTATGTCTTTAACAAATACAATTAGATGATTGTTTCTATATTGTCTTACTGTATCATATTGTTGTGCCTCATTTGCCATGGTCGCCGTTTTGTCGTGGGTTTATGCGGCTGTGTTGCTGTGCAGCAGGGCCTTTTAAAATTGATCGAGTAACTGATCGAGTCTTGGCTGCGTGTCATTCGGTCTCATTCAATAACCGTTATGTTATCATTTATGTGTGGAATGGGGTCATCCTGCATTATATCGGCGGGAACTTGTTTTTTACTAATGTGTGGTAATTGCTGCATGTAGTTGCGTTGTGGTGTTACTGATTTCTGTACTCGGCTTGCTGCCTTCTCTGTTTGATTTCCTCATACCCTTTTTAATCAGGTGGGACATTGCCTTTTTATGAATGAAAGGTCCTAACTCAATTCTGACCAAAAGTGGGTTTATGAATGGTCTGGCATTTTTATATAACAAATCATAGTATATTGTTTCCGAGAATCAAGCGCATGAGGGGATATCACTGATGCCATAGTAACATAAATTTCGCTAAGGTCTTTCTCAGAGATTACACAAACATGCTTAAAATAAAAACGTTGACAATCTCCTTGTCTTACACCCGATAGTGCATGCGAATGAATCGTGAAATTGATTACAATATTTTACTCTACATTTAAAGTACAATGTATTGGTGACGGGGTGCCAATTATAGGTTATATGATAAAGCCATTTGTTTCATTTTAAAAGTAGCTACTGAGAATTGGAGCGTCATTACGTAATATCTATGATAAACGAGATAATTAGACAAACAGAAAGGACACTAATCACTGTAGCCTTTAGTCGTTAGGAATAGTTACTCGAGAAACAAAGATTTTCATATGAACGATGAGGAAGGATTTTTGTTTAAAACACATGCCTATTATACTTTTAAGAATATGTAAACATCTACACATACAGATAATTAATGATGTTGATTATTGACTAAATCAGTGCATGGAAAATAAGGCATGGTTAGGATGAGAAAACAGGAAATCGTCTTACTTTTAGCATCATTAAGGAACGTTGTTTGTATGAAAGGGATTGTTGGCAAGATTAGTTTTCATGCTTTAGGGCATTATCATGATGCACTTGAATGTGTGAATTAAATTGTCTATTACTATTGTTTTAGCTGATTAATAATAAATATTGTACTTTACAGTTACTGTAATTACTGTCATGAAGTATCTGTTATTTGAATGGAAATATCTATATTTCTTATTAAAATATTTACTGTCATATTAACACCATGTAGTAACAGCATATACGACTAACTTGAATAAGACATGACGCAACATAAATTACAAACACATGTCAATTTAAGCGTTGTTTTGCTTGCAATCATTACACATTATGTGATCTCTGAGATGAGTGTTATTCCACTAAATTTCTAATTGCTTTGTACAAGTTAGCAATTGTTTTGGCAATGTAATGTAAACAACTATATTGTGAATTTAACGAATACGATTCGTACAACTGACTTATTTCAATCCGCCCAATGCAGCGATTGTGTCCTTTAACTAAGATAATTATTATATGACGACCGTCTTGAACTAACTCCCGATTTATTCTATTGGAAATCCAACTACAGGATTCGAATTTCTACAGACGCTTTAAACATCAGGTATATTTATTCCTTAAAAATAATAAATTGTATGGCTGTTTTGACACAGATACGAATATATGAGCATATGTAGACCCTGTTTAGACAAAGTATGAGAATTGTATTATAATCTGGCTGTATCGTTTGATATACAACCATAAGGTCATTGTCATTTGTCTGGCTCAGAAGCATTATCTTTCTTCCTTATTTGATCATCCACGACGTTATACGGGAAACAAACGTCAATAAGTTCTCATGTTTGGCGACGAACACCAGACTGATAAAGCTGATATATGAGGATTCATCTCATTTATCCGACAACATATCATCCGTCCCTGCAGGTCGGTATGGAACGAATGCAAAAAGTCTAAGTAATTTTGGTAAAACTATGCTTTGTCTTAAAGTGTATAGAGCTATAATTTAACAGTGATGCAAAGTCAAAAAAAAAAACTTGCATCGTATTTAGTATGATACTAGACTACCTTAATTGCAAATTAAAACTTTGGATGGGTTCCGTGTACTTTCGATTCAATCATCGAAAAGTAGACGATTCTTATAGTTTCATAGGGTGTTCTAGAACACTTTCGTATGAGAATGGACTGTTTGAATGTCCAATAAATCACTGAGGGAGAATCTGTTGAAACCAAAGCGAAAAATGATCTAATGGATATGAAACCATAATTGTTTTTCAGCTTTTGAAACTTTAAAAAAAATGTCTACCGATATAGCTCTATACACTTTAAATAAACGTTTTGTTCTTTACTATAATAAAACATATTTTGTTTGCCAATATACAATATTTACTATAACACCATTGCAACAAGTAACATAGCATTGTCATTCGTCTTGGTTGCAATATGTTGCATTTTATCTATTCCTGATTTTAATATACATTTGCTGGTAGGGAAAACCATTTTCGTTCAACCAGCGTGTTTGTCATCCGTAATACACTCTAGTATAAAACTAACGAATCCAAGCGTGGTGAGCGAACGTCTCAACCAATCAAATCCATTTTGTTCATTTCCTTATAAGGCAATTGATTAAATTCCATCACCGGTGTTTTCCAAAGATCCCACGTCAATCGTCCAATCAAAATCAACGTTACATACAGAATATAAATCGGCAGTGTTTAAATTTTATTTCCGACTATTAAATCGACGTATGAAAAAAGATATTGCGATATTTTGCATCGATGATCAAAAGAAGATTTTACTATCTTTGCACAACATAACTGGTTATTTGGATTGAAACTAGCGGTGGTTCGTCGTACAAGAACAGAATTTACCTTTAACGTCAGCACTTCATCCGACTCGCCGTTTTTTTTAAAATATTATTTCTGTAACTAACAAAACATGTGCAACAAAGACTAAATGAACAAACAATATGAATTGATATAAACTTATACATGTATTACAACTACACAATGATTAGTCGAATCAAATTATTGTTTGCATTACGTCTTCATCATATGCAATTTATATCTTAAATTGAAATTTTTAATTGAATGTTACTGCTCAAAGTCATAGTGTTTGATATGGGTGTCCCGAAGTTACAATACTGTTAGAAAACCATGTACGACTTATATTCAGTTACTGTCCCGGTTTAAAGTGTAACCATCCACATATAATTACGTGGTTAACTGTTTCGCTTGATCATAATAAATAAATCCATAAAGAAACTTAAGACAAGCAATGTAACATGCATGCTCACACAAAATAAATAAAAGTTATTGCTTTAACATAGTCGGGCTATATCATGTGATATACAGCCGTATGAACATTTTCATTTGTCTGGGTCAGACTCAGACGCACTAGTTTTCTTCCTGGTTTAATTATCCACGTGGAGATAGGGAAAACAAACGTCAATAAGTTCACACATATGGCGACAAGTACTAGACGGATAAAGCTGATATGTGCAAATCGTCTGTATCATCCGTCAAAGTTTGAACTGTAGGTGCATGTTGATACAATACAACACACACTTGCATTATAGCAGAACGATACCAAGACATATTTCTACTGGGTTAGGACAATTACATGTCATTTTGCGAAAACACAACTAAAACACTAAGCAAAAAGTGACCACAAGACCATTTTTATTTGTCTTGGTCAGACGCACTATATTTATTCCTGATTTGATCATCCATGAGCTGATAGGGGTGACACACGTTAAAATATTCACATATTTATTTTGTTTGACTTCAAATATAAGACGGGCAAAGCGGATGTATTGGGGACGTCTCATTTACCGGACAATGCAAAGAATAGAATAGAGTTTATTGCAAGGCAGTTTGCCCATGAACAAATAATACAATCAATGTACCAACCTTATCGTAATAATACATGCATATAATAAATTACCATTCCGGTTAGGTGTAAAAATATAATAAATATGATGAGAAGAGTATTATACCAAGAGTTTTTAACAACAATATTGAAAACCTCACATAAATCAAATGCGCTTCAAGTATAATATGGGTACTTCTCAAGAAGGTAGGTTGTTTGCATACTACTCTACTTACCAGTTTACAAGTAGATTACGGATTTAGTGAAATGATGAAATTTGGAGAAAAAATGTTAAGTTGTAAACACGGTCAGAACATATTTCTTTTTATCAAATATAGTATGTATCTCTTTTTGCCATACAACAATTGTTAAGTGTTGCACAGTTTTAAATAGTTTAAGTACTATCCATTGTAGGTCCAGGGTGCAAAACGGAATGTTAAAACTTTATTAAAAAAACCATCTTCGGTTAGGTCGCTAATACATAGTTTTGGCGAAGTGTGTACATTAATATGAATCAGTTCAAAATTGGTTTCATTTTGGCAGGATTGAGTAAATAAATGGCTGGTAATGCATACTTACATCGACCTTAGATAAACGAACGTTACTAAAGACTTGCATACAGTATGTCTTTGATCATGAGTGTTGTTAATAATGCAATGTTTATGCTTGGTTTTGGTGCTACAAGAAGTCTCAGTATGCTTCGACTATTGGTGCATGTCTGGTTTCTCGAAACTTCAAAACAGTGGTTTCAAGAGGACACATGCTAAATTAGAATAAAAATAAGCTGGATGTTGGATCGGTCATAGTTAAACTGCTGAAAGATTTCGAAGTCTCTAATTAAACTATAGTAAACCATGCATGTGGTTTCTTAATTACGCCCATTACAACACATCAATACCAAATGTTCACAAAGGGAAACATATGATATGCATAGGCGTAAATGCATTTGTTAACAATCAGGTATATTGCATATTCGATGAATACCAAAACGACTTTACGCTAATTATTAGAAAAAGAAGGCAAGGTTGTGTTCGAAATTATGATTTTCTAGCTACAAATTGTGAATTGGAGCAGGAAAACGGAACACCATGACCGGAGATGTTATATGCTATACGTAATTGTTGAATTTATTTAATCCATTCAAGCATGAAAATATGTTGTATTATCTAATTTACACTTGTTAATTTAATGACGTTCTGTGCATATATAAATTGTCAATCACCAGTACGCGTCGGTTTATTTCTTTATGGAAGCGTACAATCCGACGCTTTAATGTGTAATAGAACTTTGTGTACAAAGTATAAAGGGTGTGCTGTATATTGTATATTCTTTTTATCCTACATATTAAAAGCCATAAAACCCTGTTTTCGTACCGCTATCAGCACTCAAATTTTAATGGCTTTTATAAGTACTGCGTCGAGATCAATTTCTAAACATATCAACTAAAATCAGTATCGTACTGAATCCCACTACTCAGGTAGGTTCCAGTAACCTTTACAACAATGTATACTAATATATAACGTGTCTATTTGATACATTAGTACATACATTTGCAATATGAACTACAATGTAACTCATTATTCACACATGCATTTGCAGTAGATTACACATGCAAAAGGTTTCAGGCCTACAGTTAGCATTTTTTGTTAATTACTACGACTTCTCTTCTAGACATTTCAATTTCATCGGATCCAATCAAAATATTTCCCAGTTATTATTGTGTTGCATCTTTGCAGATTTTCACTGTGTCATCAGACATTTCCCATTGTTCCATTAACCTCTTACACCGTACTTTGCTTACAGGGTTAAGTGCACTATGAATGTAACTGGATAATTCAACCACATTGATGAAGCTTTGGTTGTGGTTGTTGTTAAGACATAATTGTATCATTCTCCGAACGCCGTTAACCTAGCAAACCACTATGTAAGTATTTTGTCGTCACTTATTACCTTTCACCATTTATGAGCATAACGTATTGTTTTATTTATGGTTCTATGTGAGGCACACCAGTTATATTTTAACAGAGGTGAACATCTAATATCTGCATGCAAACACGATATGAATCAAATATCTCTTTTGCGCTCACACAAACCAGCCAAGCACAAAATTTAAAACACCACAACACAATAACCCTGAGCAATGCCCACACATAAGCCAAAGAAACAATATAAAATCCAGGATGACTCAATTTTCACAAAGAAATTATAGAATAGCGGTTTTTGCATGAGACCGAATGAAACGCAACCAAGACTCAACCAAGTTACACAAGGCCCCCTACACGGCGACACAACAGCACAAACCGATGCCAAAATGGCGATCAAATGAGGCACAACAATCCCACTGACCCAAGTAAAACACCAAATGCAGTGACCTAACATTCATACGACCTAAAGAGTAGGAACTTCGACTTGACCTTGTTTAAAATAATGGGCAAGGTAGGAATATGGCGGGAAATAATATTACATCATTCTAGATGCATATTGCTTCAAAATATGCCAACGATATGACCCAAGCGACAAAACAAGACATAACCGCATAGTGACATAATTTACAAGGTTACTCTCCCTGTAGAAGGTGCAAACCGAAACAATACAAGCGGGGAATATTATAGCCTGATATTATATCTAGCTACATGTAGTACGAAAATATAGATGCCAAAAATGTTTATCATAGTGACCAAACAGCACAGTGACCTAGTTAAATAATATTCATTCAGCATCTCCGCTAGATACAATTGATGATAAAAAGGCTGGGCGGCGGACATTAACTTCCAAGTACAAGTGGAAACAAACATACACCGACACTGCACAGTGGTGTTAAAAGGGGGGCATGGGCACTGCTCGACAGATACAACTATAACAGAATACAACTTAAAAACTACAGGTATACATATTAGACAAACCCGACATTCCACCTCGAGCGTTTGCCGCATCGGTCAGTCAAACTACACGGAGCAAGACCAAAATGAGAAGACCAGAACAAGGGACAACACACATATAAATGACACAATACACATGCACTTTTGAAAGATACGAGGCAGCATTATGCTGGACAGCGAATTTGCAACAGAACCTGTTTAATAATTATACAGTAACAGAATGGAGGGCCCTAGGCCAAAGCAATTTTTGAAGTTTTCTATCTTTACTATAAAATGGACGATACATACATAAGGCAAGGTGGTCAATGCGACTTCCGCCTTGGAACATACAGCGACAATTGTCACTGGGGGTTAAACTAGTTTATTGTGCATCAAACCTCACACTTACTACAATGTCAACCTTATAGAACAGGACAGTGTCAATAAAAGTTTCCCGCCATGTAATGCCCCCTAACAAAAAGGCCACAATGACAGGTAATACAATAATGTAAAGCATAACTTATATACAGTGTGATCGTTGTTTTTCTTTTTAAAATATGCGATTTTTGATACTTCATTCATTTGTATAAATAGAAATTCAAACCAATTGTAATGTTCAAGCATCTCGCATATGTATATGCAACAGACTGCGATTAGAGTTTACAATATCTGCAATATAATTAATGTCTTCAACAAATTTACATGTACAGGGACGCATAGAAAATGCCATTTAATGTTACACGCGTATAATTCGCTTCATAATCGCATTATGATTTCACAGAGCTGTCATTGTACCTGCTCAACTAATCTGGTATTGATGTCGAACGCAGAATGTGAACGCAAGTTATTTCAGAAATTGAATCCTCATATAAGAACATCAAGCGTTTTGTATTGTACTTTGATGATGCCATTAATAAGATTAGACTTAACGCTCTATTGTTGCAGGGATACATTGGGTTCATGCTTTCATCAAAAAGATAACCAATGACCTAAAATATGTTCAGTCTAGGCGATTATACCTCGTGTGAAATAGAGCATAGCTACTTTATCCGTTATATTAATGCACTAGCTAGCGTGATCAGATTCGAACATATATGCGGAACTTACTATGGATGTTAGTGGTAATTAGTGGTAATTATTTACTGTCGCTATGCCGTTAAACGATGCATTCTATGGGACCGTATGAGCTTTGTACAAATACATGTCATTGACTAGCAGGCGAACGTGATTGCTAGAAGGTCGATCATAATTCCAATCGAAAAAACATTGTCAGAAGAAAGCAGACAGACACTATTATGAAAGGACACAATAATTTTATTTACCCCGCCTCTGACAAATTAGAAGCTAAATCAAGCAATGTGATTGGTTCATCACGATCACGTGATGACATAATGTCATCCCATATCGGGTCAGTAAAAATCAATATCGGGTGCCCACGTGATCAATATCGGGTCAGTAAATTCAATAACATGTCCCCACGTGATCAATGCCTAGTTCGACTAGCTGTCGGGTTGTTTTTTAGCAGTTTTGGTTAATAAACGGCGTTTTTAAAGGCACGGACTATGATGACAACGAATTTTAATCAATTGAATAAAGTTTGATGATAAGGGCTGTTTCGTAATAATATCTCAAGCAACGAACGTTAACAAAGTTACTTGACCGTGTCACTAGACTTTCCGTGTCACTAGCGAATTGATTGCAAGCGTTTGCGAGATTTCCATGCGCCTATTGGACATTAAAGATGTTTTAAGAATCGTCGAAAATAAAGGTTTAATTTTTTTTTATTTAAATGGCCGATTTATCCATGACAGTACTCGATATCGGAGGAAATTGGACTTTAATAGACATTACAATGATATCAACACTCAGATCATACCAGCTTCTTGAGCGTAAGTAGGCTACAATTTGTTCCACAACCAGTTGCTCGTGGTATCACTGTCAACAATCCTTTGTCTCAATCAGCAATGTAGCTTATCAAAGCAATGTTTTTATATGAGATTATTTTGTTATTGTGTAAAAGACTTTTGTATCAGTCAAGTTTCATCCACATCACCCCACCCTGGAGAATGGTTGGGATTTTGTGTCGAAACCCTGGCCTTCCACGACCTGCGGGGAAGCTAATGGTAAAATTTCCGGTATTCCCCCCCCCCCGACAACTAAGTATTGTCGCTAGCTATTGGTTCGCAGACAAATTCTCCTTCTTCTATTGTGGTTATAGTCCTTTTTAAATGGTCATCGATGGGGTAAATTCGTTACATGGTCATCTAGTACGATGTTTACTGACCATGTATCATCCCGTATCAGGTCACTAGATGACAATGTAACTAATAATGTAGATGAAAGAATGTGGTCATCTGGTGCATATCATGTCAGATGTTACAGACTAATTTGACGTTTAGCCATTCACTATCAGACAATTGCAGGATGCCGACAGTACTGATTTATAAATATATTTGTTGCTGTTCATAGATATAATGTTTGTAGTATCTAGTTATTTATGGTTATCCGATCCTTGCTGATGTAAACATAGAAGAAACTAAAAGACATCATCAGCAGATTATACAGCCTATATTAATATTGTTTTATATATTAACTAACTACCTGACCATGTCATGAATTTAATCAATACACAACCTGCAATACATGATAGTTAGACACTTTCAAACTTGATGAACGTAATGCTCATACATGTACCGTGTCTAAAGATGATATAGAGTATCGATAATTATAGACATGAACTGTATTACAATAAGACATGCTATTCTGATTTTCAAAATTGATTTCACCAGAAACCCTCAAGAACATGTATTAAAGCAACATTGCGAACCGGGTGTTGTCTTTGATAGTTGATAATGATTGATGGCCTAACTTGATACAAACAAGTAATGTTAAATATTATATTTTTTTCTTGGGCTCAAATTTTATCTTGCGCGTTATTTGTAAACAGTAGACTAATAAATCAGCGTCATATAGCGCGTAGAACTTTTGTTCATGGTATTTCTATCATAAGGTGTATACGTGTTTAGCGTTCGTGTGAATGATCAAACTTTCCATTCCCTCGAGGTACATATTCCAGGAAAAACAAAACTTGGTTCTTTAATTGTATCATATTGAGAAATATCAGGACAACATGTAGCTATATAAATCCACGCTCACGCTTTATACAACGAAATTGAGGAACTAAGACGCAAAGGAACATGTTCATAACATAAGCGCCCGCAGTATACATACGGTAATCTATAATTCGCTCATTCTGCTGCAAGTAGAACTCGCTCAAAAATTTCGTAATGGTTACCAATACTTCTTCGCTAATGAATTTGATAACTATGGTCTATTAATATCAAGAATAACTTAAAAATAACGATGAAATGTATAAATTAGACTAACAATTGACTCAACACGGATGCATGTTTCACTTGTAGTCTCCTCTATCTGTCAAATCATATTAATTGACATTACGCCAGGTGTTAATCATAATCAAATTGTAGCGGTACATTTAAATCACGTGGACAAATGGATTAACTTGAAAATCCTTCGCGAAACAACCTTCGACAAACAGTTAGGTGAGGCGATCTATGCTCTGTCGTAATGTCAATTAAGTTATGCTATGCTTGGTAATGAAGGATGCTTCTGTTCGTCAGCAAAAACCATTTGACCGTAACGTTATAAGAATCTATTACTTGTCTACAGCACAATTCATATGTCCACTACGGATATCGATATAACCCCAACCTGATCGCTAGACGCTGTTATTGAACCACCTATCATAATTCGTATAGAAGAGTAAATTGTTCTTTCAAAATTATGTTCGTTTGACAAACCATCCGTCGATTGTTATATCTTAACACGCATAAATACGAGGGTCAGAAAGAGAAAAGTTCTGTCTCTGTAATGTTTATCGTGTTTTCAATTATTGTACTTCAACGTGTGCATTATTATGACACAATTCATAGAATAGTGTGCTGACAATCGAGAGAGTGAGGGCATATAGCTGATGCCAAAGTAACATCAATTCCACTAAGGTTTTTCTCGGAGAAAACACAAAAACATTGCAAATAAAAATGGCGACAAGCATTCTCCTCACACCCAACAGAACATGCGAAATTATCGATTAATTGATTGCAATATTTTAGTCTATATTTAAAGTACAATGTATTGATGACGTAACACCAATTAAAGGTTATAGGATAAAGTCATTTGTTTCATTATGATCACAAAACATTTTTATTTTGCCAATATACAAAATTTACTAAAATATCGAAGCAAAAATAACAGAGCATTGTCATTGGTCTGGGTCACAATGGGTTGCATTATATATCTTCCTGAATTTAAATATCCATGTGGTGATAGGGAAAACAAACGATAATAAGTTCACAACATCATTTTATATAACGTCGACTATCAAACGAATAAAGCTTTCATATTGCGAGCGACTCGTTTATCCGAAAGAATCCGTCTAGCATAGGCCGTACGTTACAACGAACAAACACGCTACATACAAATGTAATAGTTGATATCGTGGCATTCCTCTTTTGGGTTAGGGCAACAATATATTGAGCCGTTCTCCACGAAAACCGGGCTTATTGGCGAAATTGTGAAAATGGGGATAATTATATAATTAGAAAGAGAAGACGTTTATGAACAGTTTCTGAAAATTTGAACAAATTATTCCATAAACTTACAAAGTTAAAGATTTTTTAAACTGACCACTACTGCCTACTTTATGAGTGATGTCGCGAACGTCAAGTGCTACAATTTTTACATAACGTAACGTGGCATTTCAATGATCTAGTATCTGATACATTTTTGACGTAAACTTTTTAAATTGTGGCAAATTTTATAATCATATTCTTATGTTAATCAAACGTGTCCGGTTTGTGAGTATTTGCTTCCAGGAAAAAATAGCAATTATTTTTAGCCACTTAACCCTTGTTTCCTTGATCTGAGTACTTTTTAGAAATCGATCACCATAGCAACAACAGACATTATGTTAACACAATTTTAAAGAAAACTTGAAGCTAATGGATACAATACAATGTCATTAAGCCCGGTTTTCCTGGAGAACGGCTCATAAATATTATGTAGATTCTCTATATCATTTTGGCGAATGATGGACAAATAGTATGACTCGGTCCAAATGTTACTAGTGCTTTGGCAGGGTGGATAAAGTAAAGGGTTATAGCTGTACGATTTACATCGATATCAGACGAATAAACAAAACTTACAAACAGGATATTTGATCGATCATATACGACGTTAATAAATAATGAACGAGAACGCTCATATGTCACCTGATTGTTTCGAGTATTGTACAAACGATGTAATTTCATGAGCATTCACCACAGAATTGTGCAGCAGAAATCGTTAAAGTACCGAAGCAATTGTGTTTTCTTAATTTATAACATCTAAATCGAAGATCGATATACTTTCAACGAACAACAAAGCAGATTCTAGCATCCTTGACATTGGTGTTTACCAGTGTTTCTTACTGCCGATAAGACAGCAAGCCATTCCATTTCAGACAGACGGTTGAAGGACACAGACAACGGTGAGTTATAAATATAAGGGCTATTAAAATCGGATAATGTAATGTTCTAATAAGTAAAACGTTTGCGTCGTAAGCATTATATGTACCTATTCTGTAAACCGCATGCACGAAATGCGATATTCAAGATTCAAGATCGAGCCATAAACAATGAAAAAATGATAAACCTATCAGTATCGAACAACAGTAGCAACAGAAAGAAAGCAGTAATACTGATTATTTGACGTGGTGGGCATGTCAAAACCGGAAAGAAACTAATAAAATAATGTTTAGACCTGACATTGGGAACAATATTTGTAATACTTGCTAACCAAATGATGAAGAAAATCATTATCAGATATTTGGAATTGCATAGAAAATATGCCATGCTTATTTGGAATGATTCGCCTTCAGCTGATTCTTACGAGTATTAAAGATCAACCCTCTTACGGATTTAAAATAGACGATTCGTAAAATTGAAATGTTTTTTAGTTCCGAGTTTAAACCAACTGGCACAATTTAATCGAGTGGTTCATTGCATATTTTGTATTCATTGCATTCATGACAAGATCGAATAATTAATATATATTATGGGCAACATAATCTGCTGCAATTGTCGTTCAGTTTCTACTATGTTTTCATCAGCACGGATCGGTTAACCACGAATAACTAGACATTGCAATCATTATATATATGGACAGCAAACAATATGTTCATAAATCAGTGCTTTCTGCATCCTGCAATTGTCTGATATTGAATGGCTAAAAGTCAAATAAGTCTGTAACATCCGACATGATATGCACCACATGAATACTAGCTCTCATCTACATATAAATGTTGAATATACAAGTATTATGTCATGATAATGAATGTCTGTTTTCTTCAAGCAACACATCTCTCGATTGAAATCATTATTAACCTGGTAACAATTACGTTCGCGTACGAGTCAATATCACGTGTTTGTTCACATTTGCTTTGTTTAATCGTTCCTTCCCCAAAGTTCATATGGACCAATAAAATGCATCACTAAACGGCCTAGAAAAAGTAAATACTTACTACGTACTCGTACTAAATGAAATAGTATTTTGACGCAAGTGTTTGTACATATTGGCTATGTGTAATCGTTCCTTCCCCTAATGGTAAAATAAAATGCATAATTAAACAGCGCTGAAGCAGTAAAAAATGACCACTTACATATTACATAGTACGTTCCGCCTATAATGTTCTGATCTGAGTTAGTAGTGCATGAATGTAACGGATAAAGTAGCTTTGCTCTCCTTTACACCAGGTTCAATCGCCTACTGAACGTATTATAGGTCGATGGTAATCTATTTTGAAGAAAGCTTCAACCGAAGTTATCACTGTAACAAAGGCGCGTTAAGTCTAATCACAATGCCGGTATCATCAAACTTCACAACGCTTGATGCACTTAAGGATTAAATTGCTAAAAATATTTTTATTTGCATTCTGCGTTCGACATCAATACCAGATTAATTCCGCAGGTCCAATGACAGAATTATGATATAATAATGCGACCATGAAGTGAATTGATACGCGTGTAACAATTAGGGACAATTTCTATGTCTCTGTTTATTTTAATGTATGTGAAATTCTTAAATTTCATTAATTGTTATACATAAGAATGTGCATTGATATTAAGAGGTTTACATTCAAAAGTTTGAAATACTAGTGTTTTGTAAAAGACCCACTAAATGTTTAATATGTCATTGAGGCGAATAATAGTTGAAAAATTAACGAAATCAACATTACTTATAAATTATGACTGTATATATGTGACGACAAAACACTCACATGATGGTTTAATTGGTTAACGGCCTCCGTAGCTCAGTGGTTAGTGCGCTTGCCGTCTAATCTGGCGACCCGGGTTCAAATCCGGGTGGAGGTACATATTAATGCCTGCCATGTTTCAGTAGAAATAAAGCAAATAAAGGCTATGCTCGGCATAATTCTTTAAAAACGGCGTTCGGAGAATAATAAATTTAACCCTTAACAACAACCAAGTTTCAAAACTAGGCTTCATAAACAGTGCACCAAAACCCGAAAGCAAATTACATTGAAAGATATTAATCAAAACAACGAGCAATATCATGCCTACTAGACTCTGATGATACAGTGAAATTCTACAAGGATGCAACAAAATAATGACTGAAAAATATTTTGATTGGATCCGATGAAATTGAAATGTCAAGAACAGAAGTCGTAGTAATGAACAAAACATGCTTACTGCAGGCATTAACCCTGTGTGCATGTGTAATCTACTTAAAATGCAAGTGTGAATAATGATTTACATTGTAGTACACATGTATGCACTCATATAATTTATCATATAGGTACGTTCTTAATTAATATACACTGTTTAAAAGATTACTAGGACTTACCTAAGTAAACTGCGTATGAGATACACGATAAACAATCATTATGGAAAAACATACCTATCGAAAGATACTACTCAATAGCAATAAACATAAGCATGACGTGTGATACAATACAATACTGATTTTAATTGCCATATTTTTATCTCGTCATAGACCCTATGAAACGCCTTTGCATGTCACAAAAGGTGGTGAAAGTGATGCCCATACATGTATCAAGTCGGAGGATGATACCACAGGAATAATTAATATAAGTTAGGAATATTGCTTCACAGTCGACCTCAATAAATTAGTATAAACTAAATTGAAACACCTAGGCAAACGGGGTGTTCTCTACGCTAGTTGAAAAGGCTGAATGACTTACTTCGTGCAACAAATTGAAAATATTCGTCCTAAACATTTTTATGTTAACATTTTTTTGTCTCTCCTAAAAGCCTCCACATGAATTATACGAGGGTTTCGACGCTGGCCGACGATATGCACATCATTGATAAAGCTACATTGATGTACGTCGCATTAGTAGAATATTTCTTCATGTTATTACTATCATTCGATGTTTAAGTGTTATACGTTCGTGTGAATAATCAAGACTTTCCGTTCCCGCAAGTAACATATTCAAGGAAATAACAAAAGTTATTTTTTTAATTGTAACATATTGAGAAATATTGGAACAAAGTTTTTATAAAAATCTACGCACACGCTTTAGGCAACTAAATTGAGAAACTATGACACAGAGGAACATATACATAACGTGTTTTAAAGAGATAGATACAGAATATTTCAAAATATAATAGGCCACCGGCCCAAATTATAACAATACAAATAGAGATACATAAGATAGGTTATAGTTAAACCACATTTCCCCATGTAGTCTCCTCTCTCTGTCCATGTTTGGCGACAATTGCAAGTATCATTTATGCATCCTATCAATTGACATTACACCAGGTTGCAATAAATACCAAATTTTAACTTTTAATTATAATAACATTGACCAATCGATTAACTTGAAACCTTTCGCTAAGCAACCTTCAACAAATAGTCAGGTGGAGTGATCTCTGCTCTGGCGTAATGTCAATACAGTTATGCTATTTCTGGTAAAAATGGATGCTTCTGTTCGTCAGCAAACACTTTTTGACCGTTACGTTCTAAGAATCCATTACTTGTCTGCACCACGAAGTATATGACTGTGCATTATGGGAATTGTAGACGTGTTTTATTAATGATGTTCTGAAAATGCTTTCATGTTTCGTCTGTTACCAGACAAACTAGGAAATGTGGTCAGTGATTTAGTTTATAGATGATGACCACGATACAGATTATGTCTGGGTAAATCGGAATTAATAGAACTTTCGTTAGATGACCTGTGATTAATGGGAAATGGTTAAGTAGAGCTCAGATTTCTTTTAGATAGTTTGTTCAGTCCTTTTATCATATCTGTCCTTTGAATACATACCATGAACGTGTACCTTTAACTTTTATAAAACACGACTGGTAAACAAAAATACGTAGACAAATCAATTTGCTAGCTTATTTTTCCAGATAAATCAATAATTCTTAAGTTTTGCGTACCACCACATTCATTCGCCAAAATCCTAAAGTTTCATAGAAATCGGGCCGACGGTTAAGTGAGGATCTATAGTGACCACGGGGCAACTCCAGACGTCGTTGTTGACGTCATAGGTTTCGGTAACCTCACAACATCTTCTAAATTCTCAGAATGATACTCACTGTACAACTATGTTACCAACCATTCTGTATAATGATCAATTTACAACGGCGATTTAAACTTACAAAAAAGAAAAAATGGCATAAATTAGTCCATGTGTTGTTTCGAGTTCCAAACTCACGTACCCACATCGCACCAATGTCAAGGTCTGGACGTCTAAAAATTGGAAATTTGGACTGTAGGGGACATGTTTAAGATGATTAAGTCAAGGGATATATACAACACCGGCACTGTATGTTTTACACGATGTTCCGGCACTACATCTAGGTGAAATTTCCAATGTTCGGCCACAATTCAAGTAAGTTTGTGTGTTTATATCAAGCGCAACACATAATTTTAGGATTACGCGTGGTCCGTGGTTTAACGTGACGTCGCGTTTTCTTTCTGCTACTCAGAGTGACTTTGTATGATAACCATTATTTCTGTAACGGTGTTAAATATGACATCATAATTTGAAATGCAGAACTACATAGTTTTATACGATACACACATAAATTCTCGAAAGGTTTCGCAACCGTTAAAGGTAGTGATGGGGCGAAGAAATCAACACCAATTTCTACGGGATAAAACGATGAGTTGCCCCGTGTGTTCAATTTTACGTTGCTATAACTACCATATTTTCGAATGTAACATATATTTTTCATGATAAAAATGCAAGCTGAATTCATAACCAGTAGAACCTGGTTTCTACAAATTTTAATGAAAATCAGATGATAAATAGTCTCACAATCGAGGTTGTCTACGTATTTTTTGAATGGCCCTCGTACATACATGATTTAATACATATATTTACTGTAATCGAAACGACATTCTCTAATGAAATGTTCTGTCTGTGGCCACGTGATCGACCAACAGATACCGCCAACATAAGAATACAAGTCATTAGTGTTGACATAGTGTCACGTGTTGACTTTGTAAAGTAGTCATTTCGCAAACCCCATTTGTTCTAATAAAAGCGTCATCTAACTGCGCGAAAACAGTAAATAATTACCACTATAATCCAGTGTCTGCTCTTGGTAAATGCCACACTTTTATTACGCTGGTACAATTTGGCACATTAGTTGTTTTGAGTCACACTTGATGCGTATTTTGTATGTTGCAAACATATTATGGGTATTTTGTGTACATTGTGTATACATGAACATTACATTAATAAACTAAAAATACTACAAATATGCTACGGATATGTTGCAGACACCAGTCAGTACATAGAGGCTATATAAAGAGTTGTCAATTGATATCAAATGAGTTTTGGAGTGTTTCACGTGAGCCTTTTTAATACAATTTCCCGAACGAGCTTTATATGAATATACGGACCACCTACACCTTTTAAAAATATCTTAAAAATACAATGCCGATTAGAACAAAAATGGGCATGTCTTCGTAAAATAACCTTACTAACTCTCAAAGATTTAAAAATAACTAGTCCACAGAAAAGTATACTTTGCTAAGACCCCCGAAGCAAAATTTTAAGTCTAAAGCAGCATAATTACGTATGGGTAATACATGTAGAAGTGACCGGAACAGCAAATGTCAACAATTTGGTCCCGTATAACTGAATACATTTTTTGTATTAATTTACACACTGGTGACTGTTAAACATATATAACGAGGCCCATACATGAACGTTTATGTTAGTTTTTAAACTGAAGCAACTTTGTAGCACAGTGTGCAAGAACGACATTGTATTTTTGTTTGTACAAATAATAATTACAACCAGAAGATGGGCCCCAGTCAAATATTGGTCAAAGTTATACAATTATCCTGCTATAGTTGGTACATACTACAATATCATTGTTATAACTAGATTATCGTAATAGCTTATTTTACTCCCTGCCTTTGTGTCGACTGAAATACCAAAAAATAATACATTAGACCCAATGGAGAAAATAATACTTAGATATTAAAACAATCTGAAATTTAAACACAGAGTATCCATGCTTTATGTAATTGAGTGAACTATGCCAAATTTTAATAGCATTGCATAATTACTTTTAAATATATTCAAGATTTATGGGGGTCCATGTTGGTCGCTAAAGACCTATACATGTCTTAGTTTTAATTTCCGGGCTAAGATGAGCATTATTATGAAATAGTTTAAATCGAATGCAAACGGTTTATAAATCGTTAACATACCAATGTTTGTATTTAATATAATATAATGACGGTGAAAGTATAACAATTTATTCCCGGAAATAAATTGGATGAACGTTATAGGTATGCTATTAAGACTGATTATTGCCCTCAATGGAGAAAAAATACGATTTTAATATGCGTGCTTAATTTTCAAAACATAATTTACGTCTACATATTAATATTATACATGTAACTTGAGCATGTAGACAAGTTCAGTAATATCCAATAATACAATTTAGCGTAAAAGTTTGGTGACTTAATCAAAGTACTGAAAGTACTGACAGGCTGGCGAACTGCTAAGGAACAATAGCTTTTCAAGTAATATAACATCAAGTGGTTTTCTAAGTCGAAATAGAGGTAAGTGCTGGACTCAACAACAACAAAAAATAAAAATAAAATAATTTTGGAGCCGCCGTGATTCGATCGCTGGACCTTAGCATCAGAAATTTACTAAGCGAGTTGCTCATCCACTCGACCACGATCTCGTTGGAGAATACTGACCTAAATAATTTAACATAATAAAATCATTTATGCGCGCGCTATATCGCGTTCGTAACGCGTAGTATACGAACGCGTAGTAATAATTATCAACGCCTTTAAACACCTTTTCTTTTAATTTCATACAATTTCCTTCCATTTCAATATTACAATCGAACAGAATAAATGAAACAAGGAAAGTTGAATGTTCTTATCTTGCAAAACTGATTAACGAGGAGGAACTATTTGCATTGGGTGTATAGATTCTGTGTTGTCAGTTTCGGGAGTAAATTCATCTTAGTGGATTTCATTTTTTAGGATTGTAATAGTCTGGCGCAAATCACCAGCCTAAAAAATGAGGATAATCATCCAGGAGTTGTCGCACTTGAATTTAATATTTTTCTTACACCCTGCGATTTCTAATGCATGTTTATGTTTCTTAACAGGTGTATTCAAACTTGTTTTAAATGAATGATATACTGACTTTATTGATTTAAATCAGCGAAACTTTGATTTTTAGTACATATACCCCACGCTTGAGCGAACAGATTGAGCTTTCGGAGTATTCCATCGACATATGCACGGAAATTGCTGTATTCTGTAGACAATTTATGATAAAGGGAGTAAACACAATTTCAAGGTGATACGTTAATGGATTACGGAAAAATTCAAGTAAAAAAATTGTTGCGTTTTCATTGCCGCTCAGTGTGTATCCAACTATTAACGGTTAATTTGCCTGATACTTTAGTCTGACCTTTTTGGCTTTTAAATCGAATAATTTAGTTGACTCTTAAAATCAGTTAGAAACAAAACCTGAAACAAATAAAGATTTCATCAAAACAAAGTGTTTAGATCATTATTTTACCAGTAAAAGCCATGTTATTATGTTGATCAGTAGACACATTGGTATGAATGCTGATTACTAACTTTTAAAACCCAGAATGTTTCCGGCTCATTGTGCGTGAGTAAACCTCATATCATAGACATTTACTATAAATCAAAACAAAATGTCATATTAAATCGACACTCAACACAATATACCAATATAGGTCAGCTTGTTGTTCGACTTGATTATCTTATCAGTACAAAGTGTGTTGTTTCTGCTGTATACAGTAAAACCTCAAAACAAGCACCACGCAGCCTTGTAAAGGCCTCTTGTGCACCGGAAAAATGTATTTTCATCCAATTCGGAATTATACACCAAGGTATCTGAATCACAGGTTACTGTCTTTGATATCGAAAAATAAACTGAAAACACACTTTATTTTCGTTTTAGTACAAGAGGTGTACCAGAATAACGAAGACTTTTTTCATAACTTTTTTATTTAGGCATGTACTATCACCTCATTTGCCGTAGAAAAACTTCAAACCTTTTTTAAGAGAATAGGCTAAAATATTTTCGTACACTATTTTAGAAAGCCATTCAATCTGTCGTCATAGTAACTGGTGTTCGATAGGCGGGGCAGCGAATTATATAACATTTTTGGCATTATTCTCCTTCTTATATCTCTCTGATAGCTAGTCTAATTTTAACGCAACTTCGTGACATACAAGCGCAATATCCTTGAAACGAGCGCCGTAAATTTCGGTTTTATCAAGATAACCGTACTTGACTTTTGGTACAAAACAAGGCAACAGCTTCTGCGCGTCACCAGTGAAAATCTGACGTTAGCGGAATACGCTGGAAATCTCATTAAGATGATGTTTTGTGTGAACCTCGGAAAGCCGCCAGAACAAATGCTTTAAATGCTGCAAACTGCTAACTATAAATAGCTTGTATCGAGTTTCCTGATTTTCAAACGACACAATCGGTCGAAACCGAATGAATCGAGATGGACCGACGGCGAAAAATACGATGTCACTACGCGTTTTCTATGACAACATCGACATGGATCGACGTTCTATTATAAGGGTTATGTGTGACATTACTGGTAATATCTTGGAACTGTTTATCACATTTTAATGAAGTAAATAAACATTCGTAAGTTTTGTGTACGGTTGTGCCCATCTTTATAGCTACACTGTACACAGTTAGGAGCTTTACTCACCCTGGGAACTCCACCGAAGTCGTGACGTTCCGATGACGTGCCCCGCATGCCGTACCCCTATCTATCTCCGAAAGCTGAATTTGATACAAATAAGATACGACTTTAAAAGTACACGCACTTACGCTGTACATATTATTTGCACTCTTCACAAAAGTATTTGTATGTATGATGAATAGTATGGAACTTATGACAAAAGTCTAAATAATTCTGGTATAACCCTCGTACACACTCGTATACACTCAACCGCTTTAAAAACGCACCACATATGTTATATCGGTTTTAGTGATGAAAACGGCAATCTAAGGTTTTTTATTGTCGGATTAATATTCTTCGGTCTATGGACAACAAGTTGTGTGATTTTCATGCCATTATTACGAGTTTAAGACATGAAAGTGAAAGTCACAATTTCAAAAGCAATTATAAGAGCCCGCTACATCGATGCATGTACTAGGTTTCTGCTCCTAAAGAATTACATTAATTATGTAATATGTTAGAATTATGTTCGATGTGTTGTTTCTAACCATCCAAGCAAAGCTTAACTTGAATTATAAATGTTATGTGGCTTTGGCTGTCTGGCTAATACCATACGACCGAGTGCGGTCCAGATTATGCGCATTATGTGAACCTCAGATGGATTCAAGCCTTATTTAAACTTGCAATCTTGATTACATGTATGAGCATCAGACTGTCAGGATATTTCACGTGGTGCTTATATGGCACCTCAAATCAACACTACGAATGAGTTTGAAGACAAAAAGTTGGGACATTCGGCTCCAAACGGGAAAAACTCGTTAAAAGTGTAGTTATGAAAATGCAATGAATTAAATGTACTTTTGGCTTGTTTATTGACACCCGACATTCTTTTGACACTGTGTGCAACCATGTGGAACCATTTACAGTGGCACAACCAGGGTCATGTTTCCTAATATCTCGGGCTCAATACCTTTAGCTTGTTTCATCCAGGTCGGTTTTTAACTGTGTCATTCGCTAGGACTCGATGTTCTAAGCCCATAATCGTTGTGTGGAGGTAGCTGAACCGCCGTGCTAAGGCAGCGAAAACCAACAGTAAATGTAATGTGTAAACCAACAGCGTATAATTAAAAGTCAATATTGGCCACACTGGTCGACGCGATCGAGCTGTACGTGCAAAGCATGCAAAGTCAAAAAGAATGATTTGGGCGGGGTATTCCGAATGAAAACTAAATCGTATCCTTTAATTAAGGCAAGCTTATGAACTAAACAAAAAAATGATTTTTGACAAATGTTGATTATTTTCAATAGTGGTGCGTTTTTAAAGCGGTTGAGTGTGTCTCAATAATACAGTAACCTGTTATTAAAATCACATTATTTGCATGTTTTGGAAGTTACTTTATGAATGAGTATATGGACAAATAATCATTGGAACGTTGTATGTAAGCGTCTTAGAAAATCATGTAACACCAAGCCGACATAATGACAATCGATTGTATACGTCAACATTGTCTACATCAAGATGTCATTAAAGTTCAACTATGATTTAGTTAGCAATATTAAAACAAAACGCGTTACAAGGACTGTCGACTTCATAGACAATACTAATTAGGACACTATCCCATTTGAAAGAATAGGACAGACAACAGTTAACTCAGTTAAACCTAATTAAACATAGAAACACATCGTTTACCTGACAGACAAGCTTATGTTCAATACCGTTCTCATTAAACTTTGAACGGACAGTACATTTAATTGTTAAGACTCAATATTTGAACATGTTTTATACATTTTCAACAGGTATATCTTTGACAGGAGTTTGTGATTAATTAATTCATTCATTCGTAATTATAAACACATTCTACACTTACTATTAAATCGAACATTTAATTTCCAAGGTAAATCACCTCTATCTGGAGGATGTTAAAGCCGTTGTATCAAATGTACACTACTTTTAATTTCCGCGTACCAACATAGTTCAACCATTGTTTGTGAAACACTACAAAGAGCAATAAAAACGACTACGAAGACGAGAAAACTACTTGATGGGACCCTTGAAGCGCATTAATATATATGATTATTGGAGGGTGGCTAAACCCATAAAGCAGATTTATGACCGGAAAGTACGGCTTATATAATATTTTCGGCTGTTTATACTTTTTTACGTAGTTTGTCTTAAAAATTTAAAGTCATTGAAGTTGGACTGGTAACATTGATACGTTTTATTCAGGTTCATATTACGAAACAGTGAGAATGAAGATGGATATAATAAGTTTGATGTTAACTTTAACTTGTGCTGTTTTTATCAACGGCAATCTACTCTCTGTCAACAACAATTGCAGCGTCAACAGAACTACCCAGACTATGGAGTGTACTAGCGTGATTCCCAGTATTATTCCTGTCGATGTCGTAAACGTTCGCGTAGTTGATATTAGAAATAATATCACAAATGTGTCATTTCTAGATCCATCTTGGAAATCCGTTTATCGACTAGCTATTGAAAGCGAAGTAGAAATTGCAGATGTATTATTCGAATTCACCTTTCAACCGTTATCTGAATTGATAGAGCTGCGACTCCGGCTCAAATATACGAGATTTATTGAATCAAGAACGTTTTATGGATTGGATCGTTTAAGAATTCTAGATTTGACTTACTGTGTGCGACTTTCGTTCTCTGATTTTTACCAAGCAATGAAAGACATGAACAACGTTCCTGGATTAAAGGTATTAAAATTGGATCGATTTGGAAACTACCGACATGACGTTCATTTGAATGTAAACAGGACTTTTCTTGAATGCATCGGTGAAAGAAATATAACAGAACTTTACCTCGACAACACACACATTGAAACTTTAGATTTATCATTTCCAAGGAGTCTGTGTTCTTCATTGCGAATGATATCTGCTAGATTTACTATTATTTCAAACTTTGACACCAAATTTCCACTACCGTGTCAATCGTTACAATACATTGACGTATCTGGCTTTCACTTGTGGTACCCACTTGACCCATTCAATGCTTCAAATCAGATCATTGATCTTTCCAAAAAATATTCTTTATTCAATGTGTTCTTACCATCATTAGAAACAATAAAGATTGATAACATTATGACAAGTGTTTCAGTGGCGAAAAACGTAACACTGATAATAAACACTAGCGACAAAAAGCATCTTAAGGAACTCTCAATCAGAGAAAACATGTTTAGATATATAGACGCTGAACTGGATTCAAATATATTTTCTCAATTAGAACGCTTAGATGTTCAAAGTAACGGAGTGGAATTTGTCAATCCGAAGATCTTGAAGAGTTGCGTATCTGTCCATTATATCAACGCATCAGATAACAATTTGTTTCGAATGGAAAACGACCCATGCTGTCGATTAGGTAGTCTATTCAGATACGTTCCAACACTAGAAATACTAGATATTTCTAAAAACGGCCTGACAACATTACCAACAGAAATACTAAAGTTCAATACAAATTTGACTAGACTTCATTTAGGATTCAACAAAATCAAACGCTTTGAATTACTGGAAGCGCCTCGGTTGGAATATATTGATCTTCAAAGTAACCTTTTAGAATACATTGATGAATCAAACAGAAAAATAATTGACAAAATGCTGAAAATAAGTCATGGAAGTCTCGAAATAAATATGGTGGACAATCCACTGATTTGTTCCTGTGACAAACGAAGGTTTTTAACATGGTTTGCAAAGTCACCTGTTTTCAGTATTGAAAACCAGAAGTACACTTGTTTTTATGATGGTTCATATCGCAGGTTAGATACAATACTGGTTGCTGGAATAAATACAAACTGTGATAAAATTGAACACACAAGACTGGCTGCTATAGTAACGGGTGCAACAGTTGCGGGGTTGATCCCATTGTCGATTGTTGTATTTTGTATTTTTCGACGAGTATACCGAAACATGAGACGAAAGAATCGAATAGAGAGAGGTATACGGGCTTTGAATGACAATACGTTAGAATGCGAGTTTCCCATATTTATTTCTTACAATGATGCAAATGTCAACTTAGTATTTCCTCATATAGTTGAACCAGTAAATATGCATCTTCGGGAAATAACAGGCTCAGAAGATCGTGACTTTATCTTTACTGGTGACCAACATTTTAGAGCGGGTTTTAGCGTTTTTGATGAGATTCAGCGATGCTTCGAGTTGTCTGCTGTGGTTCTTGTAATTGTCTCTAAGGAATATTGTACCAGTGCTTACTGTAGGTATGAAATAGAAACAGCCGTAGAATTGGACAAATCTGTAGTGCTATTATTCTTGGAAGCTGTAGACGAAGCCGATATGCCAAATGTGTTGAGGCGAATATTTAAACGCAATGTTAGAATAAAGATGGACTATATTGACGGTGAGTTCCAAGTGATCCCAAGCTGGATAAACGTGTGTAATTCTCTTCTAGAATTAATGGGAGGAGCTAGATAACATTGTTACAGGACTAACAATTATTTAGTTCTATATCTAGTGATTTTGCTGAACAGTATATTTGTATTTATCTATATAATATCATATTATATTAGAGTGTATCATTTGCTTCTGATTATTGTGTTGTTTGGTATGTACGTTGCATGCAATGCTGTATTCAAATCTACATACATACACTGGGTTAAGGATTCTTGAAACAATGCATATTAATATTATGCAAACCAGAAATATTTAAGGCATACGTGTAAAGTTTAGATTCCCGTACACATGCGTTATGTTGGATAAATGTTGTTGTTGTTAGCTTCTAAATGTCCTTTAGTGTAGTTTGTATTCATATTTAAATATCTTTTTATAAATAGATGTACTGGACACCATATGTTTGAATAGTAAATATCATACATTTCTTATTTTCATTTTACAAACTATTAGACAATGATAATGTCATAAACGTCAAATCTGGTTGTACTATTTCCGAAAGTGTCACAACATTCATCCTGAAGTTTTAAATTGATTTTATTTGCTAAAACGCCTATGTTATATATGCATAGTGGATCTTACATGAGTGTCTTTTCATATTGAATTTATTAAACGTGTTGGATAAAATGATAAAATACGAGGCTCTGTCGAATTATATATTGAAAGACACGAATGTAGGATTCTTTTTATCACATAAACAAAAGAAGCCCTGTAAATGTGTTAAAAGTAGACAAGATTCCCCTATAGAAGAGAATAAAAATTTTGAGTAATGCGGTTATAAATAAATGTGCAACTAAAATAGTCCAGCACGGTATTTAAATTACCATTACAGTGTTGCATAATTATTGGAGAGAGACCGGTATATTGAATCATAATCACGTCACGGACCTGTTGTTTCTTTGTATCCTGTCTGATTATGTATATTTTGACAGCGCGTATGAATACATACTTATAATAATTATTAGCCATCTCATTTGCATAGTTATTATATAACTGAGTAGTGTAATATCGTTTTAATAAATGGGCTGGATCAAACTCTCGCGTCATGATTTATGTGATAAACGTGTATATATTAAAGGGGTAACATATGAGTATTTTGATGTTAGATATTTTTTTATAATTTTGTAGATGTTGCGGCTTAAGTGATTCTGACATTTATGGCCACGCCATTTAATCAGATGTTACTTATCGATAGCAGAGACTTGATCGGCGATTTAATTTGATTATGTCTGTTGCATCACAAGGGAAGACCTTTTTATAATCATGAAACCCTTTCTTTGCCTAACTTTCTATTGGTCGGCTGAAAAGTCGGAGACACAGGAGCACTTCTGATTGGTCATTTTTGTGATTGATTCTCCGTGATTGGAGCAGAAATTCGATCTGCGCATCAGTTTATGTTCAACCAACTGTGTGTGCAGATCATCAAAATAATTAAATAAATAAATACTTTTATACATTTTAAATTGGAGTTTGTTCCCTGTTTCCCTAGGTAAGTCACATTTTATTAAAGGGGTATGATATGTTAATACAGTGTGCCAGTTGTATAAATTGGTGAAAATTAAATAGCCGCGAAGTGTTCAAAACATTAAAATTGGCATCTTCGTTGATTTAAATAAAGTACTGTGTAGTCGCTAATATGCCGACGATTCGAAAAACATGAAAGATAGTGTTCGCGAAAGTAAATTGGTTTACAGTATGCTGTATATAGATGTAACAATTTTTGCTTTATTTGATTGATTGAAGAAAAAGTGTAGTTTGGTTGTGTGTTGTTTTATGAATGTATTTTAGGCTGCTCTTACTCTGGTTATCTTTGACTGGCTGAAGCGGCAAGCTGTCCGAGTAGCGCATAGAAAAGTGTGACTGACTAACATTATGCATGAGTGAATGTAGTTAAATGGTGTATATCAGTATTGTTTTTTTTATTATTCAAGAAAAGTTAGATGTTTTAAAGTTAATGGGAAAAAAAGAAGAAAATGATAGTATTAGTATTTTGATTTTAAATATTGTTCTCTTTTCTTTGCGGGAGCAAAGATTTTCGGAAGGGAGAAGTCATTAAAATAGTAAAATATGAATATCTTGATGTTAGATATGTTTTTTATTTTTCACATCAGTTTATGTTAAACAACCAACTGTGTGTGCAGATCATCAAAATAATTAAATAAATGAATACTTTTATACATTTTAAATTGGAGTTTGTTCCCTTTTTACCCAGGTAAGCCAAATACTGCATTACTTATACTTGTATTTTGATTAATGTTGATAGATTATGTACTGTATTAAAAGGTTCAGCAAGAATTAGCTACCGTGCGAAAACTCTCTAAAAAGAAGTTTTCGGTGATTTGTCATTTGTAAATTGACTGTTTTATTTTACGTTAAATTGTTGCTTAGAAATTGAGAATCAACTACATGTGTGTGTTTGATTTCAATCACTTCAAATAAAAATATAAGTATCAAATATTTGATTAGAATTATATGACAATTATTAATCATTCGAAAATGCACAGTTGAAACTTAAGGTTTATCCGAAATTATCCGAAAATCTACTTTTACTGAACCTTATTTTGTGTTTATTTAACATGATATCATATTATTATTTGTAGACTTTATTGAATACTGTTGAAATGATAGGCTCTTTTAGTTACTTTATGCAACATGTATACATTATATATGATCCGTTCTCCAGTAAAACCGGGCTTAGTGACACAATTGAGAAAATGTTGATAATATATAGTTAGAAAAACAAGACTCTTGTGAACAGTGTCTGAAAATTTAAACAAATTATTCCATAAATTAACATTGTTATAGACTTTTTAAACCAACCACTACAGCCTACATTCTGAGTGACGTCGCAAACGTCATTCTCTACGTTTTTGACGTAACGTCAACTGGCATTTCAAAGACTCAATATCTGATATTTTTTTGACGTAAACCTTTAAAATTGTGGCACATTTTAGAATCATCTTCTTATTTCGATAAAACATGTTCAATTTGTGAGTGTTGGCTTACGGGGAAAAATAACAAGTGTTTTTAGCCACTTAACTCTAGTTTCCTTGAGTTGATTAATTTTTAGAAACCATAGCAACGACAGAAGTTATTTCAACACAGTTTTAAAGAAAACTTGAAGCTAATGGATAGTATTATACTATCCAATAACTTCAATATGAAATCAAGGACATGAGTTTTTTTCTCTTTTTAGACATTTTTCAAAGTCTTATTGCACAATAACAATACAATGTCCGGTTTTCCTAGAGAACGGCTCATATATATTTGAGAGACTGTCTTTTAAATTACAAATTGAATTAATTATGCTTAGCATTCTAAATTATATTCACTGTAGTGTCTACGATATTGATGAGTGATATTTCATATGCATTACCTGCGTATCTTTATTCTTAATCATATATTGAATAATAATCTTCTATATTTCTTATTGAGTTTATGTTCAACCAACTGTGTGTGCAGATCATCAAAATAATAAATAATACTTTTATACATTTTAAATTGGAGTTTGTCACCTGTTTCACCAGGTACCAACAACAAGGTCATTACGTCATTATCATCACATCATCACATCATCAGCATTGTCAGCATCGATACTCCCGGGTAACATCACTCAACCCGGTGACAGCAAAACACACCACAAACGTGTTTGTAATATATATTCAATGGCGTTGTACAATATAAAGTAAAATTATTGCATATATGAAATCATTGAACAAAATAATACAGAAATTATAAAAATAAAATTAAGCATGGTCATAAAACACAATACAATTGTCAGAACTAAAACAGTAACAGCAGCATTATATGAAGTTGATTTGTCCTTAGTGTTTTAAACTAGGTCACGCCCCGAGGTTGTTGTGCCTCATATGGTCGCCGTTTTGGCATGGGTTTGTGTGCGCATTGCTCAGGGTAGTTGTGTCGTGTTGTTTCTGATTTCTGTGCTCGGATGGTTAGGTTGAGTGCTACCTTCGTTGTCGGATTTTTTCCAAACCTTTTTTGAAGTAAAAAGAATCTTATCACTTTCATAACAGTGTACATGTACCGATGTTTCATATAATGCCTAAACAAGCCCAATGTAACCTACCACAGAATACCGTAACGCTGACATTTTTGAGAGGGATGACTACTATCTGCTTGACTCAATGTCCTTTCCAATGAAAAACATGAAAGTTCTCCCTATCGCCAAAATGCTCATTTGATATGTTTGACCAAACAACGTAACTCCTACTACTGTTTTTGAACAGGGTGCTTAACCCTGTTCTGTGTTAGCGTTAAAAATACACTAGACATGATTACGAGCTAAAAATAGCTCCAATTGCGCATTCCGCGGGATGACTTCGGACTTCATCGCCTAATCTTTAGCCGAGACAGTGTTTATAATGTGGCATTATGACTTAGCACTTTATTGCAGGAAGCTTGGTAAATATATCGATACAGCGACTGTACTATGTTACGTAAGCTAGGTTACCATCCGGTCAATTACCATCCGGTCAACGTTTAAATACTGCGAGTAGTATAGGCAGTAGAGGTAATAATGTATTAACTAGATGCTGGAACATACATATGGCGTTGGGGTGGCATATGTCCTCATATGCTTTGTGACTGGACAAATATTTTTCTGACGGGAGGAACAATCCCTGTTCTTCCAGTGTCATCGACGCTTTGATTTCCACCTGCATGAATATTCAAGCAAATGCGTATGGTCAGAACAAAATCATTAGAGAAGACGCTGTATGGTAAGGATGCGATTAATTATAAAAACATAGCAATTTACATCAGTATTATATAGTATTAAAACTACATGCTTATGATCATTGCGATAGGGTATAATATTTAGGTATGGTACATTTTGTCCATAAATAAGGCAGTTTCACTACTTCACCTACATTTGTACACTGCATTTAATCTGACAAAGATGATTCTACGTCCATTTTGTCAAGGAATATCACCTTTTCCAGTCAAACAGAAGTTTTCGGAAGGACTATTTGGGTGTATCCGATTTCGGTTCGAGTATGCAATTGGTGTTGTTTATCTTTAACTATCTTACCGTGATGTTCTAAGTAGTACTTGTCCACAATACGAATCATAATTATGTGCACAATGGAAATGGCAAATTTGTTAAGATAATGTTCATTTGTTCATTCACAGGCCTTAGAAATTATATCACAAAAACAGAGTTTCAACATCCCAAACTTTTCACTCATTCATTAGATAAAAGAATCAAATATATACAAGTACTATATTGAATGGATGAAGAATTGGAAAAATGAAAACTGTAGTTTGTAATATAATTTCGTAGGCTTTTGATTCAATGCTATGAAAGTGGTTTCGTGTGCAGTATGTACCCAGACGCACTGAAAAATGTGATTATTGATTTTAATTATACATACAATGAAATGATCACAATGCCTAATGCATCTGAGAAAATCCTAAATGTATAGGAAAACTTCTGTCAGATGAACTATGGTTTATGTGGAAAATTGTATTAGCCGCTGATTAGATTTTGTACAAACAGCTCATATGTCATTTAATCTTCGCTGTTATTTTAATATCATCAACTCAACCTTCGACCGTGACAGTCACCTAATGATTATGACTGTGTAGGTGTTATTAATATTGCTTTAATTAATCGAGCCCGCATGAGTGTTGTATAATAAAATAGTTCGCTTCGTGACAAACATAGGCATATAATCTTCTTACGCCCACATATGTCGACTAGTCATTGAGATGTTGAAACACATATTGACTATTTGTAGGTGGTTTATTTTCCAAAGCTCACTTGTTCCAATAAAATACGTCATTAAACGGAACAGAAATAGTAAAGTATTACCACTATAATATACTGTCTGTTCCTGGTTAATGGTAAAGTCAGATCATGCTGGCTCAAGTATGTTACAAATACGGTTATTTATACAATTTCCTGTACCACTTTTTTTAAACTACATTGAGAGGGGCTAATTCAACAATATTCAACAATATTCAACAAGACTTAGACTTTACATAGGCAAATGTTCTATTTGCTCTCATAGTGTTGTTAATAGAGGATCTGGCATGCGTGCTTATTACATACTAGTTTTATTAAACGAGTAGACAAAACAATTTGACACGAGGCATTGCATATATGAACGTTTGTATTATCTGACGTAATGGGTCGATTAAAGGCACAGATTGGTACGGGTTGGCTTGGGTTACGTCCCTGAACCAACAAACCAACCATCATCAACGTCAATCTAATTTAAATGTTTAATGAATGGTCTGGGAGTACATTTTGATATTTCCGGCACGGCTTTAATGCACCGCATGCCGCTGGTTCTGATAAATTCACTGGTTTTGATATAAATGGGTATATATGTTCAGTGGGTTACAACAGCTT
This sequence comes from Spisula subtruncata, assembly GCA_963678985.1. Taxonomy (NCBI): domain Eukaryota; kingdom Metazoa; phylum Mollusca; class Bivalvia; order Venerida; family Mactridae; genus Spisula; species Spisula subtruncata. Next base: position 9,841,687 of record OY787661.1, on the reverse strand, counting down.
TTCACATCATTGCAAAGGAAAAGGAATACTTATATATATTGTCAAGTTTAAATCTAAGTCTGGGTTTCAGTCTTACACTGTTGGTGAATAAGGCTAAAACTTAAACTCGAGTTCAAATAGTCTGCTTGTACAGAATACTAAGCATTTGGTATACATAAAGCGCATAAGTGTAGGCAGGTAACCAAACACTGAAGTGAATGTTTATGAATAATCACTTGAAAGAAGATGTGAATTTACAACATAACTTACAGAGAATGCATGTTTGATGCGTACTAAACATTTATTTATATGCATAATAGCTCACAGTAGCAAAGATAATAATCATAAATTACAAACGCAATCCAAATGTATCATCTTAATCCGTTATCAAGGGTACACAAGATACTTCCGGCTTGCAATTAGGCAACATTCTCCAAGTACTTTGTCGTTCAACTTTATGACCGTGATGTTCTAAGAATCCATCACTTCTTCACGCACCATTATATGTACATTGTGTACAATGCTATGAAAGAGGCTTCATGTTAAGTGGGTAACAATAGATACTTGACAAATGTGGTCAGGGATTTTAATTATCGATGGTAATTTAATCACAATACAGATGGTGTTTGTGGAAATCTAAATGTATAGAACTTGGATGACCTGTGATTAATGCATCCTTTTAAGATTATATTTCTTTAAGACAATTAATTTGTCCTTTCACCATGCTGTCTGTCTTCCTTGATTGTTATATACCCGCAACCTTGATATTTATACATACAGTTAGAAAAATGTTCACTTAAGTCAAACACACAGTACTCGTATCCGGGGTTTTACATCAACTTGTGGCTACGTAATTGAGCGATGCCTAGTATGCGCATACACCTACATGTAACATTCATTGTGGTATGTATATACATAATGACTATTTGTAAAATAGATTGTTCCCAAATGATCATGAGTTCCAATCATTATCTGACACAGAAATAGTAGATACGTATCACTATTATCCACAGTAAGTTCTTTGTAGATATTAAAGACATGCTGGTGAATGTATGAAACTGGTATGGTGATTGATTTCGTCTGTAGTGTTCTCCTGGTTCGTCAATGCGATGATAACAACACAGTTACAACAACACACAATCAACACGAAAACGAGTTTCCATACAAACTTCATTTATCAAAGGAGGACAATAACGGACTAATGTTACGCATGTTTTATGAACGCAATTTACTAAGCTCTGTTTGGTATTACAAGAAACTTATGGTGATTGAAACAATGTCATGTTGTTCTCACAATTTCCAATATTATAATGACGGACTTGCTTGAATGACCTAAAATCGTATTCTAAAAACTAATACCTTACACCAGCTGCTACACCCTGTATGACACTATTGTGTCGTATCTACTACCATATTAATACGTATTTTCTACAATTTACATAATAATTGAAAATTCAACAACAACACGTAAACTATATGTAAATATTGTATTGACGTTTTAACCGAAGCCTTCTTCAGAATACGACTGTTTTATCTACACGTTACATCTAAACACATCGATAGCAAGTTTAGGGTTCAATTTAATAATTCGTAGACGTGGTATTGTGATTAATTATATGAAAGGGGATAATACACAATATCACACAGAAAACCCAATCCAGCCGGAATGTATCAATAAAACTCTTTCCCCTGGTCCATTAAAAGTGGCTTGCAGTTAGAATGTATTTTACCCAACTTTCGATGAATGCTAGACTAAGTATACTACCAAAGAAGTGAAAACTTGCAATATGAAATATTTCTCAATCTGGTTATGTACCTGGTGAGCGTGGTTTCCTCCAAACATGTCGAAAACATTTCTAGTTCAGTACGTTTTTGATTGGTCTACGTAGTTACAGACGTCTCATTATTCGCAAGAGGAAATGGTCTTTTAGTGTTTAACGTTTGTACGATTTCGACATTCAATTACTCTCTTTATATGCTTAAGTGTTATACGAGCGTATGTACGTGTGAATTATCTACGTGTTCCGCTTCCTTACTTCCCAAGTATTCCAGGAAATACAGAACAGAACAACATCCTCTAATTGCATCATATTGAGAAATAAGGAAACAATTGTAGAATAAAAGTTAACAGTGCAAAATCCACCGGAATCGTTGAGGACGATTAGAAATGAGAATCAATGACACACAGTAAATGTCCAATAAATATTTAAATCCAGCTTTGAAATAAATATTTTGACGTATTTACATCAGGTGCACTTGCGACAGCAGTTATGTGAACACGGATGTTACATTTTTGTCTGTACAATTGGCCTTTGGAATCATCTAGGATAAGAAAGGGATGGCTGAGAGAATCATTGACATTTCCTTTTCTCGTTCGGTTATGTTTGGACGTTGTGCTGTGTTTTTGTGATATGTGTTTTTTTTAAATTATATTTTATGTGATCCGTTGGTCAAGATAAGTGCTGCCTTATGTTTCCGATGTTCTTATATATCTTTTTTAGTTCACATCCATACCAGCCACGAATAGATATTTCTTCCCACACGGTCAATTTTAAAGCTAACAAAGTTATGTTAGGAACTTATTCATGACTTTGAAATGTGTGACCTATTATATTTTTTTGGTTTACATTGAGATTATGCACTGAGTACAATTAACTCTAAACGTATGCAAGGCGTAACAGACATTTGTAAATAGTCTGAAACTAAAAATTATTCTTTCCCTCTTTATTGTTCAGAAACATTGTTTGGTATGTTATACGATATATACGCATGTGCTCGCCATTCTAGTATACAACAATGGATATATGCATATTATTCCGGTGCTGTTGCTCGCAGTCTTTCATACGATCAATCATAAAACTAGTGAGCATTAAAGGCATAAACTAAATGTACATATGATGTATTATTGATTTTTCAGAAGATATGCTTAAGTGCAAAACTCACCAGTTTACACTTAATTCACAGTAGCAAGTATAATTAACACACACTGTAATACTTAATTATTGATGAATAATACTGATTTCGAAATTTATTTTATCATACATCTACCCAAAAATCGGTTTTATATTGCAAAACAAGTTAAACAGGTTTAGAATTTGAGATACAAATCAAATACTAGTACTTTGTTTTGAACACACTTTCAACAACCACAATAATCGCCTTAGGATATCAGCTATATGTAGTCAGGTAATTGCAATCCAATTTCAGATCAAAATAACATTATATTCTTTGAACTAACACGATAAATGCAATAACACGATTAGTAGGTTTAACAGATAGTTTGTACAAACGCAATTTCTTATCACAGTATCTTCAGTTGGTGATGTATCACCAAGATCAAACTCGTTATTATACATCATACAACTGACCAAAGGAATTAAGGGTAAAAAGATAATAAAAAATATGTTGCACATTCTAAGGTCACATTGATTTTGAACTTTGATTCAAATGACCTGGGAAAAGGTGGACTGTTTATGGCGGATGAACAATCTCCATGTTCTCGAGTTGTAATTGTAATTATTCAAACCATTCGGTATAGGATTACCCATGAAAATACAAGCATATATTTCCAATAGGGTCCTGTGTTTTTGCTGAAGGGACAGCAAGTAGAGGAGATAGTGTGGTGATACAAGGTATTCGGGCGCGCTGTCCTAGCTCGTTCCGAAGTGAGACCTTGATTCTTTAACGTGCTCGGTGTACTGCACCGATACATTTTTACTAGCGAAACTACCTCTGGTTGCCAACCTGTTCATCTCTAGTAGGGTGGGAAACACTGGAAAGGGTTTCAGAAATGATCAAGCGTCTCGGCCGAGAATCTAACCAGGGACCTGTCGATCAGCAGTCAAGCGGGCTATCCGCTCGACCACCGTGCCATCGTTAATGTTGAAACCCCATTCGACATGTCGACCGACCGTTCGCTGTACATAGTAACACATTTACACATACGATATACCAGTCATAAATACTTAAATACTTACATATTTTAAGATGTTTAAACATGTAATTATCATGCACGGAATATCACAGATCTATATTTTGTCACTCTTCAACCTATAAACAATATTACATTGCGCTATTTGCACTTATCGCTATGTACCGTGTTGGGGTAAAACAGTCATAATATACCACATGTACGCGACATTAGTTCGATTACCCGTCAGAAACATGCTTTTCGAAATGCTTACATAGCTTCGTCATACATACATTAATGGAAGAATTGACAGCAACAGCATTCGTCAAATGCGCTGACCTTCACTTGCCTGGTCGTGATGTTCTAAGAATTCTTTACATATCAACAACACCAATCATGTGTGCACTATCAAAATGGTAGACGTATAAAAATAGCAATGCTATGAAAGAGACTTCGCGTTCAGTCTGTAAGCAGACACGCTAGATAATGTGGTCAGTGATTTTGATTATAAATACTGATCATAATACAGATTGCGTCAGTACATTTATAGAAGAAGTTCTGCCAGATGAACTTTGGTTTATGTGAAAGTTATTAGCCACAGATCTGATATCGTATAAACAATTAATTTGTCCTTTCATCAACCTTTTTGATGTATGCATTATATCATTACTGTTAAGTTATTCTTGGTTAGAAAGGGTGTTTCTTTTTATCAGTTAATCACACGTGGAGAAACAATACGTACTGACGTAGCCGCAAAAATGAACTCCGTATACTATATTTCATTTTGTACCATATTTCACAGCATGTGTTTTCTTTTTCCTGATATACTTTCCTTAATACGCTTACCAGTCTTTTGATGTGTATATAAATATAGTCTTTGTTAAAGTCATTATGTCAAAAAAGCATCTGGTTCAATAAAATATGCATTTAAGCGACACAGAAGCAGTAATGAATTACCACTATATTCCACTCTATGGTTTTGGTAAAATGCTACAATCACTGCATGCTGGCGAAAGTATGTAACGAGTTTGCATAATTACCTGTAGTACTTCGGTTCTTCAATTGTATGATGACTGCCCTTTTAGATTGAACTAGTATAAACACAAAAATGAGTTTAAATATAAAAAGGGAAAACGAATTCAAGTATTACCATTCTGTTTTGACGATTCATGAATGACATAATTATGCTTTTATGTATTACGCTCTGTTAAACGATACCTGACACTCGGGGGGATTGGTTCTATTTCCTGTTGTTTATTGACAACGCTCTAATTCTCACGATGTTCTTAATTCTGCTTACCAAAATGATTTAAGGTCATTGACTATATATTCTTCTGAAAGGATAACCCCGATCCATCACTGAAACACAGTAACGTGAAGTCTACTTTCAATAATAGTAAATGCATCTAAACAAATTGTAAACACTCATTTCTAATGAATGCTAATTTAAAATTTAATTGAAATACGTTTTAACAACTAAGCGACCTTGTTAAAGCCAACAATGGCAATTTGTGGTTGGATTTCGATTATCAATGAATGTTCCATAATCCGCAACCATGATTAGGCTGTAGTTAGTAGTATATATATAACAAAAATGAATATAATACGCGATGACTAAACATGTACGAGTACTAGCATAAATGATGTATTTAATGAATGCCAGTGTATTGCACTAGATTGACAACCAAGCATCGTCATTCACAACTAAACAAATACATGTCAATTTGGAGCATTGAAACCAGAATCAAAGTATGTAAAACCTTTTATGTGAACACTTTCTTCGATGCAGATCAATTCCAATTCAGGAGAAGATATTTGGCACAATTGTTAGATTGATCTACTGGTATTAAGGACAATTAGTTCTGACATAACTCGTTTGAATCAAACTATGGGAAACATAAGCATACGTTACCGTTACATCGATTGCCAAGTTACAAGTGATCTATGGCGATCATTTACTACGTTATATTTATTCCTTCCAGACACAATATTGTCCTAGGTCGTTATCGGATGCCAATGAACCATTATATGTAAGCAATATATACGTCTAGAACTGACACTATTTTATTATAAAATCTATCTGATATGATATCTTCAAAGCGTACATGTTTATTCTTTTCTATCAGTGGCCTTCTACTCATCAGTTTACTCAGAAACAATCGTCCACTTTGACTTTTAAATTAGCGGAGAAGGCATCCCGTGTGTTTTGTTATAATTACATCGTCGTTAACTATGTACAGTACACTATACTCCAAAAGCATGTAAGACTTAGCAGACATTGGTGATGAGTCGGCGACTAGAAAATGCACATACCTATTGGATTACCAGACTAAATTAATAATGCACAACATATTTACACAAGACTATACTGACACCATACAAATATAACAATATGATTATTGAGCAATATTGCAAGGATATAGCAATACATTAAATTCTCTACGACATGTACAATTATGTAGTTATGATATGTACATGTTTTACTCACTTATTTAGAAAAAAAAACACAAAATAAATATGTTTAATTATAAATGAAAAAGCTGCTTTAATCGTAAACCTTCGATAAACGGTTTTCTATAGAAAAACATGTGTATCTTGTGCAGATAATTTAAGACCATGTTCAACTAAAAAAAGGTCAAATTCAAAGTCCCAACAGCGAAAAGGCTGAAAAACATAATGATGGTGGTGACATAACAATCCAGATGACCTAGTTACTGAATGACCAATATCCAGCTATAGAAAATTTACATACCCGCACAGACGATGGAGAAATATTATAATTGGGCATAAAAAGCTGAATACCAACAGCTATGTCCTGTAGATATATCTAGTCCAATCACTTAATGTACTCAATTTAATTAGCAGTGTCAACAAAGTACAACATTGAGCAAAAGCGCATATGCACATAACAATTACACATAATCATACATACAAGTGGTATTTGATAACAGAATCACTATAAACCCCCACTCTTGATGATTGAACAGCGAACTTCATTCGAATCTAAAAGTGATATACAGATACCAACAGGTTAGTTTCCTTTCTTACTGTCGTTGGATGCTCTGATACACATAGACGTAATATTTATAACTTTCATATGAAATATTTACTGAATCTTGTTATGTATTTGGTAAATGCGATGATCTCAACATGTGGTGATGAAATTTGTGCTGAAGGCCTTTCCTCTTATGTTTCGTCTTGATTGGTCTTCGTCGTTGGCAATGACCTCATTACTTGCAAGAGGAAATGGTTTAAGTGCTTAGAGCGTGTAATAAATGGCCATGTAATTGCTATCATTAGATGTCGAAGCATTCTGTGTACGTGTGAATAATCATCGTTTTCCGTTCCTCTCTAGTCACATTCGACGTATTGAAAGACATAACACATTTTCGTCTTTACTTGTGTCATACTAACAGACACTGCGACCTCTTTTATACAAAAGTCAATGTACACTTTAGGGACACCTGCATTGCGAAACAATGCCATGGAGGAACCTGTACCATGACCTGAATGGTTTTGGGGAAAATGTAATTACGTTGTTTGCCCGTGAGGCCGACGATATTTAAACCATTAGTTACACTAAATTGTTTGCGTATCAGTAACTTATTGGGATTGTACACAAAAATCATGTTTAAAACTTGCATACACTTTCTAGCAAACACATGAACCAGGCAACATATTTTTCAAAGATGCATTACTGTTCGACAATTCTATCATCTGTCTACAGCACAATGCATATGATCACTGTGGGAATGATAGATATGTTAAAATGTCAATACAGATATTTCATGTTCAGTCTGTAAAATGATACACGGGAAAATGTGGTCACTGATATTAATTATAGATAATGAATTCAGTACGGATTATACAGTATGTCTGATCAATTGTAAATTAGATGACCTGTGATTAATGTGAAAATGTTTTTAATTAGATTTCGTTCCGACTATTATTTTGTCCTTTGTCGCTTAAATAAAAAACAAACCAACCTTCCATCGTTATAAAAAAAAACAATTGTTCAAGTACGTCAACAACGCAGGAGTGGTTCCCGACGTTTTATTTCGTCTCGTGGCCACGTAATTGATCAAAACTTATGCCTGCTTACACGCCTTTATATAACAGTCATTGTTATTTTTATATACAGTATGACTTTTTTTAAAGTAGGTCGCACATTTATTCCAATAAAATTCACTGTCTGTTATTTGTAAATGCTAACACCAGACCATGCTGGCGAAGGGATGCAACAGATATGGTGAGTGATACCAGGGTACTGTTTTATCAAAGAATTTAAGAAAATCTTAAACTAAGTTCAAATTTAAATTATTCATATTTCTTTAATTACTGCAATTTTGAGACATATATTATATGTAGGAATTCATTAACTGAATCTATAAAGTGCTGCAGTTGCATTTACCAAACTTCATAGTTGTAAAAGTGTTATAAAGAATTTAAATTTGATCGCAAGTTTACAATTTCGGTAAATGCTTTTGATAAAACAGTACCTAGTTCTCCAGTTTTTCAATGCGTCGGTGCCTGTCTTGTTAGACAGCAGCTTCCTATTATTATCAAAGACAAGGAATATTTATAGAAATGCTGAATGCTAAATTGATGTAATCATAAACCTCTAAATAACGGCTTTTTATAATTGCAACATAAACATTGTATACAGTTTTAGAACTTTACATGTAATACACATTCTAGTAGATGAACACGCATACCTTCTTATTCACAATATCTTTCATTCTGATATTCTCAATAACGTCATGACCTCGATGAACTTGATGTTCCCTACACGTGTTTATGAAGATAGTGTTGAAAGCATTTCTGATTCCCTACATACGTAAGTGTTCTACCTGGATGACGAAGTCCTCATTACTCGCAAGTGGAAATAGATTGAAGTGTTTAGTGCGTGAAAGATTTCTACATGACATTTATATCATTATATGTTTACGAAGTCCTCATTACTCGCTAGTGGAAATAGGTTGAAGTGTTTAGCGCGTGAAAGATTTCTACATGACATTTATATCATTATATGTTTAATGGTTCTATGTACATGTTAAATATCAACGTTTTCCGTTCCCTGGAGTCACGTTCCAAATATTCCAGGAAATACAGAATAGAACTACATCCTATACTTGTATCTAATTGAGAAATCTGTTGACAACCATTATATAAAAGGAAACAGTGTAAAAGTCTATGGAAAAGCTAGCGACAACTAGAAATGAGAAACATTGACGCATAGTAAATTGCATAGTAAATTATTGTTAAATAACTATTTAAATCAAGCGTTGCATTACATCTTTTGACGCATGTATATAGGTGCACTTATGCGATCAGTATGCGTGGTGTGAACAAGGGTTTTTCCATTTGTTTGGCTTATATAACATGGTTTTTCTAGACAAATGTTCAGTGCAAATCAAAACCAATCGGGAAGGCTGAGCCTGTCGAACTATTTACAATTTAAACTATAAATGGTAATGACATACAAATAATTGGTCCTTGTATCATTCCGTGTACATGTATTATAATATAAACAACGCCACTTTCGATCGTTTTTTTAATAAATAGCAAAGTACAAGTAGTAAGAAATATTTTAACAGCAATCGAACCATATTTTTCAAGGTCTACAAAACAGTACTACCGATTACAATTATGTCGTTGGTTCAATACAACATAAGAAAGTGTCATAAACATAAAGTGAACTAATTAAAATTTAATAGTAAGGCCGATTTTGAAATTAATTCTGATCATAAACCTTCAATAAACAGTTGAATAATGAAAATATTTATATTTTAATAGTATGCAGTCCATGTTAATCAGGTTTAATTTACAGATAAAATACTGTAAAGTTCTTATACGTGTGTACCTTCTATTAGACAAATGATTTGTTTAAATCTCGAGTTCTATCTCAATATTGTCATGAACTCAGTGAAAAAAATTGTCTCTGCACGTGTTGATGAAACCTATGCCGACGGCCTTTTTTCTTCAGAATACCCTTGATTGGTCTATCCTGTAACTAAGTCATCATTACACGTAAGACAAAGTGGTGTTAAGTGTTTTCGCGTGAAGCGTTCGAAATGAAATTGCTATCATTATATATTTAAGGGTTATATGTACGTGTGAATTAACCATGTTTTCCGTTCCCTCGAGTCACGTTTCACGTATTCCAGGAAATACAGAATAAAACTACAACCTCTAATAGTGTCACATCGAGAAAAGTGTTGACGACTGTTATATAAAATGCTACAGTGGTAAATGTCTATCGAAACGCTTGCGACAACTAGAAATGAGAAACAATGCCACATACATGTAGTAATTGTTAAATAACTATTCATTAACTGGGGTTACATGTAGTTGCTAGTCTCAATTATTACAAACCTTTGGAAATCAATGTATAGATAAACCATGTTTTTTGAGCCGTGACTAATTCATGCAGAGAGGTTTATTTGCCCTCAAAGGGACGTATAGGTATAGGTATGCATTAAGACTTAAGGTGATTCGCCTGTGTTGGATTTTTTTGTACAAGCTACATAAACCTGTAATATTTATAAAACAAAAATTACAACAACCATTCTGGAAAATCCCAACAGTTTTGCTCGGCTAGTTTTTAAGGTATTCTTGGATCTTTGGGACAACCCCTAAAAAATGAAAATTGTAATTTACTGAATAAGTTTTGATTCAATCCTCATAGAATTTGGTATACATAAAATTTTGTTTATAAGGAATCAAACAGTAAAGTTTATGTTATACTGTGCAAGTTAATTATTTTTAAAATAATATTTTGAAATATGTTAACTTTCGTTTTTGAGTTTAAGATGAACAATCGTTGAACAACATACTGATTTGATGCATGCAACAAGTAGGGTGACAAATATTGAAGTTTCATGCAAAATTTCATGACGATTGATTGGCTAGTTTATTTGATTTGCACTTTAAGTGACTTCAGAAACGCTGAAAACAGGTGAGGTGACAACATTAATCAACGTTTTGCAACCGTTGTATTTGTATTTCGCGATTATTCTATTTTCAGAAATAGTGTACAATTCAACGTGCTTACAGTTTTAATTCGGGTACTTCTGCGTGTATTAAGTTAATATTATTCAGGAATAAATGCAAAAGAAGCGTCCACGAAAATGTTCGGGATATTGTTGTTTAAAACTATTGAATACGTTTGATGTGGGCACATAGAACTACGTTTAACTACGTTGTAACCAATTCGCTAGATTAGGTGTGCTATATCATTTGTAATAAATCATCCGTTGGGATTGACCTAAGTGTGATTCTGTATTTTCATTGAAAGTATATAATCGTAATTATTATATATAACTATCAATTTTAAGCTTTTGTATTATTTGATCTCGGTTGTAACACTTTCACAATATACCTAAGTTACTGTGATTTTTAAACTTCCACCAAACTTGAAAGCGGTGAAACACCTTAAGCATTATAATTATTTTGTGATCAACGAGAGTATCAAATCCATGGTTATGGAACGCCTTAACTGTCTTATATTAGCAAACAGTTCGATAGTATGTCAATATCGCAGAACATAAATGCATGCGACCACTATATAATGGCAAAATTTATATATATAACAATTAAAAGATGACTATATAATGACAAAACATTAATATTGTATGTGAATAAATGGGTGATTTGATATTAGCCCTGTTATTTGTTCAACATGTGCCCCGAGGACAAATAACAGGGTTAATATAAAATAACCAATTTATTGACAATTTTATTAAATAAGTATCAATTATTTCAAAATTTTCTTCGCATGTAACGTTAGCACATCAGGCTAACCGACATAAAAGACTTTGGAAATTTTCAGATTTTTGCATCCAAATAAGTCCAAATTGTAGCAAATGGTCTAACTAAGAAAATGAATACCCATATGGCATGTTTTCGTTCAGTAATAAAAACGTTATATACCTTTTAGTGAGTAAAAATCGATTCTCAATAATTTCAGCTGAAAATCTATAGCACTTTTTGGCCCTGTCAATTAGCCAATCAGATTGCTTTATAGGCGGGCCAATATTAATATCACTTTTCGACCCTGTCTATTAGCCAATCAGATTTAATAACACATTTCGGCCCGGGTCGATAACTGATATAGCTTTTTTGCCCTGTTCTGTTCTGTTCTGATATAGTAGAAGCATGGCTTTTATTAAACTTTGTCAATGATGTGTTAATGGGCTGAAAATTGATAGTTGTTTAATAAATAAAGATAAAACATCAATATATAAAGGCATAACTTCCTTATATAAAGATAAAACATCAATATATAAAGGCATAACTTCTTTATATGTAGATAAAGCATTTTTTTTATTTATAAATATAGAGTTTTTGCCATTATATAGTAGTCGCATGCATTTCTGTTCAGCGATATTGACATTATATCGAACTGTTTGCTAATATAAGACAGTTAAGGCGTTCCATACATGGCGTTTAACCAGGTATATCACATACCATGACTATTAAGTGTGATGTTCTATCACGGCTCAAAAAACATGGTTTGTCTATCTTTGTCTTTCTTAGATATCAAAACTAAATTTAATCCTGCAATAATATTAGTATTACCCTCCCCGCAAGGGGATTAATATTACTGACAGGTACTTAGTTTGAAGTTATCTTAGTAGAAAACATAAAAAGTTACACTAGAATCAACATCGTACGCTGCGTATACATCAATTTTAAGCTTTCTTTATAATTTGAGTACATTTGTAGGTCTTAAAATAATGCTTTATTTCTAGGAATAGTACAAATGATCTTAACACATGACTCACTTACAGTATATGAATTATGTTTTAAAACGCTAGTATATTTTCTAGATATACTAGAATGTAAGATGTAGAATAAGTTATCTAATATTTATTAAATACTGGATTTGTGAAATGCTTGTGAGTGCCTGGTTAAAAAAAAGTTGCCTGACATTAACCTAATCCCTTCGGGATTGTTTGTCCCTAAGGCAATGCTATTCACCAGGAGACCGGCCATGTGGTGACCATTCTCTGAAAAGTCCCAATCCGAGACAAATGAGGGGTTGAATGTTGTGTTCAAACGTAGCTTCTCTTCTCCATAAGCAAACGTTTCTGGCGTTCAGGTTTTAATCGAATCAGTACAATGTTTTTGATACTTAATTATGATCAATAATTTATTAAATATCGATTAAATACTTTGTAAAATACTTTTCAACGTTTGGATAAATAACGCTTGTTTGGCGTCTGCAACGTCAAAATGAATATTAAATTTTAATATTTTTTGTCGCAATCACGACCATTTGCAATTTAGTTTTTCAATGTTGTACCATTACAGCAGTGTGGCTTCTGGTGCAGTATCGACTGCACAAGCTACAGATAATACATGTTTGACGCGTGATAGATAATAATTGTGTGCAAAACTCGTTTAGTAACACGTATTTCACAGTAGCAAGTATCATAAACATGAAGTGCATTACTTAAATATTGATATAAAATGCTGATTTCGAAATGGATTTCATCATAAACCGTCAGCACTTCGTGTTTTGATCTAGATTCAATTCAACATTAATACAATATAATAGGTATTGGGACAATCATTTCTCAACGGAACTTAAGTATATATATGTACCTTATTCTAAATGATTGAACAGCGAGTAAATCTCGTGAAAAAGTGTACAACTTTTTATATCTTGTGTTATGCCATCTTGACACATATGGTGTTCCACGTATTAATTACATTTACATATTCCTCCTAGTCCTGAGAAACATGTTAATCTTAATTCCACGTCGATGTCATTACTCATTAGGAAACTTCGCTTACAATGCATCCTAAGCAGAAAGTAAAATGTCAAGTTGTTTGTATCTATAACTAGCAGGAAAACCATGTACATGAATAACCAAGGTTTAATCAAATAATGTTTAATAAAAAACGATGTATTTCACCTTGCCTATGAATACCACGGTATGTAAACATGGGTTTTGTCTATAATCCCAATTCGTTGTAGTATACATACATGGCATTGTACAAAAAATAGAAGTAATTCACAGCAATCGAACCCACGTGCGTGCTTCTTTACAAAGTTAGTCGCTCCGAGGTAACAAAATAGACATACCTCAAATAGACATAGACATCAAATAATTACCACTATAATATGTATAATGTCTGTTCTTGGCAAATGTTATTTAAGTTATATTATGCTGGTACAAGTATGTAACGGATATGGTGATTGATATGATTTCGTCCATTTCTCTAATTCATCAATAGCATCTTGAAAGTCTCTATTAATACAATCTGCTATCGTCAACTAAAACATATTCTCAAACAAATATGTTTATCAAATAAGGTTAGTACTGTTAATGGTATATGAACATCATTTACTACGCTCCGTTTAACTGTGTCAGACACATGCGGTGCTTGATAACATTTCCGGTAATTTATTGGCAAAGCTCTATATCAAGCGTTTCCGAAAATACATGTATTACGTTATTGGTTATATCTATTCCGATCAAATGCTTAACACAATTTATCGCGTACCAAAATAGAGTTAAGTCCAATTTAACCAAGACAACTTTGGTAACACCAAATTAAACATACATTATGTACTATAGGATTCCACAGTCGGACATTATTTGTGTTCACAATGTATGCTTTTTAGAAAACTGCGTTTACACATCGGTTCCCAGGAATTAATCCCAATAAAGACACCATGAATTGAATCAATAATCGTGCAAAAACAATTGTCATTTACACTTTTCTGTATACATGAAGGTGTAGCAAAAACAGTTTGATAAACTTATAGTGTAATATAACAGTGTTATCAAATTGTCGCCATATTTTCCAAGGTCTACAAAACACTACTTCTGATTACAATTATATATAATGATAATTATCCTCACTTTGTTAGATCAAACACCATTATTGTAGTCAATATTATTGGATATTGCTGACCTTGTCTACATGCTCAAGTTATGATGGTCATTAAACTTTAGACGTAAATTGTGTTTTAAAAAATTAAGCACGCATTTTAAAACCGCATTTTTCTCCATTGAGTGCAATATTAAAGTTTTCAAAGCATACCTATGATCTTCATGCAATTTATTTCCAGTAATACATGTAAATGGCGGTATTATCTCCGTTCTTGGGACAAATATAATACAATTATATCAATCTCAAAACAAGCAGTTTGGAGCATGCGCATAGAGCCGCTAACTTTGAAGCCGTGTTATAAAGAATTGTATAAGTTCTTAATTTACTTGATTTATTACTCCATGAGTTACGTACCTTCCACCATAATGCTCTAATATGCTCTAATAGAGCATGTTTTGGGGCCTTTTGTGGTCTTCAGTGTAACAGTGTACAAGCCCCTTAAAAGTACCTGACCTTCGCCTAGCACTTCTGCAAGAACGGAACAGCACCCTTCTAGCTGTGTCATGCGATAGATACGTCGTATATGCACACAATGCATCGCTCTAGGCGGTGGTCATATAAGATTAAAAATAGCGACTTTCTGTTTTACACTTACCCAAAGACACCTGATACAAAACCATGTTGCTAAACCACTGTTTCTGATTCAACAAGATATTTATTTGCCTAATGCATATATCTATTCTATAATAAAGTTTCGCAATGCCTTTACAACTATTAAATGAGTTATGCTATACTATGTAAGTGTAGTACTATTGCGTTATTGCAGATCAGTGTGTATATCAATGTTTCGTATGTTGATATAATATTAAAACATAAAATATGCATTATATATTACATAGGCAATATTGCACAAATATATTTGGTTTATGCACGTGGTATGTTGGTTGTTAAAGTTGTTATGGCCTCCCATTTACATTTACAGTATGTATTAACTGCACAAGCTGTCAAGAATGCATGTAATAAATAAAAAGTATGTGCAAGACGAGGTTGTTTACAGATAATACACATTAGCAAGTGTCATAAATATGAAGTGCTGATTTTGAAATTGATTTTGATCATAAACCTTCAGTAAACAGTTTTTTTAATTCAAAACATTTTGAGAAGAATGTAAACTCTTAATCTATTCTAGCATACTTCTTATTTTGATCTAGGTTATAGACGTCTAGTAAATAAGTGTATGTATCTTATAGAGGATTGAAACAAGTTTAGTATAATTGTATTCTGGCAGCAAATGTGTAAATTTACTAATGATGTTTGGCGATCATTTACTACGTTCTATTTAATCCTTCTAGACACAATATTGTCCTAGGTCGTTTTCGGATGTAAATGAACCATTTTACATGCGCAATAAATACGCCTAGAACTGTCACTATCTCATTATTAGATATATGTGATGTGAAATTTTCATATAATACATGTTTCCACTCAGAAAGAATTTCTTACTTTGACTTTAAAAATTGCGGAGATGTCATCACTTATGTTTCCTTTAATTATAATTGTACAGAACACTACATGTATTCTCCAAAACATGTAAGGCGTGGCAAACATTGGTGATTAGTCGGAGACTAGACAATGACTACTAGATTACCATAGTAAAGGATTACAGCGGAAAATGTTTGCACAAAGATACATTTGTATAATCAACAATTGAGTATAACGAAATCAATGTTGAGCAATATTGCAAGGATATAGGAATACATTGAATTCTATACGAAATGCTCAATTATGTAGTTATGAGTTATCCAGGTTTTACTCATTAGTAAATAAATGAAACACACAACAAATAAGTTAAATATTGATGAAAAGGCTGCTTTGGAAATTGATTTTATATTGAAAATCATGACGTACAGTTAATTGAGTACAATCTTTCAACTATAAAGGTCAAATTCGAAGTCCCTACAGCGAAAAGACTGAAATACATAATGATTGTGGTGGAATAACAGTCTAGATGACCTAGTTAATGAATGACCCATTTCCTGCTATAGACAATTTACATACCCGCACAAATGATGGAGAAATATTATGATTGGGCATAAAAAGCTTAATACCAACAAATATGTCACATAGATATATCACTTAATGTACTCAATTTAATTAGCAGTGTCAACAAAGCACAACAGTGAACAAAAGAGCATATGCACATTGCAATTACATTGTATTATAATCATAAATACACGTACAAGTGATATTGGATGAAATAGACTAGTTCACAAAATTACTCTAAACCCCCATCCGACAAACTGTAATCGGGTCTAAAAGTGACAGGCTATTACCACCATGTCCGTTCCTTTACTGCCGATGGATGCTCTGATACATATATATGTTCTATTTATAACTTTCATCTGAAATATTTTCTAAATCTTGTCATGCATTTGGTGAACGTTATGTTCTCAACATATGTTAATGAAGTGCTGAAGGCCTTTCCTCTTATGTTTCCTCTTGATTGGTCTTCGTCGTTGGCAATGATCTCATTACTTGCAACAGGAAATGGTTTAAGTGTTTAGAGCGTGTAATAAATGGACAGATAATTGATATCATTAGATGTCAAAGCATTTTGTGTACGTGTGAGTAATCATCATTTTCCGTCTTCTCAACTTATTCAAGGAAATGACACCATTTTCTTATTTAACGAGAGAATCATTGGGACATTATATTTACAAAATTCCATGTTCACATAAGGGACAACTAAATTGTCAAACAATACCACAGAGAAACATATAACATGACATTGCTAAATAAATATCTTAAATTAAATCAACGGCTATATTAAATGTTTTGGTGTATGGATACACGATTAATTGCATTAACACTCAGCATCATTGGAACACAAATGTCATCATTTGAATACAACCTCACGCGTTTCGTCCAAAAGTTTTCCATACTTTGTAAAAAAGTAAATAATGTCTTGTCACAAAATACATGCATACCATTAATAAAACCTGTTTACATGTCAGTTATCAACCGTACCCAAAATGCACATTTAAGAAAAGCAAACACTTTCTTGTATGCCCATAGGCAACATATTCCAAAAACGCTCCTGCATAAAGTTCTGTCTGACCGTTCTAAGAATCATTTACGTGTCTATGTACAGCACAATGCCCATGAGCACTGTGGAAATGGTAGACATGTTATGTTACCGATCTTTTTGTTCGGTCCGGAGGGAGTTCGGATTAGGGAGTGTATAGTATATAATGTATAAATGTATAGTATAGTTTGTAAAACGATACACGGGAACATGTGTTCACTGATATTAATTATAGATAATGACCACAATACGGATAATGCAAATCTTAATTAAAAGACAATCGGTTGGATGACCTGTGATTTATGTGAACACGTTTCCAATCAGTTTTCGTACAGACAATTAATTTGTCCTTTCACCATTCTGTCTGCTTGTTTGAATATTATCAACTCAACCATCGATCGTTATAAATATATTTATATAAATGTTCAACTAAGACAAAGACACGGGAGTGGTTCCCAACGATTTATATCGCCCGTTTGCCACGTAACTGACAGAGACTCACGCCTGCGTAAACGCCTTTATGAAACAGTAATTGTGATTCGTATATACACTTTGACTTTGTCTGAAGAAGTTCGCTCATTTGTTCCAATAAAATCCACTCTCTGTTATTTGTAAATGCTAACACCAGACCATACTGGCGCAGGGATGTAACATATAATTATGATGATTGATACCAGGGTACTGTTTTATCAAAGTGCATTGTAAACTTACCTTCACATTTAAATTCTTCATATTTCTTTAATAACTGCAAATTTGAGACATATATTATTTGTAGGAATTCATTAACTGAATCTATAACGTGCTGCAGTTCCATTTACCAAACTTCTTAGTTATTAAAGTGTTATAAAGAATTAAAATTTGATCGTAAGTTTACAATTTCCGTAAATGCGTTGATAAAAACAGTACCCCGTTCTCCAGTGTTTCCATGTGTTAGTGCCTGTCTTGTAAGACCGCTTCTTACTATCATCAAAGATAGAAAAAGCTGATTTCTAAATCGATGTTCTCATAAATCTGTATAAAGGGTTTTATATTGCAACAAAAACATTGTTTACAATTTAGAACTTTAAATGCAATGCATAGTCTGACAAATGTACATACAAATGTACATACCTACAGTACCTTCTTATTGACAAATTCGTTCATTCTGATACTAGATATCTTACTCCTATCATGATCTTGATGTAAGTGATTTTACCTACACGTGTTGATGGAGATAGTACTGAAGACCTTTCTGATTTTGTTCATATGCGAGCTTTCTACTAAGTTGACAAGGTCCTCGTTACTAGCACGTGAAAATAGGTTTAAGTTGTTTAGCGCGTGATAGATTTCGACATAAAATTGTTATCATTATATGTTTAAGTGTTATATGTACGTGTGAAATATCAACGTTTTCCCTTTCATGGAGTCACGTTCCACGTATTCTAGGAAATACAGAATAGAACTATATCCTCATATTGTATCACATTGAGAAATTTGGTGACAACCGTTATATAAAAGTAAATAGTGTAAAAGTATTGGGAAAAGCTAGCGACAACTTAAAGTGAGGAACATTAACACTATTTAAATCAAGTTTTGCATTAAATCTTCTATATAGGTGCAATTAGGAAATCAGTATACGTGGTGTGAACAAAGGTGCTTCCATTTGTTTGGAACATAACATGTTTTGTCTAGACAATGTGCATTGCACATCAATACCAACCAGGAAGTCTGTCGAATTCTTTATAATTTAAAACAGTTACTATAAATGATAATTTATGAGCTCAAATGACGTACAAATAATTCGTCCTTGTATCATTCCGTGCACAAGCATTATAAAATAAAAAACTCCACTTTCGATCGTGTTTTTTTTAAATAAATGGCCTTGTACAAGTAATTAGAAATATACTAAAGCAATCAAAGAAGGTATGAGAACATCCGACAGGGAAGGTAGCACTCAAATAAACCAGCCGAGCACAGAAATCAGAAACACCACGACACAACTACCCAGAGCAATGCCCTATGAAATCATAGTGACCAAACGGCACAGTGACCTAATTAAAAAGTATCTAACCCAGCATCTCCGGAAAATTCAAATGATGGAAAAGGGGGATTGTGGGCGGTGAACTTTAAAACAAAGGGCAGAGGAACCACCATATTTTCCGAGGTCTACAAATCAGTACTACCGATTACAATTATGTGGGTTGTTTAGTACAAATTGTATTAAATATTCCACTTTTTGCATTTAAATTAACATAACTATACATGTGTTGTTTAAGTGATTCCAATATTGTTTTGCCAACAAGTGAAAATGCAAACTTTAGACATTGTACTTTAAGAAAATGTAAAAAACAAAAATGGTGTATGTTTGGCACATTTTTCGTCACTCCGACTAGACTAAAAGTGTCATAAACATAAAGTGTAATACTTAAATATTGAATGAAAAGGTCGATTTTGAAATTGATTTTATCATTAACCTTCAATAAACGGTTGTATAATGCAAAACATTTATATTGCGATCATTTGCAGTACAAATTATGGGACATGTGTACCGTATAAGAGAGAAATAATTCTTTAATCTGGAATTGTATCTCAATATTGCCATGAACTCTAAATGTGTTGATGAAAACTATGCTGAAGGCTTTTTTCTTCAGAACACCCTTCCTTGGTCTATGCTTTAACAAAATCGTCATTACACGTAAGAGAAAGTAGTGTTTATCGCCTGAAGCGTTCGACATTAAATTGCTATCATTATATGTTTAAGGGTTATATGTACGAGTGAATTATCACCGTTTTCCGTTCCCCCGAGTCACGTTCCACGTTTTCCAGGAAACATAGAATAAAACTACAACCTCTAATTGTATCACTTTGAGAAAAGTGTTGACAAATGTTACGGTGGTAAAGGTCTATGGAAAAGCTAGCGACAATTAGAAATGAGAATCATTGAAACATAGTAAGTGTTTCATACATATTCAAATTATGTGTCGCATTAAATGTGTTGGCGTTTTTAAATCGGCGCAATTGCGGGTTTTAACATTGTGTGTTGTCTGACCACATATATTATCATTATTATGGAAGATGTTTTGACTTGACAAGTGATCTGGTCAAATTAATTATAGCAAGGAAGGGATAAACCTTCATTCAGATTTAAAGCTAACACAGGCAAATTAGGCGCTTACATGTAGATCACTTGAAATAAACTCATTCCAATATACATTGAACCACAAATCAATTTATTTTTATACTTTTTAAACATGCACGATTACTTGTGCCTTAAAGATATATTCTGTGATCACGTATAGTTGTCACTCTTAATTATACTAACCTTTCACAACAAATGTAACTGTGTTACTGTTTTCCTTAGATATTGGAATGAATTTTACACCTGCAATAATGGTATTATATCCGTCCCCGCTAGGTGTTCAACATTACTGACAGGTACATAGTTTGTAGTAATCCTAGTAGAAAACATCAAAAGTTACACTAGAATCAACATCGTACGCTGCGTATATTACACACAAATTGATGATTCACAATTGTAAGCTTTCTTTATAATAACGTTTGGTTGGCATCTGCAACGTCAGAATGATTATTTCATATTTTTGTTGCGTTTAAGACCATTCGCAATTTCTTTTTCCAATGCTTTTCCATTATGTGTGGCTTCTGGTGCAGTAATTGACTGCATAAGCTACAGATAATGCATGTTTGACACGTGATAGATAATAATTGTGTGCAAAACACATTTGTTTTTCACGTAATTCACAGTAGCAAGTATCATAAACATAAAGTGCATTACTTAAATATTGATATACAACGCTGATTTCGAAATGGATTTCATCATAAACCGTCAATACACAGTTTTACGAGTATAATTCAAAACATTTTGGGAAGAAGATAAAATAATATTATTGATCTCTTTGAGACTTAGTGTTTTGACCTATATTCAATTTAAACAAAAACATAATATATATGTAATAGTTAATGACACGATCATTACTCAACGGAACTTAGGTATATATGTTCCTCATTCTAAATGATTGAACTGCAAGTAAATCTCGTGATAAAGTGTGCATCGTGTTTTATCTTGTGTTATTCCATCTTGGCACAAATGGTGTTCCCCGTAGAAATTACATTTACATATTCTTCCTAGTCCTTAGATACATTTTAATCTAAATTCCACGTCGATGTCATTACGTATTTGGAAACGTCGCTTTCAATACATTCTGAGCAGAAAGTAAATTGTCAAGTTATTTGTATCGAAATAGTAGGACAACACTGTGTAACCAGTTAAGTTTTTAATCAAATAAAATTTGATTACAAACTATGAATACCTTGTTTAAACAGCAATGGAATACTTGTATCTCTAAATGCCAACCAATTCAATTTGTTTACCAATTTAAAAATTAAAACAAAATTCTTAAACCTGATTAAATGTCAAGAATTGATGCTTGTAAAATACTTTAAGGTACTCATATAAGTGTTCGCTATCTGTTTTGTTTCACCTA
Organism: Spisula subtruncata; assembly: GCA_963678985.1. Taxonomy (NCBI): domain Eukaryota; kingdom Metazoa; phylum Mollusca; class Bivalvia; order Venerida; family Mactridae; genus Spisula; species Spisula subtruncata. The sequence continues at coordinate 9,819,384 of OY787661.1, read as the reverse complement.
AATGCGAAATTGTCGAACACACAGAAGTGGTTCTTGGCTTTTAATCACGTTTCGCGACTTCGTAATCGACCAAGGCCTTGTATGTGTATACGCCTACATGTTACAGTTATTGTGAATAGTATAAACGTGCTCGTGCATCGTGACTATGTTTAAGATTGATCGTTCCCAAAAGCTAATATGTTCCAATAAAATAGTCATTAAACGAAACAGAGACAGAACAGAATTACCACTATAATACAATACCTGTTCTTGGTAAATGCTATTTAAGTCAGAGCATGCTGGTTCAATTATGTAACAGATATGGTGATTGATGTCATTTATCTTCGTGCGATCTTCGATAAACAGTTTTTTAATTCAAAACATTTTGAGTATGATACTTCTTGTCTTGATCTAGATTCTAGACGTCTAGTAAATAAGTGGATGGATCTCATCGAGGATTGAAGCAAGTTGGTTACATGTACATGTATAATAATATTTGTATTTGGGCAGCATCCCAGTCAATAACAATACGATGTAAAGTAGATTTTGGAAAACATGCATTGGGTGTCAAAATAAGCAAAACCTATAATACTTTTCACCATGATTGAACGTAAAATTAACCAGACATTTATTTTATAGAACTGAACAACATTCATCGAAATGTTACGTATGAGTAATAAGGCCAATTTCCATCGCTGCAATTTAATATAATAAGATGTCAAAGATAGTTGATTTAAGTGAAAATAGACATTGAAGGATTAGAAGCAATAAAAATGTCTGTCAATCAGGAGTTATATCTCAATCTTGTCAAGAAATCTGCCTAAGTGATTATGTCTACACGTGTTGATAAAAATATCCTGAAGATCTTCCTGAACACACTTGATTGGTCTGTAGTGTTTCATAATCACCATTTCTCGTACGAAGACCTGGCGTTAAGTGTTACGATTTTGAGTGTTGTCGTTCTGGCTAACGTTCTGATCATCGTGTTTATTTTCTACGCCATTGTACGATATACTGCTGGTTATCATAGTTTTTTTTTTGTTAAAATCTATCGTGATAGTGCGTATGCATCTGATGCAATTATTGAACATTAGCATACTGATATAGTTAAATACACGACCATTGCACAGAGGTGTGCATCCACGTCATTGTAAATGATCCAATTGTTAGTAAATCTCCTAATTACAGTGTACATCTTGTTTTATCTTATGATTTTCCACCAAGGAATAATAGTATTATATGGTGTTCCCGTAGTAATTACATTTACATATTACATGTATTCTTCCTGGTCCCGGGAAAACATGTTGATGTTAATTTCACGTCTATGTCACTACTTATAAGGAAACTTCCTTTACCGTATGCAGAATATTACACGTTCGAGTTGCTATTTGTATTGGATAAAGTTATCCAGTGGATAACTATTGGATAAGTCTGACTTTTGGATAACTTTATCCAAATCTGGATAACTTTGACCAAACACATTTGTATAAAAGTGTTGGACAAATTTATCCAAAACATTGACAGTAATATTTTAATATTACCAAACAGTTAACACATGTCCGTAAAGTTAAAATAGCCCAAAATCTACCGTCAGTAATGATAACCAAAATGGAATGTACATGTATTTATTCAGTTTTATATGATGTACCTTGTGATACCAGTTTTGGCGAGTCATATATTTATGGCGTGAAGCACCATCATTGAGAGTTTGCATATTTTCTTTACCCTTGTCGATTTGCATCTCAGATGACGTGATATATTCAGCAGAACTGCCTGGTGTCATTGCGTCGTGTTGCTTGTAAGCGTTGTCTGTCAATGTTCCCTGCTTGTCTCCAGTGAAATAAATTTTGTCCAAACATCAAATATCCGTAGTTGACGGCAGGTGTCGTCTGTAGAATGTTATGTTATTTCAAAATGAACATGTTTTGAGATAAATGAGTGCCAGGACAGGACACTTGACATCAAACAGATACGAACATTGTAATTAACAGGCATTGGAAAGCAATCTTAAACAATGTACATTTCTGGTATACAAGCAGTAGGAAGCCGCTGTGACTGTATGGCCTTGTAAATGTTCTGATCAATACACTGAGTAGCCTTGAAAATGCATCACTAATGATATGCAGATGATTTTCTATTAAAAAATCCAAATAAATTAAGTATTTTGTTGACTGTCCAATCACACGATGTTCTATCAATCTAAATTCATATTGGTCAATTGAACAAAAAATCGAAAAAAATGTATGGGTCTATTTATACCAAGCTTGGTTTATCTTACCACAGAATAATTTATGTTGATCATTATGTGTAAAACAAAAAGATGTATTGAGATCGGGCATGGAAGAGACCACACTCAAATTAACCAACCGAACAAAGACAACACAAGCAACATCACTTTACACAAAAAGCACGACACAATGCCCACATATTACATAACAAAAAGATGAAATGTCAAAGTCCCAGAAAATAAAAATATTTATGTGATGATAATCAATCTCGACGACTCATCTATCATGTGATATTCATCGCCCCTACATGCAACAGATGTGTGATATTTTGTCAGCTATGCATTCAAATACTGGTACCAGTTGGTTGCATGACCTATCGCAATCAGTTTCGTGACTTGTTTCCAATCTAAGCCAACGCGCTAGATACCGCTTACATAGTAGTTTCTGGTACAAATTCTTACCATTAGCATACATATGTCGTAAATTACTCGTTCATTTCTCAACGGTACTGAGATATACAAAACTGTACACTATTATCTTTTAAATAAATCTCTTGATACCAGAGTATATTTTACTTTCTCCCGCAACATCAGATATATCTTAGATCAAGACACATGTGGTGTTTTTTGTATTAATTACATTTACATATCAACCCTTGTATGGGGAAAGTTTGGTTGATGTACATTTCACGGTTTTGTGTACAATATAACTCCAGAATAAAGTTAGATGACTGCACTAAACATGATTACAATGTGTTTGTTGATTTCCAAACACCGTCTAATTTTTTTATCGGGTAAATATAAAAAATATCAGACTTGCAATTAAAAAGATCTGCAATCACAATAGTTGAGGAAGAAATGTAAGGATTAATATCCCGATAATACGTGATTGAACGAACTCAATACTGATCATAAACATCTTTTAATGATTTTGGATCTACATTGATCTATATTTCGACACATGCGGATGTGTTTCAATTGCAATGTTGTGCTCATTTCAAAGTAGATTTACTATTTACATGCATAAATACATGATATTTTGTTACTAGCATTAATATAATTTCCTATTACACGAATAAATTGAATGATGGATAAAACTATGGAACTTAAGGAGAGGCGTAAACGTAATTACTTTTGCAACCATATCATTGGCGGTCACACTTGGTTTCGATGAAAAGAAATTAAGTTATTTCTTGTAAATTATAGCCCGATTACTGCATATTTCTTAAATATTCAATCATTGCTAATTTCTGCATTCCAGTAATAAGTATACAGCATTTTCGTTGATAGCGAATCACGTTTCTATTAAATAAACTGCACATTTGTATGTCCAAATAAAGGGAAGACACTACATTTGTGTCAGAACAAACCTGATGCATAAAAAGTATGTACTCAGCTGTAAAAGAAAAACATTACGGACAAATCAATCCAGTTCATATTCTTTTTGTTAATCAACTCAAACAGTCGAACAAAGCGATCCTATATTTTAGCGATTTCTATTCGGGGTGTTTATGAATGATATTGTAAATAACATTAACAACGACTTGCATTGGTTATTTACTTCAATTTATAACATACTCTGAACGACTGTGAGTGCCGGAAAGCCATGCACTCCCCGACTGTTACATAAATAGCTAGGTGTAACATACGTCAATGCATGCCCCTTGATCGGCTTATGACGTCAAGAAAATACAAACGTGCTGCTAACTAATGAATGAAACATAATGTAGCAGACATTTTTATTCTGAATGATAATGAATGTTCGTTAAGTTTATGTAATAAATAGAATCTTGCATTCGTGCTATTTACAACCGAGTTTTATTAATTTCGACGACAAAAACAAGCCTCGTGTCATAATATTTTGTGCAATCGTTTACTAAAAATCTTATTTAATAAGCACTCATTCAAGATCCTTTATGACATTAACCCTTTTTCTGGAATGTATACACGCACGTTGATTACAAAATAAAATTTGACGCGTCATCCGAATTTGTAAAACATACACGCAACTATGGTGAGATTTGGAAACATGTTTTAAAGATTTTGCCTAAACACCAATGCAAATAAAACACGATTGATGTTATTTGAAAGATGTCAACATACATAGTTTGATTTGTTTATTTGTATAGTGAAACATTTACATTAAACTTTAAGAATCTTATCACCAAAGAACGGTAATTTGCATTAATTACTAAACAATATTGCTGACAATGAATCAAAAGCCCTATAAATAAATTAGTTCCAATGTGATATCAACATGAACTAAAATTGTCTCCGCCTAAGTCATACCCAACTAGTTCGTTTTAACAATCAGTCTCACGTTCAAATATGTTTTAATCGAATGCAGAAAATATGTAAATATGAATGATACTATCTTTTACAGAGAGGAAACACCATTGACATCTGAAGACATGCGTTCTGAAGACAATGAAGTATATTTGAACGCATAGTCATAGAAATAAGGAATTTTGGTTTAGAAATTGGATCCAGAATGTCTCGATTGACAAGAGCCTTAATTACACAAACTCTTGTTTAAATGAGGTTTTCTGACTACCGACTTTCTTTACAGTCTATGAAAATTAGTCTCGTAACTGAAATTAAGACTGATCGTGAAAACTGATTAATTGTGTGCATTCAAATTGTTCAATTTGTCCAGACAAGGCATTTCATAATGACTGTAAGTACCGGTGATATGTATTGCTTAACATATGGAATAACGAAGTAAATACTCAATTATATCAAGTTACTAGATGGAATGCTATCCGGAACGTTTATGAAATATTCAAATATGCCTGTTGATTTACTTCTTTTCTTACTATTGTAATTGTAGGAGAATAAATAAGAATAAAAGGACACTATTTAGTTCGATAGTCTGCCAACAGACTTTTAGCCAGTACGCAAGTCATATATAAGTAATTTTAAACAGTACAACATCCACTCCCTTCCGCGCACTTCCAGTGTTCTCTTTTTCATTTTAAATGACACTATCGTCTAGAAGAAAGTACCGTGCTGATACTACCATAACATGAGACAGCAGTTTCTGTACAATATAACATTCTCAATCCTCCGGGGAATGGTCGGACTTGTTAAACTATTTTGTATTTAGTTATGGCTAGCTATGTGGTATCTAGAGAGTACAATAATTAATTCTAAGCTGAAAAACGAATACCACTGAACGTAAAATGTTATTACACAATTTATTCTCAACGGCGGTGGTCTATTGTCACCTACTAGACAACTGTTACATGGTATATAGATAAGATATTTGTCGATTTTGGTGTAAGATCGAATTTTACATCACCAAGTGACCACATATATCAATATTTACACGCGAGGTGTATCCACGGGTGACATATTAAAATTCTGCAATCACGAAGTGAAATAAAATAAGATCTTTCACCAAAAAATCAACAAATGTTCTGTTTATTTCTTGCTTCATATGCTCATAAACTGTATAGTAATTTGCTCAATCAAAAAAAAAATACTTTGAAATTAGAACGACACGACGTGACAATTATGATGTCCTAATTATGTACTACATACTTTGAAGAACAGTGCTGTTAATGTTGTGTTTCTTCTATTTGCGCTATACTGGATCAATTAGTGGAAATAACAAAATGATAATATCAGTGTTATTTGTCACTGTTATGTTCACTGCAAATCACCGCATTTCAATGAAAGCAAATAATAATGTACGTACAATGTGAAATATGATAACATTGAGCTTCATTCAATCGTGCTATTATAATTTCCGGTGACAGAGAGAATACAGAAAGACAAAGCCGCGTTTACAATGAATAGCTAGCAATAAAATGATGTGAACACATTCATTATTTTATTGATTGGCCGCTAAATGGATTAGTGGATTTCATTTATTGCCGAGAACGACACAAAAACCTGATACCATTTTATTATCGTAGAATTTGCTATCTAGCAGGACACATTATTGTGGTGTACATGTTTTTGTGATTAAGATTTTGCCGACATGTTTTATTACTTTCAAGCCTTTTAAAAATCCGAGAGCTTGCAAAACTTTTATGGATGCAAACTTGGTCGGTTTGGAGAAAATATTACCCATTATATATTTGCTCACATAAAATGATGTACACTATTATTCTTAACATGTTGATGCTTAAATAAATATATCTTTCTCTATACTGTATATTGTATTCATAAACATGTATATTATTATAATTTCATACTAGTTCAATTAAATATTGTTAATGTAGTCTTTGAAAAAGCCTGATAGCTTGTCTGTCATTTGTCTCATATATTATATTAACCCCTCCCCCCCTCTTAAAAAAGGTGTACAACATGACATGAGAAAATCGGACAAGGAAGGCAGAAGAATGACTGACCTATACAATAAGGTTAAAAATTAATTTATACATTTATAGCAATCATCGACGATTCTACATTTAACTCGCATCAAGTTAACCAATTTAGTACAAATATAGCAATGGAAACATTGCAATAACGACAACATGAACAGAAAACATAAAAAGTATTTAACTCTGTTTAAATGCACAAACAGATTTACCAAAATAATTACGTTGAATGGCACTATTTATAATATCGGTTGAATAGGCTTTGATTTTGTAACTTCAACTCGAACGTATTAATGCCAAATGTTCATTGGAACAAGAGACGGTATTTTATTGTTCTACACTTAAAATAACTCTTACAATGCAACACAATTAAGATTAATATCAAGGTGATCATTGTTTCGTCCGCATCAATGTATGTACATCTTTTTTTTTGTCTTTAAAGATCGGTTATAAATTTCAGAACATTAAATGCATGCCAATTGATCTCAAGATTTCAAAAAGTTTAAAAACAATAATACCCAAACGATGTAAGAAACATAGTCATGAATAATAATATATCAATGGATTTATAATGGCCTACCATAGTGTTATCGAAGAGGAAACATGTACGAGGGGGGTTATTAAACATATTCGCTGATCGTCGTTCTTATTTGATTGTGTCAATTGTGCAATGTGTTTTCAATTTAACATACAGCCATTATATCAGCGTAAGCATTCGCTTAGACTTTGTAAGATCTTGTGCTAGATATACAACATGTATTTAATTAAATACAATTTTAATGTGTATGATTTTTCCATATCAATGACATAATTCCATTTCCGGTTAATCATTGTATAACATCAATTACGTCACTGAGGTCACGATACAAATAGCGTTGTGTGGTGGTCTCTGTAAAATGGTATTTTTAAATTTTAGCCATATTTCGAAAAAAATGCGTTGTTCAATAAAATAGTATCTACAATTGTCTCCAAAAGGGGCTGTAGTTAAATGCGAAAAAGTTTTTATGTCTCTGTGGCATAAGTTATTAAAATGATAAACATAGTCTATGAATTTATTGAATGACCCTCGTATCCGATGTTACAAGACATGTCAGAGTCGGAAGTCACCGTATCTAGTGACACCATGTAATTTAGCATTCCAGTTTCAGACAGTTTTCGTTAATTAGACAGAAGTTACAGACGGAATGGCACAATGGAATAATTTTACATCACATTCGCTCTAACACTCACGCTTGGTGACAATATTTCAGAGACCGTCGGGACTATTTCCTGCTGGTGTTTAATCTATCAAAATTCAGTATCGTTGCCCTGATTGAGTATATGTAGTAGTAATTCAAGCCGAAACAAATAGTATAGGTAATGAAATTGATACATTTACGATGGCTGACGTTTCCAACGATTTGCCATAATACCAGCGTAAATCAGCTACTGTCTCTGACGTCTGGATGAAATTGTTCGAGGTAGATATCAAATATTTCATGAAAGCTTCATAATTCTACATGTTCTCTTATTTCTATTTATAAGACATGGTTTTTGGTTTGCAATATTTGTTATACATATATATTATTTACGTTTGGTTGTAAGATAGTATCTTTTATTTATATAGGAATTCCCTTTGAAGTAGATGCATGACTTTGTCTAAATGGTTCAATATCATATCCAGATTCAGTGCTATTATTTTTTCAAAATGAAATATCTTTATTTCGAATGGATTTTATTTCGAGGATTTATTTACCATTTTTCAAAGGTTACTTATCAGTGTTCATGTTTGATACCGTAAAATGAATATGGACGTTTAACTGGTTGTTGGAAATTGTTCTTATGTTTGGTAAAATGGAATTTTGAACAAATCTCAGCAAATTCAGAAATATAACATAATTCATATAAAATAAGACGGTGTTCAACTAAGAAACATGGTCCTGAACTTTGAAAACTGTTCATCATCACAGTTCGAGTATTACTCAAATAACTACGATTTTTTTAGTCAATGGGAGGTAAACCGTTACTCTGTTCTTGTAGGAGTCTATAAGCTTGAAAACCGCTTTAAAGCTATCATTGTTTTCTTTATTTATGTCTCCACATACACTTGAACAACCTGACTAAAGCCGAAGAATATACGTCAATGAACGTACTATGATAATTTTAGTAAAGGTATTCAGTTGGTTAATTAGTTTGTTTCTGCTATTTGCGATCAGCTTGTAATAAGGTCATTTTTTTCATTTCACATATCCTAATTTTACTTGGACATATCTTATTTAAGTTGTCTAGACCAAACAGGTATAACTCAAACGCGGTATTAAAACATGTGCCATCTATAGTAAACAGGTAAATCAGGTATAACATAAGGATATTGGAAAAGGGATTATCTTTTCAATGTGTACCGTAATTTAAATTTGCTTTGTGAATAAAAGTGAGCAGGTAAAATGTCTGCTCTCCCTAAATCGATGTAATGGTCAGTGATGTATGTTGATATTGACATTGCAGAATATCGCGTTAGAGTCATACATGTTTTGTCAGAGCTATATACAAAGATATGCATGTAAACTTATAAGAATTGTTACACAGTATAACCAAGTAAAAAAAAATAGAAATATCAAATATGTGCCTAAAATAAAGAAACACACTGAACGAGTCTCGTTAAACGAAATAATTTATGTACAGTACATCAATTCATGGCTTCATATACATTGTATATGTAAAATATTGTTTTAATCATAATGTAAAATGACATAGTTTTTACACTGACAAATATACGTGTATTTATAAGTTCCAAACAAGATATGGAATTACAATTTTCTGTCACCGAATGCAAGTAATGAATTTGAATACATTTGTTACACTTTTTCTCTTACGCCAAAGAGTAAATATTAGTTCCAAACAAGATAATGTCATTAAAAGACTATGTCACCGAATATGTAATTCAATTATATTGTATATATTTCTAAAACGTAAGAGCAAAATAGCCAAAGAAATAATGACAACATTTTTAAACTGTTGAATGTTGATCAAAGTTTACATTTCTCTATATGACGATACTATTACAATAAGGCAGATTTACTTGAATCCAGCATATTATACCATCCATATTCCATGACATATAACATCACATGTAAATGAAAACCATAAAAACAATTTAATCCAATTTGGTACACACAATGAACAACTGTTTATTCTGATCACATCTCTAATTAACGATTTTCCGTTTTTACTCAAGAGTTTTGAATCCAATTTAACAGAAATAAAATGACACGCAAAATCGTATCACATTCATAAAAGAGCCATGGAAGGTTCACACAAATTGTTGTTTTTCAACTTACAGCACTGATATAATTTAAGAGTCTTCATCATGAACGTTATTCCCTGTAGCTTTTAGGGGAATTGCCGTTGTATCCTCCATATCTATAGACATTCGTGTATGGTTCGTCATTGTCTCTTTGTTGTGAAAGGTTGGCGAAGCTTGGTCAACTCCAATATTAACATGTAGAGCTTCAAAACACGCCTTACGAATTTGGCGATCCATAACTCCGTAAATCACCGGGTTAAAACAATTAGCTACGGCAAAGAATACCGTTATAGCAACATAGAAGTCCGCATCATATGACAGAGTTTTGTCAATAGCTCTCACAATGCCGTAAGGGATGTAGCCAATCATAATTAACAAAAACACCATTCCAAACATCTTGGTTATTTGTATTTCTCTTTTGAGCCATTCCTTTTGCCTAAAAGCACGAAAAGCCTGCGATGATTGGTGTACCTTGATAAATATGGCGATGTAACAGATGATGAGTAAAATGGAGGGTATCATCATTAGGAATACGGTAACTAGAAGAGTAAACGGACCATAATTCTTCTTCACAACACAGCGCAACAGTTTAGCCTCATAATGAGACATATGTCCAAGCGACGGCTGACAGAGGAACAGTAGCGGCACAACACGACAAAACACTAGCAAGAAAATTGTGTATCCTTTCTTCGATATTTTCTTGTAGAAGTTATTAAAGACGACTACGATCAGTCGATGTATAGCAATAAGTCCAGTATGCCATAATGATGAACCCATCAAAATCACTGTGAAGTGGGTGGACAACTCACAGCCCAGCATTCCTGTAGGCCACTTTCCAACCATGTATGATGAAGTAACTAACGTGTTATTAAGACCTAAATTCAATATATCATTTATACAAAGGCTTACGACGAATATATGAATTATATTCGATATCTCTTTCCTTCTAAGAATGACTATCATGACTAAAATGTTTCCAAAAAGACCTAATAGTAGCGCTATAAGCATAATTCCTGCCCCTAAGTACATCGCAGTTCTGGATGGGACAGAACTTGCATTCGTCAAGTTTGACATGTTTGCCAGTATACTGATGTTTTCTGATAAACTTGTCATGTTTGCTGGAATAAAGAACCAGTTACTTTCAAAGTAAAGTTAATCACACTGACTTTAAAACTATTGTCAAACTAATAGTGACAAATTGTCGAGTAATTTACCGTATAAGTGATATAATCCGAAATAAATATTCCGCCGAGTTATATTACCAGTCCGCTTTTATATCTTTAAATTATCCATTTAGCGTCATTTGTACGTCGATTATCGCTCTCACAATGTGCATAATCACTATTATTTAACTTAAATGGATTCCTATACGCATCCTGAACGGCGCCATTATCCACAAGGAACTTCCTGCCGCTGTTCTAATTCTCTCTCTTTCTCTCTCCTTCTCGCGTGTTTAGATACCGCTAGACTGAATGCCAACTGCGTTCTATCGTAGAGTATGCTGAAGAATTTCCCAATCAATGCTGTTCGCCAGAGCCAGCCTTCTTGTCCAGCCTGTAAAATCAGAAATGACAGATAATGGTAAAGAATTTTCATTTACAGACTTAGATGGCTATACTATATATTTGTCACATACATCGTAGATTTTAATCAACCAAGCCATGCTGTATAATATCAAACCAAGTAACAACATTTAAATGCTTAAAGCGTTTATTGTACAACTGAATATTTTTCCTATGGGTTACCTTCAGGCTTGTTGAAGAATATTGTAAATACAACTTTTAATTAAATTAAACTGAATATACTTAAACATGTAAATCTAAAGATGTATTAGTAAGCTAGTAAGTGATAGCTTAACAAAGTGAACACCAATGTCAATTCGATACGTGCATATTACTCAGTAATGTAGAACATAACCTTGCAAGTGTACATGAACATTATTGTAAGGTACGCATTACACGTAGTTTCATTCGCTTATCACTTCGATTGCTTTTTACTGCATATAATGGTGTAAGAACATTTAATATCCAAATAGGACTAAGACGTCGTCCATATTTTGATATCAGAAATGCACTGCATGTGTTTGTATATATAGTACTCGGTCTAATGATAAGTCTTTTTGATACTAGATTTGCACAAGATGATGATAATGTTTTAGGGTGTTTTTACATGAGAGTTTAGACTTTTTCTGAAATTGCTGAACTATTCTCCATAGATGGATTGTGTCATTTTCAGAGAAATTCAGAATATTGTTTCATTACTAAGCCTAAATCTTCTAAACTTTATTTATTGGTCTACAAATCGTTACAGTTCATGCTCAAACCGTTTACAAACTCTTCAGTCAATATAAGTTTAACCCACAGATTTTTCCAATTACGCAATTTACTGTCAGGATGTTCACGATAAGTGTCTATCGACAAAGGGATCGGAGTATCTTTCGTGGATTAATTAAACGTATCGATTGGAAACCTTCTAAGGAATACGCTTCTTTTAAATATGTCGCTGGTTTAGAATGAGAAGGTCGTAAGTACAAAATCGATATTTGGAGAAAACAAGAAAACATCAGTCTGAAACATACACTTTACAGATCTTTCAAAGATTAACGAGAAGCGTTGTAAATAAATTATCTTCCGGTAGGTAATCTTTGTTTATACAGGTTTAACTGGGTATAACTGAGCTAACTGTATTTAACGCTATTCTTCGAATGGGATAGTTCCCTCATTAGTATAACTTATTGAATCGACTCTACCTGTGTAAACTTTCTCGACTTCAGTTTTATCAACATGTAAAGATAAAATTTGCATGCAATTAGGCTCGTACAAAGCGCTTTATAATGCAGATTCCAAATATGGATACGTCATAAAAAGTTGTAGTTACGACCTTCTCATTAAGTCTAAGCCAGCTACATAAAAGATGTATCAGGAAATCAGACAGGGAAAATAATTGGCACGTTAGGGACAATACCAGCGTATTTCATAGCAGTTGCTAATGTGTTGAAATAAAGGGCCATGTGGAGTGAAAATACCACAACGTCCCAGTTTTCAGACCCATCAACTACATTAACATACATTATTTGTTTTATTTGCAACGCGCTGGTGTATCATTACGTATGAAATCGGCTTGCTGTTTGCAACCCAACAGAGGTATTCACGTTTCCTGCTATAATTTTATGCTTATTGTGTATATTTTCTGGATTTTGTATTGCAATGCAATGATTTGGTGTGGACGTTTACTTTGTATTTTTATTTTTATTATCACATCTAAAACATTTAAGTGTCAAAATTGACAGTAAAAGTACTCCCTCAGTTGAAATGCATGATCACATGCATGTAATCAGAGTTTCCTAGAAACATAGTTCCTTCGCATCCTAACGAAGCTTCTGTCATGTTTTACCAACTAATGCATCATACGATTAATACCATTTCAAGACTTCATAAGCACGAACGAGTAATTTTATAGTTATGGTTAACTTATAATGGGAAATCGGCATTCATTAGAATGTTGGTTGCTGCACAAATTAGTGTAGATCGTTGATACTCCGGAAAATAGAAACACTAATGATCCTTGTTCTTAGCTAAATTAACAACGAACGTGCAAGTATTTAATGGGTTTATCGACATTAATTTTTAAGAAGTCGCCATATTCATCTAATGAGTTTATTAATTACATAAAAGCATAATATCCGCGGTTTAATAAGACTTAAGTAATGACAATGTTCATAAATGACAAAATTACACCATCATATTTAAATAGCGAATACAATACCAAGCACCTTAGCGTCAGTGTAGCAACATTGAATCAAACTTCATTAAATGTTTTTGAAATGCGATGCTCAATTTTACCAATACCACAGTATGAATATACTCGCTGCAAATACAATACATTCAGTCAACAGTCGTTTTATTTGATAGGTTTGGGTTTTGACCATGACACGATTAACTATCTGTTCGACAGGCAAACAATGTAACCAGTAATCCTTGAAAAGATTATTAACAACATTTTAATCACTTTGAATACCATTCTAGAGCGAGCTTGCATTACATAACAGTGCATGTAGTCAGCAATCTACTGTTCGGAAAGATTTGTATCAGGACGCTCTTTTAAGAAACCTTATAACAGGAAGAAGCACTATTAACGTATGCATTGCAGCAACATACTTGAGAAATGGTCAATAGCGGTTATCAGTTCGTGCGTAAATTGTGGCGCTTCACAAAATAACATTAGGAAAAACCATGAAATATGGAAATTCTCACATTATTACCAATTCAAAGTCTGTAGAAATCAACGTCGCCAAATTAAAGTTGTTAACAAATTATCCACAGAACATAGCATTAATTTTGTGAATAAAAACAAGGATGATAAAAAGTGACGCCTATTCTTTCGTCATAAAAATGAAGCTCAAAAAGGTATGAGAAAATCCGACAGGGAAACCATGAGACAACTACCCTCAGCAATGAACGGACAAACCCATGCCAAAACGGCGACCAAATGAGGCACAACATCTCCGGGGCGTGACCTAGTTTAAAACACTAAGGTGAGTGACGTAACGTTATGCGACCTAAAGAGGCACAACTACGACTTGACCTAGTTAAAATAATGGGCAAGGTAGGAATGGGGTGGATAATAATGTTACATATTCCTAGAAACTACACTGAGCAATGCCCACACATTGACCGAAGAAACAAGTACATCTAAGTCCCCGCCGATAAAATGCAGGATGACCCACTTCGCAAAGAAATTATATAATAACGGTTTATTGCCGAATGAAACGCAGCCAAAACTTGACCAAGTTCCCAAGGCCCCACTGCACAGCGACCCAACCACACAAACCCGTGCCACAAAAACGGCGACCAAATGAGGCACAACCACCCCTGACCTAGTTTAAAACACCAAGGACAGTGATGTAACGTTAAAACGTCTTAAAGAGGCATTTTTGCGACTTGACCTAGTTTACAATAATGGGCAAAAAGTCGACATTAATTCGTCAACAGTCTCTCATTCGAAAGGATGCTGTTGCTATACGAGCGAGTGTTATCCTGTCATTTGATTTGATTTGATATGAGTTTATAAGGTCCTCGTATCGTCCCATACCTTTCGGTAATCTGGATTTTAATAGGACCCCGGCATGTACCCCTTCATGCCGAGAAAGTTAAAAAGTTCGAAATAGGGTAAATTTGTCTTGCAGATAATTTATCTGCAAGCGTTAGCCGGACGTTTAGTTTTTGTGTTATTTAATGTAAATACAAAAATCGACCAATGAGATCTAGAGCATTTGTATTTACTCCTACTTGTCCTATATTGAAGTAAGTTGCGTCCCTGTGGTCTTGGAAGCAATTGACAATCAAGACCATCAGGAGACATAGAAATTTAGCGGCACTATGGTGTCAAAGAGTGCCTGAAGCAGACAAAAATTTATCTTAGTTTTTAAAATGCAGTCTGGTTTGTCCGGACACGGACGGGTGCTCACGGCTGAGTTTCACAGGGGCGTTGAAACTTGTTTCACAGGGGCATTGAAACTTGTTCGGACGGGTGCTTTTGGAGAAACCAGACAGCTGAGATCGTTCATCCTCCCACACCGGCGATACTCCAGTTTCTTTGCTTCAGTTTCTCTTTCACGGACTGAGACGTGCGTCTCTTACTTATTTGTCCTAACTTAATTCCTACTCGGACTAAGACATGCGTCTTTTAACTTACACATTAAATTAGACTTCTCTCTTGTTCGGGCTAAGACAGGCGTCTTTTAACTTAATGCAGTAAGTGAGTAATTAAGTGAAACTTGTTCTCGTACTCGGACTGGGCCGGGCGTGCCTTCACCTTATACATATTTAACTATACATTTGAGAAATAAAAAAATAATAATGTGTGTGATTTTTGTTCTGTTCCTGACAATAATACTTATATTCCTTTATATACTTAGTAGTACTCCTAACACTAGTAGTGGGACAATTTCAATTCCTATCAAAAATATTCATAATAATAAGGGTGCTGCTTGGCACAAAAAAAACACTTGGCTTTCCATACTTTAGTTTTGATTTTTATGATTACATTTTTTTTTTATTTTTTTTTTTTTAAATTTTATGTTTTTTATTTTTAGTTTTTATCATCTGTTTTATTTTTACATGATTTTATAGATTTACCGGGTTTTCCTAGTAACCTACTGGGGTGATCTCATGAGGGGTTGTTATTACAGGTGTTGGAGTGACGGCGCCTAGTTTATCCGTCATGGATATACCAGACTGCTCAGTCTTAATTGATTGCATTAGGTGACATTACCCTTATTGGCAGTTTTAATTGGCATGTTACTGTTTATTGACGGGTAATGTTTTGCTATATATCATTTGGGTATATAAGTTGTATACTGACTTGTAGCCCTCATTATTTCCACTACCATGCCTAGGATTGCAGTATTTGGCGATAGCTTTGTGCGGCGACTTGGGGAATATTTGGAGCAGACCGGCACCACGCTGTACCCGCCCTATACCACTTCATTCTATGGAAAGGGCGGTATGAGGGCAGAATGCTATGATCGCCGCCTGTTGGAGGACCTGCTCAGGTGTAAGCCTGATGTGGTCATAGTCATGCTGGATGGTAATGACATTACTCCGATGTCTAGCCATAAGGATATTTTCCACCAGATTTCTCACCTGGTGGGGGATATTCGTAGAGGCGGCGTGAGCCAAGTCTACATAGTTGAGGTCACCCCCCGGGGAGATTTCCGCAAGTGTCCTGGCCTGACACAGGACTGTTTTGATAGGCAGCGCATCAACCTTAATAGGAGGATGGCCAAGTGGTTTGGCCGGGACTTGGTTAGGATTCCTAATCATAGGTTCTTTAAGCATGTTGCCCCGGATCAGGTGCATTTGAATATTGAGGGGATGCGCTGCTTATTGCTGAGGCTGCGGCAGACACTAATTGCTGCATATGGTCATTTTTAGAGCCTTTACGGGCTTCTAAATAAAACCACCCAAACGGCCCTTTTTAGGGCCCCACATATGCATGGGAGAAATAGTTACTCTGAATTGTCAAGTGATTGTGGGGATGCGCGGTCTGGTGGGGGATCCTAGTTAGGGACCCGGTGAATCACTTTAAGCATTTATACTTTGTATTTTTACCTACATTTATTAGGTCCACTATTCATTATTGGTAATTTATTTGTTTATCATGATGTAATTGACCCTATTGATGAATTAACTCTTAATCCCTCATTTATTAGATTATTAATAATTTAGTTTGCCTAATTACTTCTTATTTGTTTAGATGTTTAGTTATTTACATACCGATGGAACATGAACTTTAAGATTTTTAATAAGGGGGGTAATTGCGTATGGCTTGTGCTTCCAATTTAGTCAAGGGAGGTAACTAGATTTGGGTCGTAACCTTGGTTACTACCCATCATGCATTGTAATCATGGATGTACCGGAAATTTTACGGCATGTGTTTTACGGATAGAATTGTTGCGTTTTCCAGCTTATATTTCGTTGGTTTATGGGTCATTGGTAATTTATTTGCATTAAATCGCTTTATTGGATGTGGAGGTACTGATTTGGGTCTGGTTGACGTGTTGTCACACCATATTTATCGAAATAAGCTGGATTCTAAAATTGCGGAAGTTGACCTGGGCGAAATGGCCTGTCATGAGCAAACATTTCATTTATATACCACCGACTAACCTCCCTATCCGATTTTCCGATATCCTTTTAATATAATTGTATTAAATCTTTGTTTGATAGAGTTGATTCATAAATCAACTTTTCATAGAATATGTGCATTATTGAATGTAAATCATTTGATTACAATGATAATCATCAGCATGGACGTAGCAATGTGTACGAAAATACATATTACTAGTAGTTATGGAATGTTCAGAGTGCTCTTGCAGATATTTAATCGCTATTCAAGCTTGAGCAATAATCTTGTTATTATGCCTAACACCAATTGTCATTGTTACTGATGTGAATGAGAATTGTATAACGTGTACGTATAATAAATCAGGACAATTCACAGTTGATCACAATACCACATTACAAGGCATACGAATATCAACTATAAAAGCTCAGCGTCTCACACAAACAACACGGTAATTAATATTCCGTTATTATCCTGACCAAATAGCACTTGGTATGAGGTGGGCATCGTGTTTCCAGTATGCCTACCGTAAAAATCTACTCTCAATGTAATTGTAACGTACTAGGGGTCGCTAAAATTATGTCAGTTAATCTGACATGGTTACTAATAACATTACATAAAAATGCGGCGCGGTGAAAATAATTATAACGTGATCATCTATAGTTCAATTTGCAGAACTTGACGGAGCTTGGCGGAACTACAATATCAATGACTTACATTTGCACAGCTTACGTCTGTAGGTAAGCTTTAAAAGTCTAAAGTGTTGTAAATACCGGTTAGGTATGTATTGCAGTTTTTCAATCCGTGTAATTACGTAATTTGATCGAGTGCCCTTCTATTTATGTTATCATCATTACCTGCACCAATTCAGATATTGTAAATACACTTTCCGTGCATTGAATTTATTTCATACAATGCACCACGCATAGGTTTGCCTGGCATGATGTGTTCTCTATGCTCAGAAAAAACAACATTAGGCTTTATTACAGATAAAATTTTCAAAACCAGCTAGTTCTAAACCAGACAGATTTCCAGTTGTGCAATGAAATAAAATTATCCCTGAACGATGTGAACAATATTCATTGCGTTGGTACCTAACCGAAATAACATACTTAGTTTGTTACAACTGGTAGTTTGACGTTTCTAGTAAACTGAGTCAGACATTATTTTAGCCACGTACGGGGTTAACAAAAATAAAATAAATAAGTATAATATGATTAACATTACCCTATTGCTGCATAAATTACGATATTCTAGAATGCAAATCCCAGACGTATTGATATATAAAACATTTTGATACTCATTATCCGTATAATAATATTTCCTCACAGACCGATGTCTGAAAACGAAATGTAATAAATAACCTGTTTGCTGTACTGTGTTGAAGACAATAGACGTCGAAAATAATACGATACAATGAGTTACGTCATTCTTTTATTAAATCCGATCCTAAATATAGTCCACAATACCAATTGCATTATTTATTAATATAAGACAGTCTGTTATATATACCGCTTTGTGTTTTTTCCCAATATATATACTGTTCATATTATGTTAAAAGGATATTTCAGCCGCAACTAAAAAGTAAATTCCGGCAAACGATTGTATTTATATCAAACGTACTGAGCCGATTTATGTTAAGGAGAAAGTCCAAGTAACTGTCCATTCCTGAGAAATAATGGAGACGAGGCCCCGAAGGGGCCGAGTATTCATTATTTTTCAGGAATGGACAGATACGCGGATTTTCTCTGACTTAAAATACACCATTACTGTCAAATGTAAATTTGATTTTCTGTAACGATGCTGTAAATATCAAAATTGAAAGAAAAATGCATTTTTCCAAAAAAATCACCCCTAATGTACCTCTTAAAAATAAAAGATTAAAAATATTAACATGTCTGAGCGAGAAGATCATGCTTCTTCATGAAACCAGTGAAGTAATTCAATAACTCTCCATTACTTTAATCATGGTGTGTAGTCCATGCAAACACATGTTGTGAGTTATGTGTTACACGATCAAGCAATGGTCATTTACCCAGTGTCACTTGATGTTATAACACGGTGGACATTATAAAGACTATTAATGTTTCAGTCAGGGGATATACTTCCGTGCATAAACTATACATGGATATTTAGAATTGATAAGCAACTTGATGGACATAACTACAGTGTTTTAACATTTTTTTATTAAGCACAGAGCTGTATTTGCACAGTCATTTAAATTAAAGTATTAATTAATGTACTCAGAAATTGGTATATATACTTGTGAGAGCAGTGTCTATCAGATCGATGTTGGCTGCCACGCCCACATGAGAGAAATAGTCTCTCGAGAATGTTTCATTAGGTAGCCCAATGACCAGGGGAAGTTAATGTCAAGGAAAATTGAGCGTATTATTATATTCAAACAGTTTTCATCGGATTAAAACCTAGTTGCAATGTTTATGGACATTCTAATGTAGGTCAATGTAGATTTTTTCATTGTCAGTATCATGCTGAAGATCGGGTGTCATGATTTAGTGATAATTTTGGCCCTTATGAATTTATAAAAAAAAACTGTAATTGCAACTCATATAATTGTCATGGACACGCGAAAGTACATTTGCAAAATAATGTTATTTAATATCACAGTAGCATCATCTTGATTTCTTTATTCCTTGTGCGCGTACCACCTTAATAGCTGCAATTATGTCACGTTTATAGTTATTTAGTAACAGCGGGTTGATTTCATTTTCTGGTTTCGTTGTGGATTGAGCATTTTTATCTGTGTTCGGTTCTTTCAGTTGAGTGTTGCCTTTCCTGCGATTTGTATTGCCCTTTTTGTGAACACATACATTTTCTTATGCACCAGTCACAAACCTCTGGGTATGGCTGCGTTTTTTTATACCTTCCAGCTTTTCACGCACTGCCGGGCAAATGTTGGGAATTTTGTCACCGAACCAATACCTTTGGGGCAATATTTAATTGTCAGCTGTCCCCGCATGGGCCGTTTGATGGCGGGGGGGGGGGTTGAATATCCAAAAGTAAATTCCCCGGCCCATCCCTGGGGATGGAGTGCAATGAATGCAACTGACTGGTGCATAATATAGACATTATTTACAATAAGTCTCAATTACCTGTTAACACATTTAATAAAACTAACTTGCCATTTTTTGTTAACACAACATAATTATGTGTGTTATGTTTTTCAGGCATGAAGAGTTTACTTAACAATAACTCTCCATTATTTTGTATACACATTGCATTAAATGTGTATACAAAATAATGGAGAGCTATTGTTAAGACAACTCTCCATTCCTGAAAAATAATGGAGAGTTTATGAATAGGCTAATCCCCTGGGTGTATTTTAAAATTCCGATATATTACATGAAATGGTCGTTATAATAAAACTGAGGATACCATCACATTAACCAGACGTATTCATGGTTTTTATGCAAGAACAGGCTTATGATGCAAAAAAATAAAACCATGACGAAACTGAAATCCTACGTATGACAGCGTAGTGAAATCATTATTTCATTTTCACTCTATTTTGACTCCACATTAGTTCATGATGAAACATTTTTATAGCAGTTTCTTAAAGTATGCGAATATCTAAGTACGAGAGGTGCCCCACTTATATTTGAACAGTGCTGAATGTCTGATTTATTCCATCTAACACGATATAAATGAAATATTTTTTTAAACAGTAAGGAGTAATATGTCAGGCATCATATACCATAATTGTTTTGGATATTTGCAATATGGTTCCAACCGAAATCGCCAATTCTGTAGAGGATGTTGCTTTCGGCATTTTGAAGGCGAATCACTCCCAACGAATCGCCAAGAAGAAGTTAAAGAAACATTTGTGTACCGTTTTCGTGAAGATAATCAGTAATACTCGTCACTAGAAGGGTGGTTTTTATATACATATTTTCCATATATGAAATAACACAAAATATTAAAAAATTCCAAAAAGTGACTATTTATTTAATAATCGTACTTACTACGTGTATGATGACGAGGGCCAACCAAATAACTAAAATATGGATTTTAACGAAGTTAGAGGTATCCATTGTAACTACCAAAACAGAAATTTCGAAAATATGTCAAGTCAAATTCCGAAAATATTGGTGTTCACAGGCGCAAAACCAAAACACGAATTAAAGGGAGGCAATCGTCTTTAACCATCACATATACTACAACACAACGATTATATCGATACCTTTGTCACCTCTGATAAGGCAATACATTAGCATTGAGATATTTACGGTACACGATCAAACTGCTATATGAGAAATATCCTCGACCCTACCAAGAAGTTGACATACGTTAAGCTACGTGGGTTCGCAGCCGTTTTCACTACTTGTGCTGTTGTTCGTTATTATAACAAATCAAATATAACTCATATTTATTCTATAAACGGACAAATCAGCGCAATATACGAGGGGTGTTCCAGAAATAATAGGACTTTTCTCATAACTTCTTACTCAACATTTACATTTTAATGAAATTTGTCTCATATGCTTACCAATGTATGCTCTACATATTGGTAGCACCAGAATTCCGTTGTTGCTGATAATGCTCATACAAAGCGTTGTCATAGAAACCATGTAACACCAAGGCCGGTCACACTATTATTTGTCATTATCATCTTTATTAAAAATGTGAATATCTCAATAACCTCTTGATAAATGTTAACGCCTAATTGTATGACATTACGTGGATGACTTTGACATGTACATGCAAACTTTCGAAGAAATCGGTTCGTGGTTGTTATCACAAGTCAGTAATCAAGGGTATGTATGCAAGCGCCTCATGGGTGAAAATGAAGTCAACGCAAATAAACAGAAATCGCACGATTGTCAAATAATGGTATACATTGGGAAAACCAACAGTGCTTACCAATGAAATGATGAAATTCATAAAATGTAGTGGCATTAAGCAGTCACTTGTATTCTGTTGGCTCAAACTGTTTACAGATCGCGGATTTATAAACTTACAAGTAAGCACAGGCAAGGTAATAGAAAATTAAGTTGACGTTAATAAACACTGTTTGTACCCTGATAGATGTCCTAAGGTTTGAGCAATTTCTAACATCATTGTAAGACATTTTTGTGAACAGGGTTACGGAAACACATCTAAACACTCGGAACAGTGTTATTAGATCTGTTTAGAAAGTCAAGATGGCTATAAACAAAAATATTAAAAGTTTCTTTATAACAAAATACTGCGCTTGAAATGCGACGTCATAATAACGTCACAGTGCGACCCGCCTCCTTGATACATAGCATATTTAATGTTTAATAAATTTATTATTGTACATCCAATTACTTTGATATTTGGCATATTTGTCAGTGAAAGATCAAAATTTAATTATATACAATTAGTTTTCTTAATTTCTGATTTGCCGTGCTGCTATGAAAAAAGCCCTATTAATTGTGGAACACCCCACGTAGTATGCGATTTATTTTCAAAACCGGTTTTGGACAAGATGTACACCACATGACTTTCCTGGCGACAATTTCCGAATCATGGTGTTTTGGCCAAGGCCAAGCACCATAGACCAATACAATCACACCATTTCGTTTCTTAAGAACGCGTATTTTATGTTTAGTGTCCGGTAATAGTAAAGAACAAAGTCCCACAATGCTGCATCCAAAGAATTCGAATCTTAAAGATAAAGCAACATTGGTTACAATCGATACATGTTCACAACATTGGTGGAATTATTTCATTGATAAAAAAATATAAATGTGAATTTGTACTTAAGTACAAATACAAAAGCAATGGGTGTATATGTTTATTGACACATTGATGGATACGATTGATTAAAGACTTTTCGACTATACAATGCCATGTTGAAAATATGGGATGTCCAATACTGTACAAATATAAGTGTAGCATATCTCGTATTTCACAACACGCGGTTGAATTTGTTATGTACCGTTTTACTCTTTTACCCCTTTTAAATGATTACCATGCAATTAGCGTTGCGCAATTGGTCAATACACAGTCATATTTTTGCCAATGAATGACAATTACAGCTGTTACTGACTCTATAATGCAGCAAATTCAGTAATTAACGTTGTTAGAACTTAAATTGACAGCACGTAATATTATAAAACAACTCTTCGACTAGCCATAGCTTCAATAACGATGGAAATAAAACATGGTTCTCAAGTTTTACACACATTCCTTGAAAACGCTCGTATCTAAAATTTAATTATACGATTTCTTTCCATGTACAAGAGATATTCTCGGGCATGAAAGGGTTCACTTATTAACACTTCGCAAAGAGATGACATTTCATTAAAAGTTTAGTGTTGACAGGCTTACTTAAATGACATTGAGAAGCACTAAAAGAACTTCATTTCAGAAGTAACAAGTTAAGAAGACACGCGATAAAAACATTGGTGAATCTCGACAAGATTTAAAGCATATAATTTTAATAATAACATTATCAGAATGCAGGCCGCGAAAACGTCAGTATTTACTTTGTATTCAAGAAATAAAAATAAAAACACATGTTGAACATATCGGTCGGTCTTTGTTAGAGTATTACGATCTCCAATTAGCGAACACTTATGCATAATGTGTTCAACATTAATGAAGATATTTGGTATCAGTATAGTATCCCTATCGAGATTGAAATCGTTGAGTCAAACAAAGTTCAAGGTCACCGTAATTATTCACATATCAAATGGCGTTTGCGAGCAATGAATAAAACATTAATTAATTTTACTGAATTATTACTAGTATACCAAATATATTTTTGACAAACAGGTAACATGTTACAACAGTCTGAGTAAAATTATTGTATCGTTTGGAAACGAAACAACTAATGATAGATCTGCTCAATGACAATTAGTATTTGCATCATCCAATATTTATAAAAATGTTCACATAATCCAAAAGCAGCATTCATATTCCCTTCTGATCATGTAATACAATTTTATTTTACCTAATAATGAGCGGATTTTGACGTACGATCCAAAAATATACAGGAATATTTCACACACAAAAAAAATGTTTTCATATTGATTCCAAGGATACTTAAAGTTTGTAAAAACAAAAATCCAACATCAAACTGCAATAACAGTATTCAACATAATCAACAGTCCATAAACACAATTATACAGGAAGTACAAATGGAATTATTAATACCACCGGAACTTGATATTTTCATATAAATGTCCCTTAAACACTAATACTCCGTTGTTGACAATCACCCTGATAGAAAACAAAAGGAACGAAATTCGCTGATACGCCAAACCAGCTAATTCCTTTTAATAAAGTAAGAACTGGAAGTTTATTTTCAGGCAATCACTGGGTGTTGAACGTGTGTCCTATGTAGGCGATCGTTGGTCCACATTTTCTATCGTTTTGTACCATCGTATGGAAGTTAAACCTTAAAAGCAGCATCAAAAATAAGCCATTTTTATCACAATTCTTTGATTGCAAATTCGCCACCAACTTGATATGCTTTAACTATATGAAGTGTAAAATTAAATCGTTCAAAAGACACCTGATGCTTAGCTGCAGGTGATATGAAGTATGAACAAACAGAGTAAGCCATTCATTACCTAAGTAGACGGACATTGAGGAAAAGTATTTCATATATAAATTTATCACATGACTTTCTTTGTATCCAGGTTACATGTAGTATAGCCAGTACGTATAAAGTTATACGTACCACGTTTATTATAAGCTATTGAGTTTTTCCAATAAATCAATGCGTATTTGGCGTTTTTAGTGTCATATGATAAAAAGAATCTACCACTCGTTGTCAATTGATATATTTATATTAAACTCGTTCAGAAAATATTATTAAGCGAGCCAGAGGCTCGCTTAATAAAATTTTCGAAACTCGTTTAATATAAATTTATATCAATTGACAACTCGTGATAGATCCACTATGTAAGTGGTAAACTTGATATAAAATCTTTGATAACCCAACGTACGTGCTTGAAAAACAGTATGAGGATTATGTGTGTACGAAAAAGGACGATATCTAAGTCACTTATTCAGATTACTTACGTCAGGAAAACAATCTCTCTCTGACAATAGACAATCAATGAGCATTCTGTCTAGCGGTTTGTGCACCCTTTTGCACAAACAATTAATGACATATTTGAAGTTACTGTATAGCATTTTTTAATGTACATGAATAGAACAGTACGAAAGTTATCGTTTTTGGTGTGTTATTTAGGACATATATTTTATTTTCCGTGATACAGTATACCGGCCATTATATCACGGTTTTGAGTTTATTTGTGTAGGAATTAATCACAAAATCCGTAGGACTGAGTGATAAATAACAGTTTTACTATGCATGTGAATGACAAACCGTTATATATCGGCCGGTATATCACATAAAACTAAGATCTACTTGCGTTCAAACACGTGTAAAATGTACAATTTCATATGGACTCATTTTTATTGCTGAGTGAGGCGTTGTTTGTCGTGTTGCTATAGTCAACTTCCGAGGTTTAAAGTAAAAATCCCCCACCCCTGGAATAACGTTTTTGCTCTTTTCATTTAAACAAAAGCATAACTAGAGTTCATTGCCAACTATGTATCTCATAAAAAACTCTAATGGATCGATAAATATAATTGTTGTTGCAATGATGCGGATAAAATAAATAAATTATGAAAGAACGCTGCAAAAATAAAAGTTCGCACAACGTCACGTTGAAGTTGACACCAAGTGACGTCATGTGATAAACAAGACGAACATTTCATTCATAAAAAGTGCTAATTTATATGTGGGAAGTATTTCAACAGCCAAAGTAGAACGGCTATGAACTGTGATATATTGGAAATTTAGCCGCAATACAGTGCTATACGTTTACAGGAGCTAAAAACAGACAGTGTTAAAATTCTCAATTAATGTAATTATGATAAATACTATAGTTTGATTTCATACAGTTAGTCGTATATACAATGAACTATGGTTCAGCAGCTTATTATGTTCAGGTAACTCGGCGTTCTACATTTTGTCCGAAATAGCAGTTGGCCTCTGCAATTGTTAATGCAAATTGCATATAATAATAATACTCTTTCGAGAATTCATAAGCTTACATTTTGATATTTCTTGACCGGTATTTAATATTCAATATAAACTGGGAGTCAGCAATCATTGCTGCACATATTAGAGGAAATCATCTAGACAGATATCATCTACAATAATGACTGAGCAATATTTTGATGTGTTTGTCGTTCTATTAAGAATATTCTGTGCTTCATCTAAGCGATTTATTAGTTCAAAAATTATAAAGCATTGCTTTCGCGGTTTAATATGATTCTGCTAAATAACTGTACGCATTAATAACATTATAACCTAATTATAGTTAGATGGGGGAACGCATTACAACGCAACATGAACAGAGTATGGCATACCAAATTCAATATATTCTATAGTCGGTTTCTCTACATTTCACAATTACCACAGTTCGAAATACACGCTATTTACATGCTATTTTCAATTACAATTAGTATTGCTAGATTAATTTTGGTATTTGGACTAGAAGTATGTTGAAAGAGAAGTCATACATACAAGCAATGTAACACTATTCCTAGGATAACTTATTAATTGTAATTCTATATGTCAAACCAGACACAATCAGAGAGATTTGTCCACGCATGATGTCAGATTTTGAAGATATTTTGCCCCTATTTTAGTAAATACCCATAAAAACGTTTATTGGGCTCAAATATTAATATTTTATACCGCTGCAACAGAGGAAATTCGACTGTTGCTACTTTTCGTATTATAAATACCATAATAACGTGGTATAATATCTGCTCAGGAATGGATCATTTCTCAATTTGGACGATTAACAAACCATATCAATACCAGATATCTACTAGTATGCAACATTCTTTAGACAATACAGTAAAAAGCTGATTTTTTCCTCTTTCTTGATTGGTTACCGTTGGTAACCACTATAAAAACATGGCCATACGTCAGTTAGAAATGGAGCACTTCTCAGTTAGGATGATCAACAAGCTTTTACTTAAAACAGACCCATCAAGTACAAACAGATCCGTCAAGTAAGATCACTCTATTTTTGCATGCACATGTGTTGACAGAAATCGACCATGTGCTAGTCGGAGATGTGCACTATTAGAAATACATTGTATTCACCCTGACTATCGCAAACTGTTTGGCTGTATATAAGAGTACATGCATTAAGCAATACAATGGTCAGACAGATTTGTCTGATGTCATTTATTACAGAAAGTTAACATATGACAGCAACGCATGCATTTCTGAAAATTAAGCGTGAATTGTCAGTAGTTGTAGTCGTTATATGTGTAAATTCCGGCGTTTCACTGAATAGCATTAGGGAAAAACGATGACATATGGAAATTCTCACTAAATTGCAAACTGTAGAAATCAAAATCGTTTAGAAGAAGCACCGTAGCAAATTGAATTTGCGAATAAAATGTGATTTATCAAAAAAACTTAAAGTCGCCGGTTTTATTGTAATATCTATTATGAGCAAGTTTGCCTGACAAAAGAAATCTTAGTCATTCTACATATTTGAACTCGTCCGAAGGAAAGGAAGACCTACAGGAACTCAAACTTTCGCCCGTCAGCCAAAAATACTACAAATGGGACAAAGATGCAGCATTTTAAGATATGGCAGAGGGGAATTTCATAAAAGGAACAGTGAGAAAACTACTAGCTCTGTATGAAGGATGTCCCAAAGTAAATGAGGGGTCATCATATTTTATATTTCAGTTTAGCATGCTTTCCAGCAAAATGTTCTTGACAATGTATTTTATGGTGTAAAACAAAGTCACAGCAAAGTGGAATTTTTTATCAGTTAATCAATTGGATAGCAAATAATATTATGTATATTAGCAAAGCGTCGGAATCAAATAAGGGTAGGTCCAATATCAATTCAAAGGCTTAACACCTCTTGCTGTCATACATGCCAAATAACAGCTTAATGATCGAAACCATCGGAACATGATCGTCTAGTATAACTTATGTAAATTATAAAAACATATTCCACAATTGATCAGAAATATTTTAGTTCAGAATGTGTTTCCTCATATGCATTAATAATCGATCAATTCAGTAACTACCCCCCTTTATAGATATTTTTATTTAAACTAGTAGTTTCCTGTTATAAGAATTCGATTTTTTTTGTAAATGAGGTTGAGTAGACCAAATAAACTGTAACCGTTGTTTACGGTGCTTAATGTTCTGATAAATATCAATTTGGTTGTTTGGTTCCGAAAACATGAAATATTTAATTATGTTCCATAGTTTTCCCCATGGCACTATTTTAACGATAAAGGAAGAATAACACATATTTACGCTGAGTTACGGACACATTTGAGAAACAATAACCACTAAATCTTGGAACATGATCTTACGATATCAACGATAGGTGATCCCGTATGAAGATAGTGTGTTATAACGGGATAGTACAGACATTACAATCGTCACGGGATTTTATTACCGACAAAGTCCAGTCTATAAGGTTCATGAATTTGACCTCTGTCTAACATTTGAATATTTTCTGTAGCTTGAACTGCGATTGTTGTATTGACATGTTATTGTCCATAATTTAATATGCATGTATAATGTATTCACATTTTAGAGAATATCTAATTTTCGTGATTGCAAAGAAATTTCGTTGAAACGACGTGCTACATGTGTATGTTTACATCAACATTAGATGAAAGAAACTAACAGTGATTTTGGGTAACTATGGAAACGCCTGGCATTTTTGGCAGATATTAATTGGATTTTCAAACCCGCATTACCGCCCGCGTCATAATGTCATACAGGTTGTTATAGTTAAATTGTTACTGACGTGAATGACAATTGTATAGCGGATATATCCAATCGGAAAACTCGTCGTTGGAATCACATAGCGTACTACACGGCATTCAAATATCAAATATGTTATCTCAGCGTCCAAAACACACAAACTGATAATTAACACTTGATTCCGAAACTGCACTTGGTCACAGGGGTCATCCTTTCTATGCTACTCAATAAAACACATTTGAGTACACTGGTACGTAGCGTTCATGTGTGAACTTAATATGTACATTGGCCGTTCGTTACACTATAAATGGACGATGTGGTGATAATTATGATACATTTCATCGTTCATACCGCAATTATAAGATAAGATTGGAGTATAGCGTTAACATTGGTATCAGGAACGACGAGTTCACTTTTCTAACGACTTCACGTATATGCACATTACATATATGAATTTGTTTTTAGCATAAAGCTATGAGCAAATTGAACAGGGAAATCTGTACACCACCTCTTTAGCCGAGTACAAAATTAAATACAATTACACGCATACACGTTTAGATGCTAACAAATCACCACGCGTTCGTTTGTCAGCCAAAATATATTCTCCTGTTCAGAAAATACAATTAAAAGTTAATTAAGTAAATTTTGTATCATGGACTGATTTATCATTATAATGCCTGCAGTATTTTGTCATACAACATAACTTTTATGTATCCATACTTTCTAAAAAATATATAAATGAAACGCAGGGAAATACATGTATTGTGCTGTTATAACTCATTTGCACAAGCTGTGGTTTCTACAACAATATTTGGCTTTAATGCAGATGCATTTGTCAATACCAGTTGCTTTTGAACCAGTCAGGTTTTCTGGTTATTTACGTAAATCGTTGTGCTGTATAATGTGAACATGATTTATCGCATACGCACAAAGTACGAAACAACATACATTTGTATGGTTTATATAAGTGGTAGGTTGACCTTTCCAGTAAACTAACACTATGCTAGCCAAGTACGGTCGAAATAAAAACAATATCAGTTGAGAATGATTTAAAATACCCAATTGATACATAAATTGCGATAGTCTAGTTTGTTTTTAGTATCAATCCCAGATATATTGATCTATAAAGTATTTTAATGCTCATTATCCGTAACATAAGACCCCATATTTGACAGATGTCTGAAACGAAACGTTATAAATAACCCTCTTTGCTGTACTAAGTTGAAAATAACAGACCAAGAAAAGAAGACGATTCAATGATTTACTTCAATTTTTATTAAACCCGATCCTACCTGATTAGACCATTGCACTTGGTGGTGCTTTCCGATTAAACCATTTAATTCTTCTAACTACCGGTATATACTTTTTTTACAATGTTTAAGTGAATAGCATCTTTTATCAGTATAATTTACAATGTAAAGAAGTGTATCGGAGAATCACAGATTACCAAAAGGACGGTTTACTTTCTGATAATGTCACGTTAGGAATACTTCACTTCAAGGCGTTCTTGCATTCATTTTTTATTTCAATTACATTGTCCTTATTAGGGTATGATGTTGAAAGGTATAGTATAACAGTTTCTCAAAGTCTGCAAATATCTTAGTATTTCACCGCAAGCAATTGAATTTATAATTACACGTTTTACTCTTTTACATATTCACATAATTCCCGTGCAATTTGCGATGATTAATAAGATGATACAAATCTTGTTGTAACTGAATAAAAAGGCAGCTTTGACTTTTTCTATAAATCATCACATGTAGGAATAAAAGCTGTTACAATTTTATTTATAGCATCTAATGTTATGAAACAATTCTACGGATAACCTTGCCTTCAACAACAATGATAATAAAACATGGCGCTTGAGTTTTATACGCATTCAATGGAAATACTTGAATCTGAAATCAAATTACACGGTTTCTTTCAATGTACAACGTGCATGAAAGGGTTACTAACACTAATTATGCTTCACAATGAGTGTTATTTTCAATAAATATAATTAGCGTTGGGATGCATATGGAAATGACATTTAGAAGCACCGAAAGAACTTTCTCTCACAAATAACAAGTTAAGACGACACGCAATAAAACATTGTTGAATCTCAACAAGACTTGGAAATGAAATCATTATGCAAGTCGGTCAACACTGCACTTCCCTGTGCTTTGTATTTAAATATTAAAACGTAATACATAAGTTGAACAGGTCGTTCGACCTGTTCGAGGGTATATCATTCAATTGTCAAAATGGTTTTCGATCACCAATTAGAAAACGTTTAGGCATACGATGTGCAACATTAATGAAGATATTTGTTATCAGTTTATTATCCCTATCGGTTTGAGGTCAATGAGACAAACAAAGTTCAAGGTCGCCGTAACTAAAAATGGTGTTTCCGAGCAATGAATCACATATTAATTTGGACACAAGCCTTAAATTCCCATTTCGCTATAAGTTTGACAGAATAATTTCTAGTATACCAAACACATTTTTGGTAAACAGGCAACACATTACAACAGTCTCAGTAAAATTATGGTATTGTTTCGAAACGAGGCAAGATTTTGTAATGATAGATCTGCTTAATGACAATTAGTGTTTGCATCACAAAGACGCAAATGTCAAACGTTTTTTATAAAACTATTCACATAATACAAAAGCGTATTCAAAATTCCCAGATGATAGTGCAATATAATATTATTTTACATAATGATGAACGGATTTAGACGCATGACCCTAAAAAAACAGATGCACATGAAATACACTAGAAGACGTCACAGAACAAAATATTTTCATATTGATTCCAAGAATACACACAGCTTGTAACTATCTAAATCCAAAATAAAACTGTAGTGACATTATTGAACAAACCAACAGTCCATAAAACACCAAAAGGAAGTAAAAACGGAATGAGTAATACCACAGGAACATGTCAATGATGGCCCAAAGACACTATTCAAGACGCCGCAACTGACAATCACCCTTATAGAAAATAGAAAGAACAGAATGCACTGATACACGGAACACATATATTTACTATCAAATTCTTTTTAACAAGGTAAATGTCCGGGCAATTATTTGACGGTATGGTAACTTTCATATTTATCCAACTCAAGCATAGGTAGAGCAGAAGTCTGCTAATTTTTGGATATCATTACGTATGTGCTTGGAAACAGAAGGCGAGTTATATGGTTAAGAATAAGGACGATATCTAAGTCACGTATACAGATTACTTACGCCAGGAAAAATATCGGACAATAGACAATCAATGAACAATCGGTCTAGCGGTTCTTGCTCCCTGTTGCACAAACAATGAATAACATATTCGAATTAACTACATACGAGTACATGTAGCATTGTTTATGTATATAAATAGATTCAGTTTAGCGGTTCTTGCTCCCTGTTGCACAAAAAAATGAATGACATTTTCGAAGTCGCTTGTATGTACAAGGAAAGTTATCGGGATTTTGTGGTGTGTTACCTCGCATTTCATATAAATGATATTAATATGTACTTTAATACTGGATGTACTTCAATACTGAATACTGATTTGATACAGGTAGACGTACATACAATGAACTTATATATATAGTTCAACAACTAGTTCAACAATTAACTAATTATGAACGGATCAGCTTATTATATTCAGGTTACGCAGCGTTTCCATTTTTTCTAGACGATTATCTTTTAAACATAGACTTTTAATAACAAAATCGCGGAAATCCATTTTATTATTTTAAATTTAGAAAAATTAGACGTTGGCACTTGAAGTTGTTAATGCAAATTGCAACATTATGCTCATTAATCTTTCAAGAATTACATGTAATAAGCTTGCATTTTGGCATTTCATATTGAATAAATATTGAAAACTGGCATTCGGCATTTATTACTGCAAATATTAGAGGAAATCATTAATGATCTGGAAATAATCTAGGCAGATGTAACATAAAATAGCAACGAGTGTGCAAGATTTTAATGTGTTTGTCGATCTATTCAGAAGATGATGTTTCATCTATGCGGTTCATTAGTTACCGATAAAGCAATACCTCCGCGGTTAAATATGATTCTGTTAATGCCTATACGCATCAATTGCAATGGTGAATACATTTCAACACAAAAAGCGAGGAGTATGACATACCATATTAAATGTATTTGAAAGTCGGAATCTGCATTTTACAAATATCACAGTATTAACTTGCATGCTATAAACATGATATTTTCGACAACAATTCATATTGCTAAATTAAATTTGGTATTTGGGCAAACATTATGTTCAAGGGGTTGTCAAACATGTAAGCAATGTAACATTGTTTCTAGGTGAACTTATTTATTGTGATTCTATAACATACAAAATCAAAGATGGTTGCCAACGCATAGGCTCAGATTTGAAAATATTTTGCCCCTTTGTGGTATTCAACCAATAAAAGCGTTTTCGGGGCTCAAAACTTAGTTTTAAATACCGTTGCAACAGAGCGATTTCTACATTTGCTATTTTTCACATTATAACTACCATAAAAACATGGTAATATATCTGTTTAATAATGGAGCATTTCTCAATTAGTGCGATAAACAAAACATTTCAATACCAGATATCTACTAGTATGCAACAGTTTTTGAAAATAGAGTAAAAAGCTGATTATTTCCTCTTTCTTGAATGTTACAATTGGCAACCACCATAAAACATGGTCAAACGTCAGTTAGAAATGGAGCACTTCTGAATTAGGATAATTAACACGTTTTTACTTAAAACAGATCCCTAAAGTAAAATCATTCTGCATTTTCATGTACAGGCGAATGCAGAAATCGACCATGTGCTACATGTATTCAACCTGGAGCGGTATAAGAATATTTTTAATCACTCTGTAGACCATTTCGAAGCTGTTTTGCAGTATATTAGAGTACATGGAATCAGTAATCTACTGGTCAGACAGATTTGTCTGGGGTCATTTATTACAGAAACTAATTACAGCAACGTATGCATTTCAGCAAATTAAGCGTGAATTGCCAGGAAGTGTAATCATTGTGTGAGTAAATTGCGGCGCTTCACTAAAACCATTAGGAAAAACGATGACATATGGAAATTTCACTAAATTGCAAATTGTGGAAATATCTGAAGTACTGTAGAAATCAAAATCGTTTAGGAGAATCACCATAGAAAATTGACATTTGTGAATAAATGTGAATCATAAAAATAACTTAAATTCGGCTGCTGTATATTGTAATATCTTTTATGAGCTAGTTCGCCTGACAAAGTAAAACTTCGTCATTCTACATTTTTGAACTTGTCCGAAGGCAATGATGACCTACTGGAATTCTAACCTTTGGCCTTAGTCAAAATACTACGGATTTGACAAAGAAGCAGCAATTCAAAGATATGGCAGAGCGGAAATTGCATAAAAGGAGCAGTGAGAAAACAACTAGCTCTGTATGAAGGATATCCCATAGTAAGTGATGCGTCGTCATATTTAAGTTTAAATTTAATATTTTGGAATTTAACATGCGTTCCATCAAAATGTTCTAGTATTTTATTATTAGTCATAGCACAGTGAAAAGTTTATCAGTTAATCAATTGGATAACTTATTCGCAAAGAGTCCGAATCAAATGAGGGTAGGTCCCATATCATACCAAATGTATAACGCCTCTTTATGTAATGAATGACAAATAACAGCTGTATTCTATTTCTCTTATGACGTCGTAGAAACCACCGGAATACAGTTGTCGTGTATACCAAATATAACTTATCAGATTATGTTTCACATTGGAGCAGAAATAAATTAGTTCAAAATGTGTTTCCTCATATAAGAATTCCTTAAGATGCAAACGACCTATAGTAGACCGAATAAACGGTCGTTTACGATGCTTAATGTTCTGATAAATACCAATTTGGTTGTTTGTTTTCGTTTCGTAAACTTGAAATATTTCATTATGTACCATAACGTATTCCCCAAAGCACTATTTTAACGATAACGAAAGAATAACACATATTTACGCGGAGTTAACGACACATTTTAGAAACATTAACCACTAAATCTTTGGTAATTGTCTAAAAAAATATCGACGATAGGATGATCCCGTATGAAGATAGTGTGATGAGCAGGATAGTACGGACAATGCAATCGCAATCGGATTTTATAACATACAAAATCCAGTTGCTGAGGTTAATAAAGTTGACCATTGTCTAACACTTGTATTGTTCCTGTGGCTTGTACGGCGATTGTTATATTGATATTTCATTGTCTTTGATCGGCATTCCTAATATTCTGTTACAAAACTACGCAATTCGTTTGATACAGTTCATTTAATAAACCATGTATTCATATTTTGTAGAATATCTAATTTTCTTGATTGCAAATGGTTTCGTTGCCTGTCATCAACAACTATATACTATGTATAATTATATTAATTTGAGATGAAAGCATAAAGAAACAACACGTATCAAATAACATTGTTTTTGAGTAACTATGAAAACTTCTGGAATTTACTCGCAGATATTAATTACCTTTTAAAACCCGCATACTGGCAGATATTAATTGTATTTTTAAACCCGCATAATCTATTGTCGTCATTATATCATACGAGGATTTTTATAGTTAAATTGTTACTGATGTGAACGAGAATTCTACAGCCGATATATCCAAACAGAACGCTTCACCGTTGGAATCACATAACGTACTGCAAGGTATTCGGTTATTAACTATGTTAGTATAGCGTCCCAAACACACAAACAGATAATTCATTCTTGATACCAAATTGCATTTGGCCAGAGGGGGTCATCATGCCTACGATTTTAGTGAAACATGCTTGATTACAATGGTAAAGTTCAAGGGTAATCTCTATAGTACAATGGTCGTTCGTTACACTATAAATGGACGGCGCGGTGATAGTTACGACACATATTTTCTTTCAGAGCGCAATTAGAGGAATAGGACGGAGCATACCGGATGAGTAACGGCTAGTCTACGTTTCTAATGACTACACGTATAAACACATTACATATATTCATGCCAGTTGGTTCTAAACCAGACTTGGTGTTCTAGTTACTTACGCAAATTGTTCTGCATTGAAATAAAATATTCCCTGTACGATGTTAACATTATATTTGTTGCATTCGTACGAAAAAAGAAATTAAATACCGTATTTAGTTTTATATAACTGGTAGTTTGACCTTTCCAGTAATCTTACCTTCCCTGTCGGATTTTCTCAAAACTTTATTTTACGTTCTTAACATAAATATCAATTTAGAATGATTTAAAATGCCACATTCCAACATAAACTGCGATATGACAGCTTGTATTTTAGTATTATTCCCAGACATATTGATCTACAAAACATTTTAGCACTCATTATCCGTAAACTAATGCCTCATATTTGACAGACGTCTGAAAACGAAACGAAATAAATAACCTTTTTACTGTACTACGTTGAAAACAACAGACGATGAAAATAATATGATACAATGAGTAAAGTCATTTTTTATTAAACCCGATCGTAAATGTACAATACAGTGAAAATTGCAGACATGAATAATACTCGTCACGTTTAGAACATTGCACTTGGTGGTGCTTTCCGATTAATCAATTCTTTTCACTACCGGTATTCACTTTGGTTACCATGTTTAAGTGAATATCAATTCTTATTATTATAATTGACCATGCCAAGAAGGTCATCAAAGAATCACAGATAACCATAAGTACGATTTACTTTCTGATAATGTCACGTTAGGAATACTTTAATTCAAGGCGTTCTTGCATTTTTTTTTTATTTCAATTACATTGTCCTTATTGGTGTATGATGTTGAAAGGTATAGTATACCAGTTTCTTATCGTATGCAAATATCTAAGTATTTCGCCACAGGCAGTTGAATTCTTAATGACCCGTTTTACTCTTATACCTATTTACATAATTCCCTTGCAATTTGCAATAATTAATTAGTAGATGCAAATATTTTTGAAATTGAATGAAAACGGCATCTTTTACTTTCTCCAGCAACCAGCAAATGTAGAAATAAAAGCTGTTTAGAGAATTGTTTTATTAGGAATTTTAACGTTCCCGTTGAACAGTTTAATAGTCTCCGTAAAACAATGGTATCATTTGAAAACAAGTCAAGTAAAGTGGATCTGTGCAATGACAATTGTTGTTTTCATCAGAAAGACGCATATGAGAAGCGTATTTAGAAAAAATATTAACACAATCCAAAAGCAGCATCCGTATTCCCAGCTGATCAATAAAATAATATTATATAACATGATCACCTGGGAATACGAATGCTGCTTTTGAATCATGTGTTGTTTTGTATTATTTCCGGTTTAGACGTACTAAAAACACAGATCCACGTGAAAAGACATAAAACCAACGTACACAAAATACTACATTCGTAAGTGAATCCAAAGAAACTGGCAACAGGCAAAACAATCCGACAATGAAGACAGTATTTAACAGATACAACAAAGCACAAAAACACAAAAACGAAACATTGTACCAATGGAGACTTTTGACAAGTATTATTTTGTAAGGTTTTGGA
This sequence comes from Spisula subtruncata, assembly GCA_963678985.1. Taxonomy (NCBI): domain Eukaryota; kingdom Metazoa; phylum Mollusca; class Bivalvia; order Venerida; family Mactridae; genus Spisula; species Spisula subtruncata. The sequence goes on along the minus strand of OY787661.1, from coordinate 9,781,658 downwards.
TCTAACACCATTTCCTAGCACAATATTTAGATATGCGAACCTGGATTAAGACTTTACACTAAAAGTAGAAAAAAATATTGTAAACTTAATATGACTGGCAGATTATAATCAAAAAATCTCTTCTGAACGCGGAAGTAATTAGAGAAATTTCGTTAGCTAGTGGTACTCGTTTAGGAACTTTCACAACGAGCGCTCTTGATTACATATTATCATTGATTTGGCGTTGATCGTAAGGCAATGACATTTACCTAAATATAGTTTCTGTTTATGATACAATAATCCTGATTGGAATTTGTGAAATGGTGGCCAAAAAAGCAAGGCAAACAAACGAAAACTCGGTTAAATATATGGCGAAACGTTATAAGTATAAACTACACTAGTGTTTAAAGTGTAAATAGCTATATTCTAACAGTCATTTAATGTCGAAATAATTACTTGCATCGTTTGTAGTTTGATGCAAGACTACCTTAATTGCAAATTAAAACTTAAAATGGGTTTCGTGTACTTTGATTCAATTGCCGAAAAAAAAGACTATTCTTATAATTTCAAAGGGTGTTCTAGAACACTTTCGTATGAAAATGGACAGTTCGCATGTCCAATAAATCACAGAGAGAGTTTTTGTTAAAACTGAAGCAAAAATAATCTAATGGAAAAGAAAGCATAATGTTTTTCAGTTTTTGAAACAGTTTAAAAAATATCGTCCGATATTGCTTTATACACTTTAAATAACTATTCCTTGTGGAAAGTTATAAGAGTAATATATAGCGGTCAACACATTATATGCGACAAAGATGCTGAAGGTTTCATCTGTGTAACATACATATTACTGAATTGATTTAAATTGCACTGTACCTGGATGACATTTCAGTATATGTTCCCGATAGAGCGTGCAATGCCTAGACAATAGAAGTTTAACTCGCATTTTTCTAATTTGAATTTTTATTGTCGGCCTTTTCACGGTTAGCCTCTATCAACAGCAAAATCGGGGTATTCATTGTTCGTTAATTAAACAGAGTGTGCAAAACATAACGTCAAAGACAATATATCACACCTAAAATTCTATAGAGGTTTTACACAAAAAGGTATGAGAAAATCCCACAGGGAAGGCAGCACTAAATATATACCTAATGCCTAACATATTCCATACTTGAATGTAATGACACTGAAAATTCATAAAGATTATTGGTCATACTGACAAATGACTTTCGCAATGAAGTGGGGTTTAGAAATTTGTTCTTACCACCATTCGTCGCTCAGTTGATCCTATTTAGTTTTTTTTCTTACCTTATACGTAGGAGTATTGTTACTACAAATGTCATATAATAGTAATTGCTTGATTGTTTTTTTATTCGTCTGTTGGTGTTTAAATGTACTATTCAGAAGCACGTCTTCTCATATTAAAGTTTCCATCATGACACTTAACTCACGTATTTCTGAAACATGCCATATTTATAGTCCATACCATTTCAAGACTTAATAAGGTCGTGCGAGTAATTTTACATTTCTTATTAACTGATAATGGGCAATCGGCATTCATTAGAATTCTGGTTGCTGCACGAATCACTGGAAATCATTAATGCTATGGAAGACAGCGATCGGAATTGCATGCACTAGCAACGAATGTGCAAATTTTAATGAGTTTGTCGATCTTTTAAGAAGTCAGAAAGTCGGTGTCTGTATTTCACAACGACCACGAATGTGCAGGCTGTTAAGAAGACACTTTAAGATACAGTACGTTTTGCTAAATAATTATTTTCTGTTTGGATCATATAATATTACTATTATTATAGGTTATTTACAAGATATAACGTAATACAGTCCGCAAAGTTAATCACACTGCATGTACATGTGCAGGCGTTGGCAGCACCTAATAATCTAAACTCTGAACTTAACCATGTGCTGGTCGGATTAGTGTGGTATTCGAAATACATTTAAATCACTATTGAGACCATCGTCTAGACTATTTTGTGGTAAATGAGAGGGCATGAATTCAGTAATCTACTGGTCAGACAAATTTGTATGATGCCCTACATTACAGAAACCATATAACAGTAACGAGCTCTGTAAATGTATGCATTGCAGCAAATTAAGCGTGATTTTACAATAATAGTAATCGTCATGTGTTGCGGCACTTCACTAAAGGGAAAACGATGACATATGGAAATTCTCACTAAATTGCAAATTGCAGAATTATCGGAAGTACCGTAAAAATCAACGTCGCCAAAATCAAAGTTGTTGAGAAGAAGCATTGACATAAGTGAATGAAAGTGTGGATTACATGTAAAAAGTTAAAGTCGCTTAATGTATTGTGCAGTTATTATGAGTTAGTACGTGTATGTCTGCAAATAGTGAATGAACACTAATCATTCTAAATAGTTCTGATCATCGTAGACTGTATTGAATACGTCAGAGGGACTCCAAAGCTTACTGGAAATACTTACAAATCGCACAAAGGCGCAGTATGACCATAAATGTCATAAAAGGAACTTTGAATAATTAACCAGCTCTGCGTGGGGAGCGGTGGCCTAGAGTAATGGCGAGCTTCGGGATCGAGAGGTTCCGGGTTCGATCCCCCATCTGGACCACTGGTTAATTTCTCTGAGCAAGACCCACAGCTCCACTCCATCATGGTGAAAAATGGTACCTGTGAGGGCAGTGTCTATTCCTGGGCGCCGCAGATCGATGTTGGCTGTCACACCACAGAAGAGAAATAGTCTTCCCGGGGAGACACGAGTGTCGGTTTCCATATGTAGCCCAATGACCAGGGTAAGTTGAAATGTCAAAGGGTGCTTGAGCGGCCTAACAGCTGAAATGAGCCCTAGAAAATTTGTAACTTAACTTAACTTTTTTAAGGTGGTCCCGTAGTAAATAACGAATACTGTAAAATCATTAATTTTCGTGGGGGATTTAATTTCGTGGATAACCACGAACATTAATTTTGACCCTTGTTTATTACCTGAAATGCAAAATCCACGAATTCAAGTCCCAACGAAATTGTCGTTTTAACCAAAACCACGAAATTTCGTCCCAACGAAATTAAATGATGCAATCAATGGCAACAACATTAACACAAAATTTGTACAAATAGGCATACGTGTAACTTTTCAAAAGTATTCGATGATGACAGTCACATAACAATGACACGTTTTAACAGATAATCAATTGCATTGTGTATTAGTAGATCTCCGACTCGAATGAGAGAGGTCAACTATCATAACAAAGGTGAGATGCAAAATACCAGCTATTGTTTCGTCTCATGATTTGATGCAGAAAAATGCATAGCTGACATATCTTATTCTAATGGACTCCTACCAATTGATAACATCAGAAAATGAGTCGAGAGGGACAAATATAAGTTGTTAGAACACGTTTCACATTCAGTCAGACCAAAAATGTGTTTCCCCATATAAGAATGAGATTTTCATGCAAACGACCTTGAGTAGACCGTTTTAATAGTCGTTTACAATGATTAATGTTCAGACTAATATCAATTTGATTTATTTTAAAACAAACCTGGACTATTTCATTATGCACCGTAACGTATTCCTCATAGCACTATTCCAACGATAGAAATAGTGCTAAATTCGTTCATAAAGGCAGAAAAAAACAAATATTAACTACGAGATAACAACAATTATTCCTGGAAAAGGATCTTAAAATATCGTCGAAGATGAATGTGATAAGGTGGTCCCGTATGATAATAATGACATTACAATCGTTATGGGAATTCTATTATAGGGAGATCAGTTTCTGAGGTCAATATAATTCGACTATCGCCTGAGACGTCATGTAATTTTCCTGCTGCTAGGGAGCGATTGTTTTCTTGACATCAGTTAAAGATTTCTTTTCTAGTAATTCCGCTTATTATGTTGCTCTTACAAATCATCCATTTGAGTTGGCATTATAAATCACGTTTTCATAGATTCTTTATACGGTTGATTTCAACTGGTTGCCGCGACGGGCATCAACAATGCAACAGGGTGTATAATCAGTCGATCGTAAAAATTAACCGTCTCTTCGAGCAGATATGAAATATTCCAGAATTATCTGATTGATATAAATACGCTTTTCGAACGCATGTAATCTTGATACTTTAATGTCCTTCATCAATTGTTACACTTACAGGTTTGATGGTTGAATCATTATTCTATAACTAAGGCATATTATATCACGTCAATTCGCAGTTGATCACATAACGTATTACGCGACATTTGGATATTAACTATAATAGCCTAGCGTCCCAAACACACAACACGGTAATTAATTCTCAATTCCGAATAGCACTTGGTCAGATGGGGTCACCATATCTACGTTACCCAGTGTACTTTGTTACTATGTACAAGGGGAGTTTCTTTTAATGCATTGGTCGTTCATAACGTAATAAGCGGAATATGATGGAGCAAAGCAGAACTTCAAAATCAGTAGACTGTGAATCTTAGTTTCTCACTACTTCAATTTTGGATGTTAAGTTGATCGGTACCTCTACAAATCATATTAACTGAATTAAAGACATAGACTAAACACATGGCCGATTGGTAATCTAACAATTATGAAAATCAAAACATCCCATTTTGATTTGACGAATGGAATATCTATTAAATTGAGTGAGTAAATGATTTAATAGTTTCATTTGTTGGTACTTCTATGATGCGATAATGTGATAGTTAACATTATAAATACGTTAATTACAATTGATGAGGTAATGAAACACCACGAACTCGAGTAACTTCAAGGAAACAGCAGTACGTTTATGCCCCATAGTCTCCTGATAGTCAAAAATAGATCACAGGGACCTTGACCTTTGAACTACTGACATCAAAATTGATAGGAGGTATCTATTGTTGTGGACCAACCGACATGTACAGTTTGACGATACTATGGCAAAGCGTTCTTTAGGTATTGAATAGAAATAATTTGGTCTAACGACAGACCGTCCGACAAACGACTGACATGAGCAAATTATGTCAGTGTCTATAGCAGCATGAGGCTTACAGTTGACAATTTATAATAAACGTAAGTTCTTAAACTAGCCATGTTTTATCATTACAATAATATACTCCCTGTATGATATGAACAGAATTGATATGGAATACGAAATACGATATTGTAACTGGTGACTAGACTTTTTCTTGTAAACTGAAGTTATATTATAGCCAGTACAGTCTTAACAGACTAATACGTATATGTTTAAAATGAATTAAAATACTCCTTTACTGCATATATTGCGATGTTCTAGCATTTATTTCAGTATCTATCCCAGACGTATTGATCTATTAAACATTTTAATACTCATTATTCGTAAAATAATACCTCATGTTTGACAGATGTCTGAAAACGAGACGTAATAAATAACCTGTTTGCTGCATAATGTTGAAGACAAAAAGCTTATGAAATTAATAAGATACAATGTACGTATATAACACCGAGTTACATGCAAGTCTATCCATTTAATTGCGCAAAATTAAAATTTCAGAAAATATGTCTACTAGAATATAACATATATAAAAACCAATTCTAACTATGTAATTTGATTATGATTTTTAAGAACTTCATTTCGCCAATTACAAGTTAAGACGAATAGTAATAAAACATTGTTGAATCTAAAGATTTGGAGCATCTGTTATGACTATTACAGACAGATGATAATAACAATACAAGTAAGTTTTTATACTAGCCATATTGTATCACTACTTAAGGAAATTGTTGTGCAATACAAAACAATACTCCCTGTTTGATATGAACAGTATTTATATGGAATACGAAGTAAGATACTTAGTCATATAAATGGTACAGTCTTTATAGACATATATAAGTTTGAAGTGATTCAGAATACCCCATTTCTGCATAAATTGCATAAGTTGCGATATTCAAGTATTTATTTTAGTATCCATCCAAAACGTATTGATCTATAAAATATTTTAATACCCATTATCCGAAAAATAAAACCTCGTGTTTGACAGATGTCTGAAAACGAGACGTAATAAATAACCGTATAATGTTGAAGACAAAAGTTTATGAAATTAATCAGATATAATGTACGTATAACACCGAGTTACATTCAAGTAAATCCATACAATTGTGCAAAATTACAATTTCAGCAAATATGTCTACTAGAATATAACATATATAAAAATATCATCTTACTGTGTCCTATAAATTATGATTTTAATTGTATAAGTGTCCAATAACTCTTAACATAACTTTTTACGGCCTTTGAATTATTGCGTGGTTTCTAAAACATATTGAAGATGTTGTCTGACCGTTGTGGAAGATGCATTGCCCATATGTCATGTATATTTTGCAATAGAGCTGCTATTCATCTACCTGACGTTGGTATCAAGGACGAAAAATAATTAAACATATTAATGTGAACGAAAATGGGATTTTCTCGCAATTGGAATGTGAAATTGTTATCACAGTTTTCCAATAAATGAAAAATGCAACACAAGATTGCACAATAATGAAGTGAAAATTGTAATTAAGTTTTTAAAACTAAAATTGCTTGCATCTAGTCTTGTGAAACCTTGCTTGCAATAGCGGTGAAAAACACGTCGTGCTGAAGCTTTATAAGAATTCCTTAGAAATCGCTCAGATTCAGATGTTAAATCAAATTATACGGTTTCTTTCAATGTACAATGTATGCTTCTCGTGCGTGAAAGGGTTACCAATTACTAATTATGCTTCACAATGAGTGATTCTTTTTCAGTAAATAGAATTAGCACTGGGGAGCGTAACCAAAAGACATTTTAAGCACCGTAAGAACTTCATAATAAAGACGAATAGTAATAAAACATTGATGAATCTAAAGATTTGGAGCAGAGAATTTGAATATCTTAAGTATTCTTTAAATTTAATAAATAAAATGTAATACACAAAGTGGAACGTGTCGTTCGGAACATGTATATTTGTTGACAAGGGCAAGTTATCTTAACTCCGTTAAATGACAATTATTATTCGCATCACAAAACGCATATATCAAGCGATTTTATAAAAATGATCACATAATGCTAAAGCATCATTAGTATTCCCAGCTGATAATGGAACATAATATCATGAGACGTACGTCCCAAAATCCCCCGATGAACATAAAGCAACATAAGAAAACTCCCCATACTCAGAAGACAACATTTTCTAACAAGTATTCCAAGAAACATACAACTTGCAAAAAAAAGAAAATCCCAAGAGAGCATTCAACAGAAACGACTGAACACAAAAAATAGACATTGTACCTTGAGTAGTATTATTGCTGATGATTTTGTAGATACCACTTTTTCTTAGCAAAATGTTTAAAATGTATATCTAGACTAAAAGTAAGGCACATGTATCGAAAACATTAGCATTAAATTAATATTAGAATAGCATAGTAGACCATTATCGTTAGAAGCATGTTAATTAATTATTCTAAAACGATATACTGTAACTGGATGACATTGACATTTCATTGTTTTCCTTATAAAACGTTCAGTGTCTAGACGTTCCTCCCACTTAGAAATTAATCCATAGTGGTTGAAATAACATATTTCCATTTAGCATGTAGTCCACTTTTAAATCATATGGTGTTTATATGCTGTATGGAGCTGTCACTTTACGGTAGAGACAAATATCCTACATTCTAACAGACATGCGTTACAAATATCGTCAACTGTTACCTGACAAAGATGTATAGTTCCTAGGTTTGACTGCTTATCTGTGATATTCTTCTTTGTGCGTGTCACACCCTGCAGTGTTTTGCTGAGTAGTTCTTCCCCTGGAAAGTTTACATTGGCACAGTCATTAAAAAAGAAGTAATTATCATCAGCAAAGTGAACGGCTATTACATACGAGTACAAATTACTTCAGTTGGAGAAGTATTTGTTGGCAAATAGGCGAGTTGCATGCCATTTGACGAGGTTACAAAAAGTCTACGTCCAACGTGAAATGTCTGACATGTGTCAGGCTCCTATTCCTAATTGGAGTAACTAAGGTATATTTCTGCCTGACAACAGTGGTCCTAATATGCATGGTAACTTTAAGAAACTACTGGGCTTGGGACAAAAATAAATAGTTTCCACATGTCGTGTAATACGTGATGCAAATCAATACTAGATCATACATGCGAATCATTACTCTCATTACGTCAATCAAGGCAACATATGTGTAAAGTTAAGTTAACAACATGCATTTTCTATAACGTTCGCTGTGTAGAATTTTGACTGCCAAGTTTTTAGGCATAGTTCAGTCTACAATTATTTCAACACAGGAATATAACCAAAATTGGTGATTGTTTTTGAATAAGTGGAATTGAAAAAGTCGTAATGCTTTAATAGCTACCACAATCAAGTAATTAAAACGGTTCCTAACTATGTATAACCATAACACTACGATCCAGTTGTATGGATTAATTGACATAATTGGGCCTTTGTCTGTGCTGAATTACGTCAAGGTACATAACAATATAACCGTTTACAATGTTATTAACAGGATATGTTTACTTTGATGTACATATAAGTGATATTAATAAAACATTGTATCATTTCCCCAATGCTTCAATAAACATATGCAATAGAACACTACTCTGTAATAACGTTTTTGTAAAAGCACCTATTTTATTGCAAATCTGTCGTCGCCAATTTATGCCATTAATTTTTGTAGCATGACACTGTGCAGGGCTCCATAGACTGTGTACAGATGCTGGTCAGAAAAAGCATTAACTGGCATCTTAAGGCACCTAGTTCATGTACCAGCGCTTCCTGACTTTGGAAATAGAACTTTCATAGTATTGACACTACCGTACAACCTGAACCCTAAATGTATCAATAGTGTTTAAAAATGCAAAATGAAACAACCGACGACACAGCGTTTAAATTAGGCACACTTCAAGTTGTACAGGATATTATTGGGTACAGCAGTGTACGTAGAAGCGGAAGCCGAATTATATGGCTTAGAATAAGGTCATTACTTATGTCACGTATAAGGATTATTTTTCAAACGAAAGTCCGTGAGGTGAATAATCAGACAAAAGACAATCGTGGAGCATTTTGTTTAGCAGTTATTGCACGTACAGTGACATATTTGAAGTTGCTATAAAGCATGCTTTATGTACTAAAGTGATCGTATTTATAGTATACTGCTCTAGCAATATAATTTGCTGATAAATAATACTATGTGAATTGATACAGATTCATAACCACACAATAGTTATATAATTCAGCAATTTAACCTCTACAAGAAAATAACCAATTGAAAATGGACGACAAGTTTCAATAGTTCTAAACAGCATAGCGCACAAAACATAGACAGAACATTTTGGAAGATAAAATAGCATCTTTTCAAGAACAACGTGTTAAGACAAACATGACAATTGGTGTCAATTAGCAGAAGAAAATGAAAAGTTACAAAAACACGACAACAAGCTCCGACAGCAAAACTGTAAGATTTGCGTATTCAAAGTAGTATGAGGGACATGCATACGTACATACAATATTAATATTTAAGAGAACAAACATGTTATGAACTGGGACTGATGTGTTTGGAATAATCGAATATCCAATAAAGTATTTTATTTCTCCATATACGGTAGTTATCAGAACAATGTGGCTGCCAAGATTAAGCGGCATTTAGTATAAGTGGATGATAGTGAGTACGATAAATAATATCAGATAGTTTCGTTTTAAAACACACCATCTTAAACTTTTTCACAGACCTTCTATGTTATATCCAACATTCTAGTAGCAATTGTATTATAATATTATGAAATGTGCTAGGGAAATGTAGCAATAACTAAAATATTTCAGTGAGCATCCCTACATCGGCGCTTGTCGTACATTTATAGTAAATCCATAATAAACAACTTGACATTTTGTACTTCGACCCAACCAAAATAAGACCCTTCCAATTCAATACAAAATGAACATATATATAACAATATTCAGGATGGATGCATAAAACCAATGACATGTTATAAGTGCCATTGTTTGGTATATTAATTGGTTGATGAGTGACTTTCTTGGGGGCACTTGTTGTTCAGACATTGTAAGTAATACAATACGTCCAATGCGGACTATTCAGCTTACCATTCCTAACAAATACTTGTTAATAAATTTCAAGCAAAAAACCAGAACTGATAAATAAGGTAAAACATTTATTATAAATATAATAAGTATTGTTATTCTTGTTGCATAAATACATACGTTTACTACTGCTGGTTGTCAGTTTGTTAGATAGTTGAAGGGAGCAAAAACTATTCAGATAGAATATTCATTTGGTATTATATCTCGACAGAATTGCTGTCATTACATATTTTGTTGCAAGCTTAGGTTAACGTCAATACCACTGTAGTTTTATGTTTTATGTACTAGAAGTCGACTCAATAATATAAGTATTAATCTTTAAGTAGTATAGGCTAAATGTATATGACATATTGATTATTTATTCATCAGGTACATAAACAATCCTTATAATCCATTGTTTTGACACATTTGAATGAGACATCCTTCAAATTCGAGACAACACTAATGAGTACATGTTGTATCAATACAACTTATCGTGTTTATGTATAAGCTCAAAGTTTTTGCCTTACGCCTACAGTACTCAGATGACTGGAATAATACTCAAATATTTGAGGTGACATACTAAAATCAATTTAAGTGGAGTAATTACTTTTCGACGCTTTTGTGGTTCGACTTCAACCTCGAAAACAAATCCCATCGAACAACAATTTTGACTCTTGTATTTGTTACCTGATAACTGCAACATCCACGAATGAATCTCCATTCAAAAAAGTCCTTTTCATCAAATCCACAAATTTTGTCCAATCGAAATTAAATGACTTTGCAGTATTTGTTTATTGGTATGCTTAACTTCAGCAAATCACATTCACTTCTCCTAAGACAATACTAAGATCAAGTTACACTTGTTTTCTATAGTTATGCCCCGCTAATTGTTACTCTTAAATAATATTTCCAGACGTTTTTAGAAATAGATTTTTAATAACGAATTAGCAGAAATTCATTTTTAAAGGTTATTAGAATAGAAATATGAGAAGAGCATCGATTTAAACAGCAGATACAGATACATTTGATAATGCAATATTATTTAATAGTGTGTAGAATTTCACTTGAATACTTTTTTCCTTTTAGTAAGACCATCTTTCCCACACACATATATATATTGTATTGCTGAGACACTTGACTCACTTGCGTTTATGAATGCTGATTGTTTTATACCGTTAAAAAGGGTATGAGAAAATCAGGCAGGGGAGGCAGCGCTCAACCGCGCACAGAAATCAGAAACATCACAACACAACAACACTGAGCCATGACCACACATAAGCCAAAGAAAAAATTAAAAGCCAATTTCTCGCCGAAAATATACAAGCTGACCAAATTACAAGAAATTACAGAAAAACGAGTCTTGTGTTAAATTCTCCTTTTTAAACTAATCGTGCAGACATTTTAAATCTAAGGGGCACGTTTCACTTGTTTATGAGTCTACAAACTGATTTGACGATTTCAGAAATGATTTATGTCTCCTTTTATCACATTGTCTGGGGCATTTCCAATAGTACCGCATATGATACGTCCATTAAAAAAATGAAACGTTATAATTCAAAGGTAATGTGTAGGGCATTCGATAATAAAGCTTTCTCCTATTAAACTAATATCATAAGGACTAAGCTGTCGGAGAGTCTATGACATTAGGCCATACCAAATAGTTTCTTCGCTAAGTGTCCGAGGATGGATGGGTATATTGGAAAACAAAAATTATGTAACATCTTTTATCTTCAAAATACATGGTTATATTGCTTTTATACGTGTTCATCATCATGTCCCAAGTTCATAAACAACAGAAGCTTTCACTCAAACAGGATTTTAGTTATTTCAACAAGTTATTTTGATTGCGAATGCGTAGGACCTGTACATGTATGTGTTATCTGTATAATAAGAATAGAAGTTGTAGTGATTTGCTTTTTTTCGAGTGTTTTAGTCTTAGATAGATAGGTTTGCAAACTTGAGTGGATGTTAAACGAAATAAAAACGATTTGGTATGGCCAAATTAATAAATTCATAAATCAGCATACCAAATCATCGACTATTAATATCTTGCTTGCATGATAGCAGTGATGATATCACACTGACCTAAGCATGATGGACAGTTTACTGATTTTACAAAGTGTGGAATGGCAAGAACATAAACACATAATCCATTTCTGGTATAAGTTGCTGGATTTGATTAAGTAACAAACAGTTGGCCATTGCCATTGTTAGAAGTAAAATATTACATAAAGAAATGGCTTCATGACTAATTATGCACAAAATGCAAAGTCCACAGTGGGTCATTAATAGCGGAGTGAGCATATAAGGCTCGCTTGAAGCATCACATTTTGGGGGATGTGGATGGCTTGTACTATGTCTGACTCTTGCGTGTGTGGCTTGACGCTGTCGCCGTAGCTGTATGGCTTTGGTTTGTACCTCATCATTTACACAGCACATGTACAAAATAGACGAGCTATAAGCAACTTTAGGGTAAACTTCGCCAAAAAATGTATTAATAACGGAAACCATTTGTTTTTGACAATCTTAGAGTGCTATCAGCGTAGGCATAAGCAAGTTTTGTATACGTGTAGCACCTTGCAACAGTCAATAGACGATACATATGTCGGTCTACATCCATATATTGATGTCCAGTAGATCTCCACGTATTCATGAGATGCCAATAATTATTCCGTCAGCTTGCGTTCGTCTTGATAAAAGTGTATAAACAGACAACATATCTATTAAATGTTTAGATACATAGAAAAATAAATCAATTGCATGTAATTGTTATGTGCCAACCCAAACCAACTAGTCCAGACAATGGACTTACCTATGGTTCATCGGTTTGTAACGAACAATGGAATTCAGATTGTCGATAATCAACCGTACTGTATATTATTATCATTTTTTTTCTTGTAAATTTATATACGTAGTTCAACAAACTCAGTAAGAAAAGACGATTCAATTTTTTTACTAGAAAATTTTGTTAAACTGGTTTTTTTTGTATGTGCGCTTCTCCAAATTCAGGTCCATCGTCATCGTCTTTAGAACATGTGCATATACTATGGCGTGTTTCTGGTGAGTGCTGATTTGTGCTGAATCATTTTGATATGAGTTACTCCTTTTGATTCGTTCTTGTCTTCGGAATTCATTTGCTGAAAAAAACAGCTGGTTGTCGGAGTGGTATATCGGGTTTTTGCAGCCAACCAGTATTTCTTATTTTAATTAAGCTGTTTCGAATCGGTATAGCTTGGCTATTTTGACATTAGCCTGACGTTTATGCGATACTATATTACAAGTTTCTTGCTTTGAATGTATTAATTTCAGCAAGCAAGTCGTGCACTATCGGTGTTTCCGCTTTGTGTCAGTATTACATCTCGAGCGTCTTCGTGATACTCCCCGATTGTGAAAACATGCAATCGGTGTTTTAAACTATCAAATTATGGTAATCAATAGGTCAGGCACATGTCAATGTGGCCAAGCTATATTGCAATATCTGACCGATGCGTTAATATGTTAATTTAATTTATTTTGGGAAATATCACATTTATTAGTGAAGTGTAAATATGACCCTTTCTTAAAAGTTGATATAATGCTCTAGATTTCGCCCATAATAAAGAAGCATTTCCAATTCGAATGCTACGAGCTAAGAAGCTTTCAACGCAACTTGATTATACATATTTAATTAGTGATATTTTCTAATATGTTCAAACAGCGAATAAATGATAAAGCAGGATATTTGAAAGAGATCAAAGACAAAAATAAATGTATGATTTTAACATGCTCCATTAGATCTAATAAATACAGTATCAAGTGAAAACACAAAGTAATTTACAAACATTATGGGTTGACAACAAATCAATACATCAGATACGTGTAAGGCAAAAACATTAGTTCGTTCAGTCTTGAAATTATAACTTACACTAATTTCGTTTAATACATGGATTATAATTAATATGTATTTGTTGCATAGGTGCATTTTTCCTGATGAATGAATAAAATGTATATCATTATACTCAATAAGCTCAATACGATAATAAATACCACACAAGACCAAACAAATAAGGAAATATCGGACATAGAAGGCATAAATGGCACAAAAAGGAACGCGCAAAACAGAAAACACAACATAGAAATGGAACACTACATGATGCGCAACTACATGTAAGACCTTATTCAAGATGTGAAGCAAGTTAAAGCATCATTGTAATAGATAGTTACCCGGCTATTGCTTACATTATTTTAACTGTTGTCTCTAAAAAGATGATTGACGGATATGACTTAGCGCGAAAGGCGCTTATAGGATGACGGCAAACTTGAAGGTTTCATTTATTATTCGTATTTATATACAATGTTAACAATGATAAACTAACTTCGACAAAATCGAATAGCGATTGAATTCTAAGCCCGATACTAACAACAGTGATACTGTAGAACAATTAAGCTTATTGTTCCACATTTCCCTATTTCAGCAGGCATCTGAAATGTTGAATGAAACCAAATGATGGTGGCATTCTGTGCGAGAAATAAAGTAATTAACTGACAAGTGCAGAGCAAGCTAACATTAACTATAGTCGTTACGAATGTTTTTCGTGGTTATAATAGCATGTTATATGTATATATACAACTCTCGTTGCAAAGTTAATTCTAGTAACGGAGTTTGTTTTATCTCTTTAAATGTTCATGGATACAATCTGGGAGATGCGCTAGAAATTAGAACAAGTTTAATTGCACATTCATAATTTGATATGTCATTACTTGATGAGGTATAAGCAAAGTGAAGCACAATAGTACGAATGTTAACAAGAAACTTATCACAAATTACATATACAAGTAAAAGTCGAAATTTAGATATGTATTTGTCACAGCTTTATTTTCGATTAACCTAGATATGAAAACAAGTTCAATAACAGGGTCGTGAGTATAAAAAAAACACACAGCTTCGAGGGTGACTGTAAAAATGTTAGCCTGAGAAAGGGCTTCATCCTTAAAGCTATGTGTTATTTATTTTATTACCCCGACAGTTTTTCGTCCACAATCTATTTTTGTAGATGTATTAGGGTACGAATCGTTACGGGTACCAAGTGTACTAAACTATTTGAAAAGCGTTCGTACAAGGCTGAATAAATATATGTTATGTAACATCCATAATCTACTACTGGTGATGACCAGTAGACATCCATAAATAGATAATATTTATTATCTTTTTCAATAACAATTCCTTCTGCAAATCACCTTCACCTATTAAGAAATCTAAAGACAATAGTAAGACAAGTTGAATGTTTGTACGGCGAAGAATTGTTATCAGGCCATTAAATACTACGATGAAGATTACATATGTTGTAATAAGAATTTGCAAGGTTTCATAGTTTTTTTTATTAACGCTGTCATAGATAGAAGCAATATTGATATATTGACAATATCTTTTATCGACTTTTATCTGTTCACATTTTGAGATATCTATACATGGGTAAATGAATGGAACCACCAAAATCCTAAGACAGTTTCTTTGTTAAGATTGAAGTTTACAGTCAAGTCAAAACTCAATATTTTCAAAAGCTGAATCTATAACCAACATGTACAGTGTAGAATAGCAATAAGGGAATAATGACCGAAGGGCCTGTTCGTTGTTTGTCTTTATATGTGTTATTCTATATATTGATGTATTGCCAATGCTCGTCTTCTGATATATTTGAATAGTCAATATGCCTTATTTCAATAGATAGTGAATGCCTTACCCGGCTACTGCTTACATTATTTTAATTGTTGTCTCTTAAAGATTGATTGGTGGATATGACTATGGGCGATGAGCGCGAAAAACGCTAATGGGATGACAGTAAACGTAAAGGTTTCATTTATTATTCGATTCGTTACATCAGTATATTCGGATTGAGTGTGATCTACGTTATCAAAATGATATGTTACATGTGATCATTCCTAGCCAAGCAAATGGCCATGCCAATATTCTTGTTTATATAATTTTCTGCATATGAACTTGTTCGTGTGCACAAATTGAGCTTATGACAAAACATTGTTAGCGTGCAATGCTTCAATGCTTCAGTGGCGTGAACATTGATACAAAATATATTTACGAGTACGTTTGACCAAACATTCAAGATTCAGTCCAACGTCGGCCTTAAATAGCTCAAATAAAAATGTCAACACTAAACGATTGTCTTTTGATGTACTCAAACTACGTAAATTACAAACACTATGCCAATGTGATAAAACAACGAAGTTTACATACGGTCTATAGAATAGTCTAGGACTATGGTTGCATCAATCATTTGCAGGAACATTTTTGAATGGGGAATGTTTTTAAATAAGTGATAGTGCATGGAAGACATGTTTGCATTCTGGTTTTTACGCACAAGTTTTCTGGCCTTGTGTGCTCTAAGAGTAAAAAAGGAAGAAACAACATTAAAACAGTGTTTCGTCAAACTGTATATGCAAACATTATTTTTCATTCAATGTTAACAACTCATGCTCGAAGAAGAATAATGATATCATATCAAAATAAGCAAACTCATTAATCGAATCGCAGCCTTCGCCAAGCCTCCATTATTGCAATTTAAAAGCAACCATTAGGTAAAGCACGTCTACAAAACTTTATGTTACGTTTTAAGCTTACTCGCTAAACATGTTCTCTGGGGATTAATATGGATGCAAGGAACATAATGCGGGCCATTTACTCTGCACTCGATTTAGCAGTTATTCTGTGGAACTATGTTTGGATTACGAAATATGAAATTAATCTCAATATACGGTATTGCGTTTTGCATTTGAATGAATAACATTTAATGTCGCCTTGCTATGGGGAATACTATACTTTTGCTTATTTTCGTACAAGTACATGGCATTGTATAATTTGCACGAACGACACTCTTCGACATAGACATAGAATATCATAGTTTTTTTAAAAACAAACGAGTAATGTCAAAAATATATACTACTAGTATGAGACAATACATACGTTTGTGGAACGTATTTCGTTTATTTTTGAGTCAGCATTTAAGCTCATAACATTGACACTTTAATATGACGCGACCTAGACACGAGTATCAGCTTGTATGTGGGCCTGAAGTGTTTTATAAGCACATCGTTCACGGCGATATTAAGTAAATGTCACTTGGTGTTATGTTCACTGGCACTCTACTGAACGTGATACCTTAATAACTTAGTTTTTATTACAATTTCTCGGAAACAGATTCAGAAATTGTATAATCTATATTTTCGAAGAACCTCCTTGGGCTTGCTAAAATAAAACATTAACTGCACGACAAGTCGAATTAGATTAGGAAATGTTAAACCTTGTTGCAAATGTACCAAAAAGGACTTTCGATTGTTGCAAAACATTTAACTTTTGCATTCAACTGACTACCAATGATTTCCAACCAGTTTATCAGAGTGCAAGAGCGTGACAGTTTATCAAAAACCAAAGAAGTATACAATAACAATGTATACTGTAGTAAAAAACGGTACGAGGAAATACGATAGGGAAGGCAGCACAACCTTAACAGCCGAGCACACACATCACAAACACCACAACATAGCCACACTGAGAAATACCAACACATAAGCCAAAATAAACAGTTAAAAGTCCAATTCCCCGCCGAAATAAAGCAGGATGACTCGATTTCACAAATGCATTAAAAAACTCAAAACCAGGATTTCTAAAAAAAATAATACACTAACGTCGACAAAATCATATATCATTTGTATTCTAAGTCCGACATTTCAACGACAAAGATCATATACGAACGCAATTAAAGTAACTGTTTAATATTTCCCTATTTCAGCAGGAATCTGAAATATTCAATGGAACCAAATTAAAGTGACTTGCTGGGTGAAAGAAAAATATCAAACATCGAGTAACACATTGTAATCGTGAAGTAAAGCAATTAACTGACAAAAGCAGAGCTAGATAACATTAACTATAGTCGTTACGAATATATTGCGTGGTTGTAATAGCATGTTGTGGGTAAATATACTACACCCATTGCCAAGTTAATACTAGTAATAGATTCGAATTTATCTGTTAAAATGTCTGTACATACAATCTTGGAGATGCACTAGACAAGAAAGTAAAACAAGTTAAATTGCAGATTAAGGACTGATTATATAATTTCTTGCTGAGATAGAAGCAGAGAAGACATGTAGAATAGTATGAAAATCACAAATTGCAAGCGAAAGTCAATATTAAGATTACAATTTGACACTGCTTTCTTTCAGATTATCCTATACAAACATGTTTGTAAAACAACTTCTCTAACTGGGTCGTGAGTCTAAATTGTTGCAGTACAAATCACAAGGATAATTGAAAATGACTAACGAGTGTACTAAAATATATAAATCACGTTCGTACAAGTCTATACAAATATATGTTTTTTAACATCCATGACCTACTACTGTCGATGACCAGCAGACGTCATTCAATCGATAATGTTTATGTTCTCGTCGAATAACAATTCTTAAAGCTCGCTCATTTGGTAATAAGTTGATGAACAATATATAGACGAACAACTATTGAAAAAAAGTCAGGCAGAGGCGTAGACAATAAATTACTTACATAATTGCTAGTTTATGCTCAAATACCTAGTCATGGAAATTGAAGCTAAACTATCTCTAATAATGCATTTTTAGTCAAAGTAAAAATGAATTTACTGTTCAAGATTGGTAAATTATATCTTATATGACCCTTATTTTTTCATCTGGATCAAAATGGATTTATTGGACATTATCACTGAAATACGAATTAAAGGACATAATACCGATTTATCAACAAAAATGACTACCTCCATTGTGTGATGGGACCTAACACAAAGAAATGAACTAATAGTAATAATGCTGCCAATCTCTGACAGCTTCTTCCACCGTACACATCGTCTGGGATTGCCAAATAAGAGAGGTGTATACATGCATTGCGCAAAGTGACCTGGTGTTACGGTAGTACTTTTATTTCATTACAAAAACAAACAGACCACTGATCTGAGGCGTATACATGCATACAGTTCTGACATAGTGAACAAATGTTGTAGTAGTACTTTCATTGTATTACAACAACGAAACCGACCGCTTTTCTTGTATACTTGACTTTATTTAGAAGACATGTATGGTTTGACATTGGCAGTGTTGTGATGATTTATTTTGAAGAAGATAACACATCGGATAATGAAAGTAGCACTCACGAAAACAAGACATAACACGAAACGAACAAACGAATAAAGTTGACGACATAAGCCATAGGATATACGCATATGTATTGGACATTACAAAAATGATATGTGAAAACTGGACGTGGAAGACAGCACTCAACTTTACTTGCCGGTGCGCAGAAAACAGTAACAACACTACATAACACAGTTACACGGAGCAATGCCCAAATATAACCAAACAAATCATTACAACCGAAGTCCTCGATACCAATAACAAGTGCATGTAGTATCAAGGCAACTTAATATATTCGTGCATAAGTTCATATATCTTGCCCCGACATATACTCAGATAACTGGATACATAGTCAAATACTAAAAGCAATTTTCGTGGTGGATTACGTTTCGAGGATTTAGTGGTTCACCTTCAACCACGAACTGAAATCCCATCAAACAATAATTTTGACCCTCGTATTTGTTACCTGAAATGCAACATTCACGAACAAACGTCCCATCAAAATCGTCCTTTTTACCAACACCACGAACTTTTGTCCCATTGGAATTAATTGACTTTACATTATACCTCTATTGATATGCTTAACTTCAGCAAATCACCTTTACCTAATATAAGAAATCTAAAGACAATAATAAGATAATGTCACGCAGGTGTTCTATATTTGTGCCGCGCTAATTGTTACTCTTATGTCCAGTCGTTTTTAGAACTAGATTTTTAATTACGAATTCGCAGACATTCATTTTGATAGTAATTAGAAAGAAATATGAGAAGAGCATCTGTTTAAACAGCAGGTTTATGACGTTGTACTCTAGAGATGTTCGATAATGCAATGTTACATAATTATTATTTAGAATGTAACTGGAATGGTTTTGCATTTTAGCAACGCCATACTTCCCACGCACGTATATATCGTATTGCTGAGATACTTGATTCACTCGCGTTTGAAATAGTTATAGTTCATTATATTTTGTTTTCTACCGACCAAAGCGAGGCTTGTGTTTAATTTTCCACTTTTTAAACAAATCGTTTTAAATCTAATGGGCACGTTGCACTTGTTTATGAGTCAATAAATGGATTTGACAATTTCAGTAATGATTTTTGTCTCCAGTAGACATTCGCGTATTCATAAGATGCCAATAACTATTCCAGAAGCTTGCGTACGTCTTGATAAAAAGTGTATAGACCCTTTCAATTAAGCGATAATCGTATGTACAGAGTTACCTCCCGTAAACCGGATGTAACGTAAAACGAGGGCTCTACAAATTAACGACACTATAAACGCAGTAGCGAAGAGATTAATTAATCGCTTTTTTCGTTAATTGCATGTTTTGTAGCTGTTGTTTTTTCAATAAAGATGTTTATAATGTACTAACAATGTATGTATAATATGTTACATGTTATGGATGTGGAGGAAACGTGTGATTTCTCGAATTTTTTTCTATCAACAATGGTCAATTATCGGGCGTTGATTTCCAAAAAGATCTGTAGTTGTATTAATTTTGTTTTGTAATTCGGTTGATTGTCATGCACATTTCGTACATTAAATTGAGCGTTAGTGCTAAGATACAGTGTATATTTGTACTTTGATAAATGTATATTTTGCCGGGAATATAAAGCGCAAGTATTTTCACCTGGTTCTTTCAATACTACATCATTACCGCCATTAGACCTAGTTAACTCTGGATCATTGCAATGTCTCATTTCTTTTTACCAATACAATTCACAAGTTATGTGTTGTTTATTATGGATTGTAATAAAACAAAGACATAATTATTTAGGCCTTTGAATACACGTATATTAGAGCCACAACGATTTATTGGAATGTCCTATCTGGTTACATACGTGCCATTTCGGGCAAATTCGGCTTAAAAAGCTGTATAAATGACGATTATGATAGCAGTTGATTGTTATAAATTAATTTAAAAAATACATTATTTATATACAACTGCTCTTCAAACTAACATTACAATTAACAATATTTTGTTTTTAATATAAGAATTGTAAATCTTAATTCACAAAAAGTGACCTGAACTGCAATTCGAGTGATGGGAAAAACATTACAAATTAAAGTGAGACAGATACTTAAGAAGTTAAGGTGCTAAAACCCTAATGCATAAATAAAGTCTTGTCAGATGATGAGGTGCTACATTTGTAAAACCCTAACGCATAAATAAATTCTAGGTGCTGTATAATTATATAATGATTTACAATAAACAGCATAGATCCCCTAATATCAAGATAAGCCACCAAGACCATACACTAAATTAGTTTCACAGCAGGGTACTAATATACAACCAATCAGTACTATGTTGTCACCATCTGTCATCTTAATATACATGTACAGTATATTGATCAGTGTTTTACCTTAAATGATTGAAATTGATTGACACTTTTAAATCAACGTTTGGGTTACTTTTATAAAAAAGTATAAATTATGTTTATCCAAACCACGGAGGTCTCTCTAATTCCGTGTCCGAACAAAAAGTGTAAATTAATGGACATGCACCTGTATGACTTGTGCTACAATGCTCATTTTGATGTTTCAAATATAATTTATTGCAATATTTTTACACGTAGACATCATTTAAAATAAATAAAGCACTTTTCTCATTTACTTGTATATGAATTTCAAATGAACAAAGGTTTCATGATGGAAGAGTAAGATTTGAAACAGACTACATTGTATTGCCAAACAATTTAGTTTTACCTACATACAACAAAATTTTACATAGAATTGATTCTGATTTTAAGTTATTCGTCGTGTGAACTTTTCCGGTGATTCCTTACTTTCTTTGATTGTAGTAAACAACACATCAATGTACTCGTGTTAACACTAAACAAGTAAGCACATGCGGACATGTAAAATCATGCCGCCCGGATTTTAGTACAAACTATATCTAGAAAGAAATTTCCTCCTGTGTAAATTAACGTTTTAATTTCTGGCTGGAAAGTCGTACTTTTGAAATGATATAGCTAATACTCTATACTTTTATGATGTGTGATGAATTATTAAAATACACAATTTCTTTATGCTAGTATAAAAGGTAAGTCAGGTTTCAATGAGTGGATTGTGCGCGCGTGGTGCATGGTATTTAGGTTCAAAAGCATGGCTCTCCTTTTAAAACTTTAATACTATCTTTTAATAATATAATTGTTGGAAAGCTTAGTCTACACAGTTCTTAAAACTGCAAATAATAAACATTTTGAGCAAGTTAAATGCCAATTGTTGAGTATTGAATTCAGTTCTTTATTTTTACAATTTCTTGCCCTTGAAATTTTTGTTCCGAAAACATGGCTTTTTATGTTTTATTATTGAAAATACATTAACAAAAGTTACATTATTAAAAAGTCTATACGATCTTGTTTTCGTAAGTGTTCATCTTTTAAAAATCGACAGAGTAAAACGTGATTTACAGCGGTTTAAAGTTGACACATTTTTTATTTCCTTTACACGCTAATGGTAATCGGCTCGTGTATTCGCTTTGAGCCCTCGTTTGACGTCATCAAAGGGAGACAATTTAATTACGGTCTTTATTGAAAGGGTGTATAAACAGACAAGTTATCCATTACATCTTTAGATATATAGACAATTAATCAATTACATCTGATTGTTATTTTCAAACCCAAACAAACTTGTCCAGACAATGGACTTATCATGGTTCGACGGTTTGTAACGAACAATACAACATATTGTCGATAGTCAACCTTATTGTATATTATTATTCATTTTCTTGTATATTTATATACGTAGATGTAGTTCAACGAACGCATGAAGAAAATACTATTAAATTGTGGTTACTGGGCAATGTTGTAAAACTGAGTTTTAGCGTCAGCGTTGTCTTTAAAACAAGTGCATACACTATGGTGTGTTTCTGGTGAGTGCTGAGTTGTGCGTTATCCGTTTGATATGAGTTACTCATTTTGATTTGTTTTTGTCTTCGGAATTCATTTGCTGACAAACAACAGCAGGTTGTCGGAGAGGTAAATCGTGGCTTTGCAGCCGACCAGTATTTCGTATTTCTATTAAGCTGTTTCGAAGAGATGTTGCAATCTCTGACTGTTTCCTTAATATTTTATGTCTATTTTAGGAAATATCACTACATGAACTGTAAATATGGTCCTTCCTTTAACGTAGAAATAATGCTCTAGATTTCACCAATAATGAAGAACGCATTATTGTTTGAACACTTTGAGCCAAGAAGCTTTTACCGCATCTTGCTCATAGATATTTAATTAGTGATATGTTCCAATATGTTCAAACAGCAATTAAATGATCAAACAGGATATTTGAAAGAGATTAAAGACGAATACAAATGTAGGATTATAACATGCTCCATTAGATCCAATAAATACAGTATTAAGTGAAAACGCATAGTAGTTTAGAAACATCATAGTTTATCAACAAAATAATTACATCAGGTACGTGTAAGGTTGAACAATGCAGTCAGTCTGGAAATTTAAACATACACTGATTTTGTTTAACTAATTGTATTATATTGAATATGTATTTGTGACATAGGCACATTATTCTTGATAATCAATGAAATGTTTATCATTAAAATCAATAAGCACAATCCTTTGATAATTACCAATTACTACCAAACAATACCAAACTAATCAGGAAATATCGGACATAGAAGGCACAAGAAGGTACGCGCAAAACAGAAAGCACAACGTAGAAAAAGAACACTACATCATGTGCAACTACATGTAAGACCTTAACTCAGGTGTCAAGTTAAAGCAACATTGCAATAAATAGTGCATGTCTTACCCGGCTGCTGCTTACATTACTTTAATTGTTGTCTCTAAAGGGTTGATTGACGGTTATGACTTTAGGCGATGTGCGCGAAAGGTGTTAATGGGATGACAGTAAACGTAAAGGTTTCATTCATTCTTCGATGCATTTCATCGGAATAATCGGATTGAGTTTGATCTAAGTAAGCGAAATGATATGATCTGTAAAATGTGATCATTACTAGCCAAGTAAATTGCCATGCCTATATCCTTGTTCATATAATTTCCTACAAACGAACTTGTTTGTGTGAACAAATTGAGCTTATGACCAAAATTTGTTAGCATGCAATACATTAATGGTGTGATTGATACAAATTATGTTTATGAGTACATTTGACCAAACGTTCAGGATTCAGCCCAACATCTGTCTAAAATAGCTCCAAATAATATTTCAACACGTAACGAGTGTCCATTGACGTAGGTAAACTATGTAAATTACAAACACTAAATCAATGTGACTAAACAACGAAGTTTACATACGGTCTATAGAAAAGTCTAGGATTATGGTTGTATCAATAATTTTCAGGTACATTTTTGTATTGGGATTGTTTTTAAATTGGTGATAGTGCATGGAAGACACGTTTGCATTCTGGTTTTTACGCACAAGTTTTCTTGCATTGTGTGCTCTAAGAGTAAAAAAGGAAGAAACAACATTAAAACAGTGTTTCGTCAAACTGTATATGCAAACATTATTTTTCATTCAATGTTAATAACTCATGCTCGACGAAGAACAATGATAACATATCAAAATAAGCAAACTCATTAATCGAATCGCAGCCTTCGCAAAGCAACTTTCCCGAAGCCACCATTATTGCAATTTAAAAGCAACCATTAGGTAAAGCACGTCTAATAAACTTTATATTGCGTTTTAAGCTTACTCGCTAAACATTTTCTCTGGAGATTAATTTGAATGCAAAGAACATAATGTGGACTATTTAACGGTGCACTCGATTAAGTAGTTATTCTGTGGAACTATGTTTGGATTATAAATCTGATATTTAATCTCAATATACGTTATTGCGTATTCCATTTGAAAGATTAAAATTTAATGTGGCATTGCTATGGGGAATATTATACGTTTGCCTATTTTCGTACAAGTAAATGGCATTGTATAATTTGTTAATTCGCACGGACGACGGACGACCGACTCCGAAAACCATAGACATAAAAAATCATGTTTAATTTCATAAATAATGACTATTGTCAAAATGTATGTTTTACTTAAGAATTGACATTTGTATTTTTTCATAAAGGACAATATGATAACGTCAAAGGCCATGCAGTGCACCTTTCAATAAGGGGTCAGTATATAGGCATGTAACCTTTAAATCTGATATAACGCGACCTGGACACAAGCATCAGCTTCTAGCGTTTTCTTATAACCATATCATCGCTTTGAATGTTCACGGCGGCGATTTAAAGTAAATGTCACGTGATGTTATGTTCACAGGCACTAAACGCGATAACTTCATAACTTTGCTTTTATTACAATTTCTTGAAAACAGATTTAGGAATTGTTTATATAATTATATTTTCTCAGGGCATCCTTGGACATGCTAAAATAAAACATTAACTGCACGACAAGTCCAATACGATAAGGAACTGTTGAACCACGTTAGACATGTACCAAAGAGGACTTTCGATTCTTGCAAAACATTATACTTTTGCATTCAACTGACTTAATGAATGGTTTCCAAACAGTTTATCTGAGTGCAAAAAGCATGCCAGTTTATCAAAGATCAAAGAAGTATACAACACAAGACAGGGAAGGCGGCACAACCTAACAAGCCAATCAAAGACATCAGAAACACCACAACATAACTACACTCAGAAATACCCACACATAAGCCAAAGAAACAGTTAAAAGTCCAATTCCCCGCCGAAATAAAGCAGGATGACCCAATTTCACAAATACATTATAGAACTCAAAACCAGTATTTCTATAAAAAATGATTAACAAAGTACAACAAAATCAAATAGCGATAGTATTCTAATCCAGACATTCAACGACAATAATTATGTAAAACAATTAAACTTACTGTTCAAAGTTTCTCTATTTCAGCAAGCATCTGGAATATTCAATGGAACCACATTAAAGTGACTTTCTTTTTGAGAGGACAATTTTCAGCAGCGTGTAACACATATTAATCGAGAGATAAAGCAATTACCTGACAAGAAAAGAGCTAGATAACATTAACTATAGTCGTTGCGATGTTTTGCGTAGTTATAATAGCATGTTATGGGTAAATATACTACACTCATTGCCAAGTTAAAACTAGTGATAGATTCTAATTTATCTGTTAAAATGTCCGTGCATACAATCTGGGAGATGCACTAGACAACAAAGTAAAACAAGTTAAGTTGCAGACTTAGCATTGATTATATAAGTGAAATAGAATAGTATGAAAATCACAAATTGCAAGTAAAAGTCGAAATTAAGATTACAATTTGACACTGCTTTCTATTAGATTAACTCATACAATCATGCATATAAACAACTTGGTCGTGTTTCTTAATTATTGCACAACAAATAACACGGATAATTGGACATGGCCAACGTGTGTACTAAAATATTTAAATCACGTTCGTAACATATATATGTTTTGTAACATCAATGACCTACTACTGTCGATGACCAGTAGACGTCCTTCAATCAATAATGTTTATGTTCTTGTCCAAAAATAATTCCCTAAGCTAGCTCATATGATAATAAGTTGATGAACAATATATAGACGGACAATTATTGTAGAAAAGTCAAGCAGAGGCGTAGACAATAAATTACTTACATAATTGCTAGTTTATGCTTAAATACCTAGTCATGGGAATTGAAGCTTAACTGTCTCTAATAATGCATTTTTAGTCAAAGTAAAAAAGATTTACTGTTCAAGATTGGCAAATTATATCTTATATGACCCTTACTTTTTCATCTGGATCAAAATGGATTTATCGGACTTTATCACTGATTTCATTACAATAACATAACCAACCCCTGTTCTGACGCGTTTACATGCATACATGTCTGACATAGTGAACTGCAGTATTTTCGTTGTGTAACAACAACGTAACCGACCGCTGTTCTTGTACACTTTACTTTAGTTTGAATACGTGTATGGTGTGACATTTGCGAGTTACACGCGATATGACGATTTACTAAACAACATAACAATTTTTAAATTGTTGTGATGGTTTATTTTAAAGACGATAACACATTGTATAATGGAAGTAGCACTCAAGAAAACAAGACATGACACGAAACGGACACACGTGTGTCTTGGACAATACAAAAATGATATGTAGAATCAGACAGGGAAGGTAGCAGTCAACTTTCCCGGCCGGAGCGCAGAAAACAGTATCAACACTTCATACCACAATTACACGGAGCAATGCCAAAAGATAACCAAACAAATCATTACATGTAGTATCAAGACAACTTAATATGTTTGTGCATAAGCTAAAATATCTTGCCCGACACACACACAGATAACTGAATACATAATCAAATATTTGAGGAGAAATACTAAAATATATTTTTGTGGTGGATAACATTTCGAGGATTTCGTGGTTCACCTTCAACCACGAACTGAAATCCCATCAAACAATACTTCTTGTATTTGTTACCTGAAATGCAACATTTACGAATTAACGTCCAGTCAAAACGGTCCTTTTTACCAACACCGCAAACTTTTTCCCCATTGAAATTAAATGTTTTTACAGTATACCTTTATTGGTATGCTTAACTTCAGCAAATTACCTTTACCTACTATAAGAAATCTAGCCGAAGCGCGGAAAACAGTAAAAACACTACATACACAAATGTACCACAATTACACAGAGCATTACCCAAAGATAACCAAACAAATCATTACAACCGAAGTTCATCGACACCAATAACAAGTCGATGTAGTATCAATGCAACTTAATATGTTTATGCATAAGCTCACATATCTTGCCCGACACATACACAGATATCTGGATACATAATCAAATATTTGAGGTGAAATACTAAAATCAATTGCCTAGTGGATTACATTTCGAGGATTTCGTGGTTCACCGTAAATCAGAAACTAAAAGCCCATCAAACCATAATTTTGATCCTTGTATTTGTTACCTAAAATGCAACATTTACGAATTAACGTCCCATCAAAATGGTTATTTTTAACAACACCACGAACTTTTGTCCCATTGAACTTAAATGACTTTACAGTATACCTTTATTTCAGCAAATCACCTTCACCTATTAAGAAATCTAAGGACAATAGTAAGATAATGTTACGCAGGTGTTTTATATTTATACCGCGCTAATTGTTACTCTTGTTACTCTAACGTGGAGACGTTTTTAGAAATCTATTCTTAATAACAAATTTGCAGACATTCATTTTGATAGTAATTAGATAAGTAATATGAGAAGAGCATCGGTTTAAACAGCAGGTTTATGACGTTGTCCTCTAGAGATGTTCGCTAATGCAATGTTACATGTTTAGAATGTAACTCGAATGGTTTTGCATTTTAGCAACTCCATACTTCCCACGCACGTTTATATCGTATTGCTGCGGCACTTGATTCACTCGCGTTTGTTATAGATATATTCTGTTAAATATTGTTTTCTACCGATCAAAGCGAGGCTTGTGTTTAATTCTCCCTTTTAAACTAATCGTGCTGGTGTTTTAAATCTAAAGGGCACATTGCCATTGTTTATGAGTCTATAAACTGATTTGACGTCTTCAGAAACGCATTATGTCTCCTTTTATCACATATGATACGTCCTTTAAAGAAAATGAAATGTTATAATTTAAAGGTATTGGGTAGTAATTGTCAATGATTCCATCTGATAATAAAGTTGTATCATATTAAACTAATATCATACAAACTAAGCTGTCGGAAATGTATCTTGGAAAAGAAAAAAACAACAATTATGTAAACTCTTCTATCTTCAAAATTCATGGATATTTTGCTACAATACTTGTTCACAATCATGTACCCAGCTCTTAAACAACAGTAGATTTCACACAAACAGGGTTTCAATTATTTCAGTAAGTTATTATGCCAATGCTCTTAATAACGCATACCATTTGTACTTTACATTCTAAGAGTGTTGTCCGCGTAAAAATAAGCACGGCTGATATGTACCTCTATTGGGCAATATATCGATGTCAAGTATGAACTGCCAATAATTGTTCCAGAAGCTTACGTACTACTTGATAGAAAGTGTATAAACAGACTGCACATCCATTATTTGGATAGATACAAAGACAGTAGATCAATTACATCTAATTGTTATTTGCAAACCCTACCAACTTGTCCAGACAATTGACTTACCTATGGTTCGACGGTTTGTAACGAACAATACAACATACTGTCGATAGTCAACCTTATTTTATATAATTATTCATTTTCTTGCATATATCGCAGTACAATTTGTACAACGAACTAAGTAAGTAAATATTATTCAATTGTGGTTACTAGGCAATGTTGTAAAACTGTGTTCCTTTTGTATGTGCCCGTCTGCAATTTCAAAATCCAGAGCATCGTTGTCTTTAGAACAGGTGCATATACTATATTGTGTTTCAGGTGAGTGCTGATTTGTGCTTTATCCGTTTGATATGAGTGATTCCTTTTGATTCGTTATTGTCTCCGGAATTCATTTGCTGACAAAAACAGCAGATTGTCGGAGTGTTTTTGCAGCCGACCAGTATTTTGTATTTTAATTAAGCTGTTTCGGAGAGGTACTGCGATCTCTGAACGATTCGTTGATATTTTAAAATTATTTTATGAAATATCACATTTATTAGATGCCCTGTAAATATGATCCTTTCTTAAAGGAAGAAATAATGCTCTAGATTTCACCCATAATGAAGAACGCATTATTGTTTCGAATACTTCGAGCTAAGAAGCTTTTAACGCAACTTGCTCATAGAAATTTAATTAGTGATGTTTGCCAATATGTTCAAACAGCGAATAAATGATAAAGCAGGATATTTGAAAGAGATCAAAGACGAAAACAAATGTATGATTATAACATACTTCATTAGATCTAATAAATACAGTATAAAGTGAAAGTATTTTACAAACATCATAGCTTGACAACAAATCAATAACATCTGATACGTGTAAGGTAAAACCATGCAGTCAGTCTGGTTTAACTAAATGTATTATATTTATGTATTTGTGGCATAGGCACATTGTTATTGATGAATTAATGAAATGTATATTACAATAATCAATAAGCTTAATACTTTAATTAAAACCAAACAAGACCAAACTGACCAGGAAATATCGGACATAGAAGGCATAAATGGCATAAGAAGGAACGCCCAAAACAGAAAACACAACATTGAAATGGAACACTTAATGATGCGCAAATACATGTAAGACACAAACGAGTTGAAGGATCATTTCAATAGATAGTGAATGCCTTACACGGCTACTGCTTACATTATTTTGATTGTTGTCTCTTAAAGACTGATTGGCGGATATGACTATGGGCGATGAGCGCGAAAGGCGCTAATGGGATGACAGTAAACGTAAAGGTTTCATTTATTCATCGATGTATTACATCGGAATATTCGGATTGAGTGATATCTACGTAATCGAAATGATACGATCAGTAAAATGTGATCATTTCTAGCCAATCAAATAACCACGCCAACATTCTTGTTTATATAATTTTCTGCATATGAACTTGAACCTTGAACTTGACCAAAAGTTGTTTGAACTTGACCAAAAGTTGTTAGCATGCAATGCTTCAATGCTTCAATGGCGTGAATTGTTAAATGAAGCATTGATACAAATTGTTTTACGAGTACCTTTGACCAAACATTCAAGATTCAGTCCAACGTCTACCTAAAGCAGCTCCAAATAAATGTCAACACTAAACGAGTGTCCTTTGACGTACGCAAACTATGTAAATTACAAACAATATGACAGTCTAGAATTATGGTTGTGACAATCATTTTCAGGTACATTTTCGTATTGTGAATGTATTTAAATTAGTGATTGTGCATGGAAAACATGTTTGCACTCTGGTTGTTTACGCACTAATGTTCTGGCAATGTGTGCAAAAGAGGAAGAAACAACATTTAACAGTTGTATATGCAAACATAATTTTTCATGTAGAGAACAATGATATCCGATAAAAAAAAACAAGTAAACTCATTAATCGAATCGCAGCCTTTGCCAAGCAACTTTCCCTGCGCCTCCATTATTGCAATTTAAAAGCAACCATTAGGTAAAGCACGTCTAATAAACTTGATGTTGCATTTTAAGCTTACTCGTTAAACATGTTCTCTGGAGATTAATATGAATGCAAGGAACATAATGCAGGCCATACACGCTTCACTCGATTTAGCAGTTATTCTGAGGAACTGTGTTTGTATTATAAATCTGATATTAAATCTCAATATACGGTATTGCGTTTTGCATTTAAAAGATTAACATTTAATGTGGCATTGTTATGGGAATAATATACGTTTGCATAGTTTCCTACAAGTACAAACAATGTACGTGTACATGATTAATTTGCATGAACGATATACTGTACTTCGATACTCATTGACATAGAATAGTATATTCTATTTCATGAATAATGATTATTGTCGAAATGCATGCTTTACTTAAGAATTGACATTTGTATTTTTCTTATAGGACAATTTGATATCGTCAAAGGCTATGCAGTGCACTTTTTAATAAGGGGTCTGTATTATATATTAATAAATGGGTGATTTGATAATAGCCCTGTTATTTGTTCGAGGGCAGTCGTATTGGCCCGATGACGTAGGTCGAGCGACCAATCGTTTGTCCCGGGGACAAATAACAGGGTTAATATCAAATCACCCATTTATTGACACTTTTATTAAATATGTATCAATTATTTTAAAATTTGTCTCGCATTTTTCAGATTTTTGCATCGAAATATTGTAGCAAATGATCTTACTAAGAAAATGAATACCCATATCGCATCTTTCCGTTCATTAATACAAAAGTTAAGTACATTTTATTATTTTTATTATTATTATACCATATATAAATAGCCATTTTTTTTCATGTATACACACGTTCAAAAGTGCTGTACAATCATGACTACATTGTAATACATTGTTAAAACAGTATATAATATACATAAAATATAAAAGTAGGACCTACTAAACCCAGTAGGCGGGGGCTCTACTTAACCCAGTAGACGGGTCTCTACTTAACCCAGTAGACGGGGTCCTACTAAACCTGGTATTAGGGATCTATTAAAGACAGTTGACGAGGCTCTACTTAACCCAGTAGGCGGGGCTCTACTTAACCCAGTAGACGGGGCCCTACTAAACTTAATAGTAGGGATCTACCAAAAGGTGGATGGGGCTTATAGTCATGGGAACATGGGGGTCGTGGGCCCAATGATAGGGCGTCAGGTTAATGGGAACATACACACAGTCAGCATGAATAAGCTATAGTAAAATAGTGCGTTTTCAGCGCTTTCTTGAAGGACGGTAGTTTTTTACTGTCTCTGAGCGCTGTTGAGAGTGCATTCAGGAGTTTCGGTGCAGCAGCTGTGAAACATCGGTCACCGTAAGTCACAGTCCTCGTCCTTGGCACAACTAGAAGAACAGAATCATTTTGTGACCTCAGCTGTCTTTGTGGAGTATATACTTCCAACATACTTCTGATGTAGCCAGGCGATTTTTCCATGTAGTGCTTTGAAAACATGAGTCAAGACCTTGTACTCTACCCTGTACTGTACAGGTAGCCAGTGAAGATCCTTCAGCAGATGAGGCGGGCTGCTGTATTTTGAATAATTCGTAGTTTATTCAGAATGATTTTCGGGGTGCCACATAGTAATGAATTGCATTAATCCAGTCTCGATGTTACTAAAGAATTGATCAGGGATTGTGTTGCATCAACAGTCAAGTATTGTCTGCTTTGACCTATTTGTCGAATCTGCATGAAACACGACCTTGAGACAGAGTTTACATGTTTGTCCATGTCTAAATGCGAATCCAACATGGCCCCGAGGTTTCTCACAATCGACGTTGGTCTGATCACAGCATCACCAACTTTTACCTTGCGATTGTCGACTGAACTGGCATTCCTTTTCATTACAAACATGATTACCTCTGTTTTTTCGGCCTTAAGTTTCAGCAAATTTTCTTTCATCCAGTGTAAGATATCCTTCAGACAAGCTTCAATTTGTTGCAGTGTTTCATCTCGCGAGACACAATCTTTTGGTTTGAATGCCATATACAATTGGGAGTAATCGGCATAGAAATGATGTTGCAATTGATGTTTTCTACAGATTGCACCTACTGGTTTTGTGTACATAATGTAGCTCTTCGGACCAAGCACAGAACCCTGTGGTACACTGTAGTTCATTAGTACAGGTTTTGAAAGTTCTCCATCTATACAGACAGTCTGGTAGCGGTCACACAAATAGGATTTGATTTACTGTAGTGGCTTGCCTGTTATACCGAAATGATTGTCAAGTCGACGTAATAGGGTGTTGTGATCTATGGTGTCAAAAGCTGCTGATAAATTCAAATTTTAGTGAGTTAAAATCGATTCTCTCTAATTTAAGCTGAAAATCTATATCGCTTTTTGGCCCTGTCATTATACGTTGCCTTCAACTGACTATCAATGGTTTCCAACCAGTTTATCTCTAGCGAGTTGAAAAGTGTTTGTGGTCAAATGACAGTTTATTAAGTATATAAGTTTAAGTGTAATTCAACTCAGTATTTATATACAATGTTAACAATGATTAACTAACTTCGACAAAATCGAATAGCGATTGAATTGTAAGCCCGACACTAACAACTATGATACTGTAGAACAATTAAGCTTATTGTTCAAAATTTCCCTATTTCAGCAGGCATCTGAAATGTTGAATGAAACCAAATGATGGTTGTATTTTGTGTGTAACACATAGTTATCGAGAAATAAAGCAATT
This sequence comes from Spisula subtruncata, assembly GCA_963678985.1. Taxonomy (NCBI): domain Eukaryota; kingdom Metazoa; phylum Mollusca; class Bivalvia; order Venerida; family Mactridae; genus Spisula; species Spisula subtruncata. The sequence goes on along the minus strand of OY787661.1, from coordinate 9,747,758 downwards.
AACGTACAAGTGCAGAGCCTCATAACATAAAATCTAGTCGTTACGATTTTTCGTGGTTATAATAGCATGTTATGGGTATATATACAACTCTCGTTGCCAAGTTAATACTAGTTACAAAGTTTGATAAATCTGTTTAAATGTTCATGAATACAATCCGGGAGATGCGCTAGAAATTAGAACAAGTTTAATTGCACATTCAGAATTTGATATGTAATTACTTGATGAGGTATACGCAAAGTGAAGCACAATAGTACGAATGTAAACAGGAAACATACACCAATTTAAAATCACAAATTACATATACAAGTAAAAGTCGAAAATTAGATATGCATTTGTCACTGCTTTATTTTCGATTAACCTAGATATAAAAACGAGTTCAATAACAGGGGCGTGAGTATAAAAATAACACACTCAGCCTGAGGAAAGTCCTGTTATCCAAGGGCTTCACCCTCAAAGCTATGTGTTATTTATTTATTTTATTACCCTGAACGTTTTTCGTCCAAAATCTATTTTTGGTAGCTATATTTGGGTACGAATCGTTACGGGTACCAAGTGTACTAAAATATTTTAATAACGTTCGTACAATAAAGGCTCAACAAATATATGTTATGCAACATCCATAACCTACTACTGCTGGTGACCAGTAAACATCCATAAATCGATAATATTTATGATCTCTTCCAATAACAATTTCTTCCGGCCGCACATTTGATAATAAGTTGATGAACAGTATATGTACATACAAACTGTAATGGTCGAATAGTCCATTAGAGACGTAGACAATAAATTATTTGCATAATTGTTATGCACAAACCGAGACCACCTTATCGTACAAGACTAGGGTCAATAGCTCACCGATTCAAAATATTATATTGAAGGTTGCATATATCACACTGATGCCTAGAAAGTGGTTGGACAAGACTAGCTCAACAGTTCATTACAAAACATTGTCGTCCAGTGAAGACAAAATCTATTTATCGTCAACTTTGGGTATAACAATGTAAATCTCCGTATCTGACAAGTCAAGCACCGTAACAGTACATCGAATTATACCAAACACTTGACATTGAAGGTGGTATATGCAATCGTGATGGAAATCAGTAAAGGAATATTATTCTCCATAGCAATTACATATTAAATGTTGATCCTTCCAGTACCGCTTTATTAAATATCGGATTGGTAATGCAAAACATCGTGCAGTAACTGCTAAATCTAATGCATCGGTGTATTGCCCGGATTTAAATTAATCTCCAGAGAATATGTTTAGTGAGTAAGCTTTAAATGCAGCATAAATATAGTTTATATCATACGCAAACTACTTAACCTGATGTTGCATTAAATGTTCATAATGGTGGCTTAGGGAAATCTGTTTGTGGAAGGCTACATAACGGGTCGTATCGTTACTTATTTTAATTGTTCTCGTTGTCTATCGAGCATTGCATGCCATGCAATGATAGCACAAACAGTGTGACAATTCACATTTTTAGCGTAAATAATCTTAAGAGCGACTGAAGAGCGAGGTGTTTGTAACTGCGTGGGTGTATCCAACAGAAATATCACTGATGCTATAAAATCGTGCATATCGACAGTAATACCACGAAATGTTCAATTGACAGTATCTTCAATCTAATTTAAATGTGATGACCAAATTTCACAAATATGCACACAATAGATCTTAATATTTACGTGGGACATACTAACGATTATCACCGCAAGTTCGACGTCAACGACGTCAGGGACGTTACTTGCTGACACGACACCTACTCATCCTGCAAAAGTTAATCCCTGGTGATTTCTGGCGACTTTTAAGTCATGCACTCATGTCAACGACCTTTAAAACTGTTCAACCCAACCGATAATTACTCTCTGCGTATTCATTTTTTAAGTGACCTCTAGAATGCTCCACAGCTAAAATTTTAACTCACCACATAATGCTCGCAGTTTTGATCGTCGGGTGGAATTGACGGCGTTATAAATATTATTAGTTTTCTTTTCGGATCTACTACAAACCGTTCTTAGGACTCTCTTGTTGACAGTGAATTGGTTAAACATGCTTCTCAAAAGCTTTTACTGCAGATACACGAGACTATATTGCCGACATGGGTAACGCTAAGTTTCAGTAGGCGAATTTCACAAGTTTTAGGAAACGTGCATTACTACACGCAGTGTCTTTTTGTCACAAATCTGACGTGTTTTCGCTAAGTAATCCGAGCGTTAAAGTTTCAAAATAGAGCGACGTCAATGAAATATTAGCAGCAGAGAAATAGCATTTGTCTCGTCGCGTCATGTAATAATCCTCTGCTTTCAAGAATTATTTGTCATAATAACGCATGAAAGAATTTTGACGTTATATGTACATTTTTAATGTACAAATAATCAAATTTTGATAATCGAATAATGCGGTACGTTGTATATTAATCGGAATAGAATAACTGCACATTTTGATATCATTTTATCCATATCCACCTATAAACAAATAAGCTATGGGAGGATGGACATTACTTTTGGATACCCACGTATTTGAATGTAAAGTTCCTTGTTTTGTCATAACGATACAAATTAATTTACACCAGTACTAACTGCCAGTTTATTCAAAGGAGGCGAGATTATAGCAGAGATAGTAATTTTTTATTGCTTCATTTGAATCAGCATAATACATGGGTACTTACATAATATTAATCAATTATGATGCTATAGGAAGGGACTAGGATTAAAATTCTGTTTTGCAAGTTTTCTCTCTGGTAATGCTAACTTCTAAAGTCATACAGAGAACCATTCATTGTGGGAGTCAGTATGTAGTCTTGTTCCAAGTGTCATTTTGTGGCACATGGATGGAATATTTTGTTTATGTCTATTGCGTGACCATCGTATTTATATATATAATAGTTTTACTATGCAAAACATGTGTTACATTTGTAGTGTCGTGTGGCAGCTGTGTTCGAAAATCATGTCATCTTCCAATTAAGTTAGAATTGAGCATTATACACTCTGTCGATGTTTCCGATGTTTAACTCAAATGTTCAGCAACGAGTTACATCTTCTTGAAATCCTATAGTACATCTAGACATAAAACAATTAGCGGAGTAATTCAGTGCTAGATAACATAAGGTCAAGTCATTATCAATGTTTTGTGCATTTGTAAAAAGCATGTGATGGGTATACAGATGTATAAACTTCTCTCAATGCCACCTTAAAACTTGTAACGACTCTGATTTATCTGGTAATTATTCATGCTAACTATCTTGAAAATTAACTAGGCATTAGAACAAGTTAAATTGCAGATTCAGAATTCGATACCAGTATACAATTCCTCGACGAGATACAATTGAAGTGAAACAAAATAGATTAGAATCCCCACTTAAGGAACACACAATAATTGCTAATCACAAAATTCAAGTCTTAAATAATGAAAAAACTTTTATACTGGTATAGCTGTTTGGTTACAGTTATTAGCTGTATCCCAGGTACAATTTGCAGCTCGAGTTAATTTAGAGCACACAGATTCTCGTTGAGTTGGCATATTAAGTCAACAAATTGGTTCAAGGATCAATTATTTAATATAAATTCCTAATTTCATGTTAAATAACGTGTCTCAATTAGGCATTGTATGAACACATTGGACATTTTACGATGTGTGAATTTAAACTCCTGGGCACTGTTTTATCAAAGCATTTACGGTAGTCGTAAACTAACGTTAAAATTTGAATCCTTTATAATTGTGTAACTGCTTCAAATTCTGGTAAAGCGATAGGTAAAATCATAAGTTAATTAATTTAATTAATGATTTAAACAACATATTTCTCTCATTTGCAGATGTAAACGCATTATAATGAATTTAAATTTGAGGGTAAGTTTAAAATGTTCGTGAGTCCTTTGATAACACATTGCCCTGTTGCCATTCATTATCAGATCTAAAATGTCGGTAAATAATTTAATGAACATTAAATTTCTATCTTCATACAAATGAACATTCCTTTGTCTTTCAAATAAAATAGTCACAACATCATTTTGAATGCGAACACTATAATAAGGACAAGTAGCCATGATCATCAAGTTTATTAATATTTTTTAACCATGTTCTTAAAATCATGAACGCAATTCTGTTATATAACATATATAACCTACTGTTGGTGACCAGTAGATGTCCAGGGGTCAATACTATTTATGAATACCTATAACAATTGCCGCAGCGCACACACTTGATAGTATTTTGATAAACAGTAATGGAAGAATAGTCCATCAGAGACGTAGACGATATATTGCATACATAAGTGTAATTCACAAACAGGCTCCGCCTTGTCGTTCAGAAAGGTTTTGTTTAACGATACCAACTGTTCTGTTAATGCTGTATTTTGTTAAATATACGTCAAAAGACGAACCACTGTTCATTTTTGTAATTCTTATCAAAAGAAAATTAACAAATACGTCCTCTCCCGAGGGTGCACAAGATGAGAACGTCATCCCAGCTGTATGACGTCACCAAGACTATATAGTTATGTCGGTTTGTCTTTTTGCTACTATGTACATGCGTAAAGCAATTACATACTGACCTTCTTGAGTGACAGCGTAGTGTATTAGTTTTCTATCCGGAAATATATTTGACGTGGTTTATATTACTGGGATATCATTTATCAAATGTTAGAGCAGATGCTGATAACTAATTATTAGTATTCTAAAGACATGTGTCACTATGAGTTATATTTATGGGATGGACGTCACGTTTGATATACCGTATGTAATATGAGATGTTGAAACAGGCATCAATTTAAATGAAGTGTGCCTAATGTTATAAAACGTTCAGAATCAGAAACTCAATAGCTTGTTTTTGAATGTGAACCAAGGGCACAATGAAGATTTACACGAGATGAGAAACACTACGAATAAAACACCATGTGCAAGGGTAGACGACAAATATTAAGGATAGAAATATTCAGATTGTGATCCCTTGTAGGGATATATTTATACTAGATAATATTTTGATTAGGTTACTCAGTTCAACCGCAAAATATAAAATGAAATAGCAGTTCACAAGAACATGTACATGTAATTACAAGGCTGTGTATTTTTTGCATTGTATCTGTTTTGTTATGATAGTGTGAGTGTGTTAGAAGAGAAGTTAAGCTCTTGATTCCTTTCGTTTTCATAAGAGAGAAACATTAAATCACACACATTAATCTACAATAATCTACAAAAGTATTTTATGGATCTCTAGTGTATTATAAATTGTTTGATGATTTTCTTCATATAACCATTATAGAAGGAATTTGCATTCATTTTGAAGCCAAAATTAGCACAAAGGTCAGAAATTAAATCGTGATATTTCCCATGTGCAAATACCCTTCTTGTGTTGTATGGTACGGTGTCAACAATATGTTATTCTTATGTCGTAAGGGAGGTATTCAACTTACTTATGAATAAGAATGTACGCCGGATATTGTTGTCGTAAGAATGGTTGTAACAGTTCTACGTTCGCTTCGAGTGAGGGAGGTCCCGGGTTCGATCCCAGGCCGCGTCATATTAAAGACTAAATGAAAATAGTATATCGTACCAGCATTTGCCTTGCTAGGCGCTCAAAACCTGAGAGTGATTAACATAAGTCGAGAAAACTTTACACCATCGACCTTAAATAAATGTGTATAAACTAGGAGTTCTACACTTTGTATTGGTGAATGTGCACGAAACAATGATAATCGCACGACATGATAAAAAAACAACCATATGCAGTTCCATGGGTGTAATGCTACCGATGATGAATCCATTGGTCAAACGTGAAACGGTACGAGGAAGGGTGCATCCGTTGGATCTATCCATCGAATTATTTTGAAAAACACATGCATAATTCTGGTAAAATGTGATATTACTACGCGGAAAACAAAAACTCATGCTTTCGCTGCCTAATGTTTTGGAGTCTGTAAATGCGCTAAAGGGAACATACACAACATACAATAACCCTCGTATATACAACATAATATTTTATCTTACAAATACAATATTTCAGCAACAATGCATAGTACATATCATACACACAAAACCAAATAGCATGTCTAATACTTATTCCAACGGGTCCCAATTGGTATTGTAAGATTTATAATAACAATATCGCATCATCCCAAACGTATACAGAACATTGTCTGTTCAGTTATGTTTTGTATGGAAAATCCGTTATTTCTTTAAGTACGATTAAAGCTTCCATTAACGAATCAAACACCCCACTTCCAGGCACACAAACAATCTTCATGGATAAAACAAATATTCAATCCACCGGGTAGTTAAAAACCATATCACTGAACTCTTCACTGCTAACTAATCGAAATAAAAACAGTTCAATTATTTTCTTCGTGCATTATTACATCCCTATACAACTGGTTCATTTGTCAACAAAATCCTGTAATGTTTGTTGGAAATTAAATGTAATTAATCAAACTTGTTACATTGACAAACTCGGAGATTTGATAGATCAACTCTGACACTAATATTATCTCACATGTAACTATTTAGAGCAATCATGGCCATTCTTATTTTGCGGGAGTATAAGGTTGTTGTTGATAATTATGTTGTACAAAGTGATTGTACGAAGTAACGCTTTTTCTAAACGTTTCACCTTGTCATGAGTTAATATCAAATGCTCATGTATCAGCGGAACATATGTATTACAGCCATGTACATTTTTGTGTACTTATGTTTAAGTTTGAAGACTTTGTTGGTTATACGTTGAAATGTCTGACTTATAAAAAAAACGTACTCCTGCTTTAGTCCATCAGTATCGTAACGATTGCTGGCCTTGGCATGCAATATGCTTAGTATGAAAGACTGGAGTCCCGTTTTGTGATGTACTTAATGTTATTAAATTGTTGGTGAGTAGTCAAATGTTTATCTCTTAGCACTCATTACTGTATTAAGTGAAATTGCGATTTATGCTAACTACATACGTTTTCTGTGATAGTGGACTGATTTAAATAACAATTCTAGAATACATTTTTAAACCAATTACTGATAGATTTTCCAACTTTTAACCAATGATTTGAGAAATGACAAAAACTATACACGTCGCGTTTCAATATCATGTAAGTGTAACAGTCAAGTAAAAGTAGACCATTTTCTGAAGTATCTACTGTTAATAATGATACTGCTATATCTTATTCAGTGAATTAGGAGAAGTACTATCAATCATTATTGAGATAATTGAGTTGTTAATATAAGACATAGCTATATAAAACCAGCGTAGTGATGCATTGCCTCTTCCAGTAATACAACACCGTCCCAATGGATACTTAAATACCAGAGCTTGACTTCAAATATAGTTAACAGAGAAACATATTACTACTGATTATACGATCACTTGTGTTGTGAATTATCTTCTCAAAACAAATGTCATCAATAATCATTTTATAAATACTTTCGCTTCCATAAGGTTGTGTTTAGTCGATATTCAGATCATTAACGTAGTTCAAGGCGGTCAAGTTTCCGAATCAGTACTTGTACAGCCATTATCAAATAACTAAAACGTCCTTTATATTGTATGAATCGTTATATATTACCATCGAATGATATACACTTACGCACACTCAGCTGTTCATGAAGGGATTTGGTTTAAAATTGCCATTCACATACATCCATAATATTACATTTATTAAAAATCAAGTGAGTTGTTATTTATGTCAAATATGGCAAGTTAACAACAAATATCGAACAATGAACATCATTCATGCATTGGTAATTGAAATGTCACAAACATACGTCATAATATGAGCTCTGCTGTGCGATTTCCAACCGCTTGATAAAATAATGATTTTTGGGAGACCCATATGTAGTTCAGAGCACATATTTTTTTGAGAAAAATTGCGAAAAAATATTTTTTGTTTGATGATGTCACACTATGGGTGTTCTGTAACATATCAAAAATCTAGGTACTTAAATGTTTGTGAAAGTTTATTATTTTGGGGTAAAACCTTACAAAATATAAAAGCTAATCATGATTTTTTGGAATCAGTAACCCACGTCACCATTTTCAGTTTTATGGGATACAATTGTATTGTGATAAGTATGTTGTTACTTGTAGTTTACGATATTAGAAACCATTTTCCATACCGTTGCCTAAAATCCGATATTTTTGGGCAAAACCTGTCAAAATCTAAACAGATGCAAGAATTTGGGAATCGGTTGATTACAATGTCATAAAAAATTATATTGGATTTTTTTAAATTGTGGTAGGTACATAGTGCCTTGCAGTTTAAGATATCAAAATTATAGTGCCAGAATATTTTGCTAAATGATAGTATTTTTGGGGCAAAATAGTGTAAAACATAAACGATAAGTGAGAATTTTGAGAATTGGTTAATTATTTTCTTGTATTTACTCAAAAAATCAAATATCAAATTAGTTTACAATACATACTTGATGTGCCATGATCCAACAATTTAAATATGTGTAGTTTATTTCCTTTTTCTTATTGGGCGCTTATAAAAGGACCTGCTCTAAGTTCATGACGTTACCATATTTGTTTATTTTTGTGACGTTAATGACGTTATTTTAAACGTTAGTTGTAATATCATGCCTCTAGTTTTCATTTTGTCATAACATGTCACTAAGTTGGACGATTTTGAAAAGGTATTCCTTTTTGGAATCCTTAAACATTACTCTACACAATCCTGCAAAAATGTGAAGATGTGAAATTTTGACATCAGGTTGGAAATCGCACAGCAGAGCTCATATATCGAAAAACTTGGTGATTTTTTTTACTAGAAGGTTCATCACAGTAAAATGGTCGCATAATGATATTACATTTAATGTTTCTTAATATCTTGGATGTTTATATTTGACGTTTTGGATAGATTTATGCATCTGTCACATCAACAACTCGTATTTCCTTATCAATATTTGAGTTGTGTTCCAAAATTCCTAAACGAGGGCCTGCCTTTGCATGTTTCGTAGCGCTGATAGTCGTCTCATTGGTCGAATACACTGCTCGTATCATCTACCCCTTAATAATGTTGCATTCCGAAGACTACGATGATAGGGGCATATTTTGTATGTTGTAATTCTACAATATTGCTTGTGTCTTTTGTGCAATCGAAACCAGAGCTCTGGTATGCAGTATTTTTACATGTCGCTATTTTTGTGACTTCATTTTAAAGTGACGCTCCTTATTTAGTTTTATTTTTATCTTTCAATGAACTTAGTGACTCAAACATTCTAAGAGATATTCATCGAGTGTGCATTCATTCACAGCCAAAACTTGAACCCCATCCATGTATAAATAGTTGCGAAATCCTGAAAAATACATAGGCGTTGCGTTGGAAGTGTATGTGAGTAGTTTGTACAATACAGTAAAATGACCAAAATGTTGAGGAAGATTTAAAACATTACAACATGGATAACCTTCTTTCAATACGTTAATAGACACGCATTATAACATAGCAATTATTTGATAATATTCTTCCGATCGGCATGAACATTCTATTGCTTTGGTTCATCCTTTGTCAACAGCTCAATACATTACAGTAATGCACCTCAAACAAATACATTAATGAATGTTAAACAACTTTAATTAAAACTGCTATTCTCAACTAGAGAATGTTTATGTTTCATCATCTAGTTATGCCAGATCGTGTTTTACATCCTAGATATGCAGATGTATGCACAGCAACACTTGTATTTAGTAATTTCTCATTACAGTGTTTCTTAAAATTCGAAGGACATAATCGCACGACAAATATCAGTATAATCAGTACATGAACCCCCTCTGCTGAACAAGGACAGGGGCGAACATTTTAAACTTGTCGGTTGCCATCCCCCTTTCAATCTGCGATATGCTGATGGTATTTTGTTATTCTGTGAACATTTAACATGGCAAAGTCATATATATGGGTTACGTTTCACCCCAATCAAACAACGTTCGGCACTACCGTATTGATCGAAGCTAATTTCGTCATATTGAGGTACATTTAATAAGTTTGTTCATTAATATAAATGCAACGTAATAACACTATACGAGCGTTGAGAAAAATGAGTCAAGCACTCAGACACATGTTATTATTGGATCCAATATTGGGACGACCTGTTATCCAGAGCTTAAACTTACAACAAACGATCGCCAATAAATATCTATTGGATATAAAAGGGTTAAGGATTGCAGTGATCCGTACATGTGAATATTATTTCCGTTAAATGGCCGCGTCTCAGTCAGTTGTAGTCCTTTGATAAATGAAAAATATATCAAGGGGTAAATGAACTATATATCAAGGAATCAATAGAACAGTTACTGTAATTTATATTCCAACCCAGTCATTCGCGACAGCTAGGCACACACTATCAGTATTTCATTACCTCTTTATCACAAGAATCTTGTCCAAAGAGATAGAAATAATCAACAACATTCGTTCTATTTGCTTTATACACGACTAGAAATGAGATATTGATCACTTTCTTGCAAATGTTCATGGACGTATTATTGTTTGTCCTTTTAACATTTTCACACATTTAGTTACCTCGTTTGGATTGTTTATGGGTGAATTTATTTTGAATGCATTTTCCCATAGCGTACATTATGAGATGTAACTTAGCCGTTATGTTTCTGGGAGTTTGATCACATCTACAGTGGTTCAGCGGCAGCTCATTTAATATTTAAGTATCTCTTTAACTACATAAATGTTCTTCAACATCATTATTTATTGTTATTTATTATTGTTACACTTGTACGCGGATGCTAAAGAAAGTAAACAATCATTCTTGATGTTCCAATAAATATAACTAAGTGTTCACGCTGACGCTCAAAACATAAATTATAGTCCGAACGAATGATAAAATCTTGGATTACGTGACGATTTGAACGTATTTTAGAGCAGATACATTAGTAAATACACGCGTATTGTAACTAGTATGTAATAGTCAAGCTTTTGCAATGTTATTGTCATAAGAATATGGCGAGGAATAAACGATATATTGACCTGTCTATGGTTCCCTTGCAAGTGTACACATGTACTTGTTTCAAATGTAACATACTTGTATACCTAGTGTTATTGTTTAGATGTTCTAACATACAGTATTGGTACTCAAACACTTTGGCCTTGAATACAGAATTTGTATAAACCAATTATTATATATATATTAAAGATAACTATAATCTTCGTTCAATGCACATTGTAGGACGCTCCATGCTACTTAGTTAAGTACGGTAATTTTGTCATCTTCTAACAAAGTATAAACACAATTACCAGAAACATATTTCGTATTACCTCAAGGTAAAAAGTAGTGAACTGCGGCTGATATGGGCTTTTAATCATTGCTTTGGCTTGTGTGCGGGCATTGCTCCGCGTAGTTGTTTTATGGTGTTTTGTTACTGTTGTCTGTCCTTGACTGGTTAAGTTTAGTTTCGTCCTTCCTGTTTGATGTCCTTAATATCACACCATGGTGTTAAAAAAATCATTACATCAGATACTGACTGTATGTACAGTACTACATTGTAATCAAAGGTAACCTAGTTATCCCGCACAAATCACAATGGACGTTGTTTGGGAAATTGTTTTGCTCTGAATAATTGCATATCAGTTACTATTAGTGTCATAGTTGATCTATCAAATCTTCGAGTTGATCAATGTAACAAGTTTGATTGATTAAGGCTGAAAGTCGATACTATCGATAGTTTTCCAATATATACAGTAGTAAATGCGTAGGGATGCATCAAAACATACAATTGTTTATGTTTATACCAGACGTTCAGTTTTATATTGAATTAATTCCATCGCCGCCATGTCACATCAGACATTATGTTTATTTATTATATCGAAAATATAATGTTCCTTCCAAGAACATGTTTCCTGTATTAACTCCCCTTAAGTTCCAACTTGACCTATCCCTTAACGTCCTACTTTCCACACAAAACACAAATTAAATATCCCATAAAATATTTCTTAATGTTTGTTTTTTTTTGTTTTTTTTTTTGTCTTTAACGTTTTTATTTCCATAAGACATATACATAGTAATACATATATACATACAATATTACATTCACATACAACTATATGGATTGGTTACGTAGTATAACCTAATATTCTGTGTATGTCGTTATGATTTTTTTGAGAATTTATAGTGTATAAAGAGTAAGAAAGAGAGCAGGATAGTGTTGAAGAGAGAAGGAAAGAAATTATAGGTGGGGTAATACCATATTTGAAATATATAATTAAGTTATCTTTTGCCATTTTCTATGACAGACTTCTACTTTATCTTTGAAGATAGCTATAGTATGTTCAAGCTTCTTCCTATAGTTAATATATTCATTAAATTGCCGGATTAGCGGAACACTTTTATTGCATTTGTTTTTAAATATAAAATATTTGGAAAGTAGAACAATGTAGTTAGCAATAGGTCCATCTTCATCTTTAATGTTGATAATGTTGCAAAATGAGATATTTTGAAATGTAAGATTTATAATTTTTGAAAATTTGTCTTCTAAAAATAACTTTACTTCCGACCAAAAACCTTGTACAATATGACATTCCCAGAACATATGATATATTGAATCTGGATGCATGGTGCAAAAATCACAAAGACTTGACTGGACAAGATGACATTTATGTAGGAATGAATATTTCTTTATGTTACTATTCCATAAATTTCGAAAGTTCACCTATTGAACAAATTCAAAATATTGGAAGTAATAAAGTGACGAAGTTATTCGGCAATACATTACAAGCTACCTAACAAATATACATTTGGTGATTTGAGGTAGAAGCAAAATAAGTAAGATTGTGTGTTTTTAATTACAGAAACCAAAGGCGTCATCCATCGGTAAAAGTCCAATAACAAATACACATAGCCACAATGCAACACTATGTAAAGAAGAATTTCTGTATAGGCCTCTATCACTACTCTTGATTTGTCTTATACGCATGGCGTCTCAAATACACATTACGTCTATAACAGTTTCATGAAGAAAACCATCAGCTATTTTAAAATACACCGGAGAACTGTTTAATGTTTTTGGTAGATTAACGTTTGTGATTTAATACTTCTCTCTAGTGGAAAAGCAAGGAAGCGAAAGCTATTAAGTCTCTTCTTACATAACCACAATATAAATAAGAAACCGCGAAATGGTATTATAATTGTTAAACACACATTTCGTAACATAATCCATAATACTATGTGATTTGTATCGACAAACCATAATATAATTATTTCGTTTATATCCATCTTCGAGTGAACCTATAGATGCGATTCATTGTCAGAAATGTTTACGATGATAGTAGTGTTTTACAAACTAGATAGGAGATTCACTATATGGACAGTTATGTTAAATTTTGCATAGCTGAAAGACGGATCAGCTTGACTATATCCGGCAGCATTGTGTTACATAATCGAATGTCAATTGATTGTTTTAACATCACATACTCGTTTCGTTTTGAAATTGACCGTAAATAACATTCGTATATACATGATGTTCTTATGAAACAAATACTACTTATGAAACGATGGTGTTGTTGTACGTAACAAATTATATTACGTGAATTTCCTTGTATCCGGGTTAGTATAGCGAGTACTATAATCTTATACGTACTTTCTTATACTACATGGGCGTGTTTTTTCAATAATTTGGTGCGTATTTTGCGTTTTCATATGATATAAAGAATCTATCACTCGTTGTCAATTGATAAATTTATATGAAACTCGTTCAGGATATATTATTAAGCTCGCCAAAGGCTCGCATAATAAAATTTCCAAAACTCTTTTAATATAAATTTATATCAATTGCCATCTCGTGATAGATCCTCTATATATCACATGTACGGGGAATCATTTTCACAAATCATGAAACATTTCAAGTGACGTATGTATATAAGATGCGACTTCTACACAAATCTGATAAATATAATCCATGGAGAAAAATATCTTTTAAAAAACTGATAATTTGATGAATAGCTAAGGATATGTCACTTCATAAACGACATCTCAGCGTCATACGTCAAGTATAAGTTACAAGATACAGGAAACTGAACCATTTTTTGTCACTTAATTCTGTCATTATATGATTGATTTAGTAACTTGTAGATATGTGGCATATATGGAACATTGGTATCTGAAAACGATGATTGAATGATAGCGCGAAAGAAAAAGAAATAGAAATCCGCCGCGAAGTTGCAAGCCGTAAAATTCTAAGACTCGCCATTAAAATTAATGTCATGGAGCATTCATTTGTTAAGTTAGGCAGTGGTTACATATTAAGTACATGTATTATGATTACAGTCAAACAGTAAGAAGATTGTTTTAATAAGAACGAAATAAGACTGTGACCCTAATTCATAATCTAAACACCGACACAATAGCTATCTAAACATGTTATATTACACTATCTGAGTTTCATTAACTGAGATTCATGTCAAGTGAGATAAGAGTAATTAACATGATGCGTCTTATTTGCTTTATACACGACTGGAAATAACGTATCGATCCTTTGAGTCTAGCACAAGAAGTGGACATGCTAGAATCCTTGTTTGTGCTTAAAGAATCTCGCAAATTAAGTCCTGGTCATATAGCTGCTTATGGATATGATGTACAAGCTCGCATCTTCTCAAAACATGAATTATTCCAGTACATAGAGGATCTTAAATGAAAGCTGATTCGGTACCATTTTTATTAAACGAATTGAAAAACAAATGACAATATAATCTGTCAACAAAAATTTATTTCATAAAAAATATTTAAGGATTGAGCACGAATGTAAGATTCTATTGATCATATAACATTAGTAATTGCTTTAAATATCTTTGAAAATTAAACTTCATGCTGCATCGATTCCTGAGGTTTCAAACACAAATTAGTGGCACTTGGAGCGTAACGCATGGACGTCCTGTGTCAACCAAGTCATGGATTGGCTAACGTCGGTCGCTTCAAGCTAATTGCATGTTTATGTAACAGACAGGAAGTGCATTACGATATTCCGTCACTCCCTACCGCAGGATTTTTGATAAATGTAGTGTAGTCACAACAACTAGACAGACACAATAAAAAACTAGTCCGATGATATGCAGCAACATTATTATGCACTTTATGTAAGGCCATTATATATGTGTGCCAGAGTAAATCAGCATTCGTTATATTTTAAAACTGTGTTAATGTGTATACGCTGCCTCTCAAGGAAACAAAACTCTAACGCATGCTAAAATACGTTTTCGTAACAAAGCAATCCTTGAGCAGTTTGGGCTGTATTTTTACAAGTAGAAGCACAAAGAAACATATCACTGAGCATGTATTTTGTTTTGGCTATGAAAGAACAGAGGGTAAGAAAATAGAATTACTTCAGATTTTCATTTATTGAACTACACTGAATGTAGATGTAAATAAACGGTAACCAAGTTATCCAACATAAATCTCAATGGACGTTATTATCTGAATAATTACATATCTGTTACTATTAGTGTCATAGTTGATCTATCAAATATCCAAGTTGATCAATGTAACACGTTTTTATTGATCAAGGTTCAATAAAATAAGAACGCAAAATTCTCAACATCGCTTTAAATTCCATTAAATCGTATACTTCATGCACAATGGTGTATCAAAACAGACTATTGCTTGCATTCATATGGCACTTTCACTTTAATATCAAATTATCTCCAGACTAAAATAGTTATACGCGTCAGATTACTAGATCAATTTTTCAATAACAACATGTCTCACCCACGCCCTCTACATGCAACGTATTGAAATTCTAATTTTCATTTCTAATGAAATGTTGCCGCCGAACAAGCCCTAAATCAAACTAGCTTAAAATACTGAAATATCGATTGAATCATTCATCTACCAAAAAGTCATTACATGACAATACATTGCAGTCCTGTTTTATTAGTGCAAGAAGAGCAAGCAACTGACTCAACTAATCTCAAAACAGTACTCTTGTAATGTGAGTGTATGTTTTTATTAGTGAGTTGTCCATTACCAAATAATGGAATATGCGTCATTGCATGGATGATTTATTGTATATAATTTCCCAAAATGTTATAAACATGTTGCATTGTACCAAACATATTGTTTATTGCTGACTCCCCAATGCAATACCCTTTTACGTACATCCCAATAAATAATGTCAAAACATATCATTTCTTAAAAGGTATTGATCCATATTTTCTTTCGAATCTACTAATCTATTGGTAGCTAACGCTTTCATCGTTAGAAACACAGTCACGTACTAAAACAAATAGCTGTGACAAAAACTACAAAATACTTAATAAATGAACATTTTGGGATTTGAGTCTGAAATAATCATTATGAGTTTGCATGCGTTTATTGCCAAAACCAATATCGTCATACATTTTCGAGTATATCAACCGTCTCAATTTATTTCTTTAATACGACCAACCAAAGTTTAATACTTCACTAAGAAGATATTTTGATTACGTCATTCCAAACCTGAATTTCATGTGCCTATTTGTTCAGATACCGCTACTGTATGAATGGAGAAAGCCATACCCTATTAAAGAATACATCAAAGAACGATGTTTTTGGTAGATTAACGTATGTGATTTAGTAGTTTTCTCAAGTGAACACGAACAAAAGCAAAAGCTATATTGTCTTCTTACATAAAACTTTTTCGCAAAAACAGTTAATAAGAACAACGTTAACGTTTTCTTGCGAACGCTTTTGTTTTAAATAAATTACGATCAGATTCGTACAGGAATTCAACAATAAGTAATATGCCTATAGGCATAGTAAAGATTCGTTTCAAATATAAAATAATAATCTAAAAGTATGAGTGAAATGGTATAACTGTTTTGGCTATTGTGTGTTGCGTTCGGACATTATATGTGGTCCAGTAGTTCCACAGGACAGTACCAAGTTTTGATGTAACATACGTTTACTCATGTGAAGTCTATCTAATAAAAGCAAGTATGTTAAAGTAATACATGGAAACATGTTTGTTGCTACATGTATATACTGATCATTAGTTATACATGGTGGCACTCAATTTTACACTTGATGAACGATTGCCCAGGATAATGAAATACGTCAAGAATAAGTACGCATAGTTTTCTCAAGAGCGCACGAACAGAAGCAAAAGCTATAAAGTCTCTTCTTACATAAAACAATACCACAAATAACAGATAAAAAGAACAAAGATAACAATTTCTTTCGAACGCGCTTTTATTTTTAAATTCACGATCAGATTCGTACAGGACATCAAGTAGTATGTCTACAGGCAAAGTACAGATTTGTTTCAAATCTACAAATATTTAAGTGAATTGGCATAACTGTATGTGCTATTGTGCGTAACTATCAGAAATTATATGTGGTCCAGTAGATCTACCAGACAGCACAAAACTTTGATGTAACATACGTTTACTCATGTGAAGTATATCTAATAAAAGTAAGTGTGTTAAAGTAGCACATGGAAACATGTTTATTGCTATACTTGTCAATAGTTATATCACTCAATTTCGCACTTAAATAACGATATCCCAGTAAAAAAGAATACATCAAGACTTAGAGCTTAAATGAATCCCGATAGAAAACTAAAACACCATGTTGTCACTCAAGTCTGGCATTCTATGATTGATTTACTGAGTGTATATTCAGGATAAACGGGACGTTATTATCGTACTCATGTAATATTATATCGTTCATCGTGTTGTCACCTCCAAATAAAAATACTTAAAACGTATGATATCTCTTAGAGCGAATTGAACGTTTTTATTGTATCAATCCAGCCTACGCATTTCAAATTCCAAAATAAAGATTAGAAAAATAAATTTTATTATATTCCGTTATATAACACCTGCCAACGTAAGTCATCTAGTAGTATTTTATACTTCGTAATTTACATCTAGGTCTTCGGTGTCATTGAAAGTAAGGTACACTAGTTTATTAATAGCATAGCGAAACTAATGAACACCAACTGGAAACTATAATGGCGATATTAAGGTGACAGCAAACAACACCACATGTACTCTAATACTAATTACTGTAAACTCAATAATTTTCGTGGGGGATTAAATTTCGTTGATTTCGTGGTTCACTTCAACCACGAACTTTAATCCCAACGAGCATTAATTTTGACCCTTGTTTTTTACCTCAAATGCAAAATCCACGAATTCATGCATGTTCCAACGAATTTTTTTTTTCTTTTTTATCAAAACCACGAAATTTCGTCCCAACAAATTAAATGATTTTACAGTATTTATATTATCGACTGATAGCTTGATAGCACTTTACTAATTGGCCATTTGATAGAACTTGGCTCTGTAATGAGTAGTAATGAAACTGTTAGGCTATGCACATTGCTACCTTGCAACAGCTCAGATATGATTGGTTTCAGTTTTATTAGCGTCATGCTGCTAGCTTAGATTAAATAAATAGGTAGATGTATTTGTGTCAAAAGTGCTACACATGCGCATGCACCAATAATATATGATATGGATAGAATTTTACGACATGAATGCTACTTTTCTTTGTGTAGTCATTTGTACCCATTTGCACCATGTGCGTACATAATACGTGAGTGTATATATAAGAACTTATCCATTCAGTAGTATTTAAATTACCAGAAATATTCATACATGTAATTATTAAATATATGTTTTCCATTGTCCTTAATCACAAACACAATAACATAGTTATGTTCTCTCTAACTAGAACACAATACTTATATTGTAGTACAAGAAGGTTTCACGTTGTCTTTGAAAGACAAAGTAATGAATGGTGACATCGTGGTTGTTATTCAATTTGCTGTTATGTCATTGTCAACATTGTTATTCTGAACAAATTACCCTAGATAAAAGTTCATGTCTCAGCCACACTAACAAGAATAATGTTACTCAGTCAACTCAGTAATATATGTATATACATAGTAGTGATCTATAATATGGAGAATCAGACAAACAGAGTATCAAGTCGTACAGAGAAGGCATCTTGCAGAGACACAACAAAGCGTGAAAGACAACACAGAAATGTATACAAATTACCACCTCGGTATGAAATTGACCCAGTGGAAAACGACGTTTACTGTACGGCGAATACCATGGCTTTCCAATAGTTAAATAATATAGTTGCTATTATTTATTAGACATTATCATTTTCATATCATCATTCGGTTGATATGATGACATGAGAAAATGCATTTTTTTAGATTTGTTGCCGATTGGAATGATTTGTTCGTCTTGGCGTCTTTGCATGCATGATATATTATGCACATTTGATCTCATAAAGAACCACCGAAATTGACAGCGCTGAACTTGCCCGTGCTCTATTAATGTGAATTCGGCTTTATACGTTCTATGTTTGTCCACAATCATGCAATATTCATGGTCTGGTTTATAATTAAAAGAGAACTGTAAATATACGTGAAAGCAATTGAAACAAGTTTGGGACATGTTCAAATCTGTATAACATTATTTTGGCAGTTTTCACTGTATTAGCAACAGTGTTAGTCTCCACAAAGTCATGTTTCCATTTTCAGTCGACCAGTTTCAAAACTCTATAGTTCGCTTGTTATTGATGACGTTCAAGCTTTTCTGGAATTGCTGTCGTTTTTAACGATATTTTTATTTCCTTGATATTATTTACGACGTGTACGAGATATTGTACCAATGGCAAAGTACAATGCAATTTTGTAATAAACCCCTTTGCATTGATCTGTCGACTAATCTGTTGAATACAGCACGCAGACAATTAAATTTTGTTCCAAGCGATATACGATGTAGATATTATGTCATACGGACCGACTCATTTTTAAAACATTATTGTACCCAAGGACTAAGTAAGATGAAAGAATCATAGCTACAACTTATAAGAGTACATGAATATTGCTCACCTTCTATGCATAAAGGCTTCCAAACTTTCCTCTAACGAAAGCATATATTCGATATATTTAGCGATAAACGGAATACTAGTATTATGTAAACGTGAAAAAAACGATAGTGGAAGGCAGAAGTTCATTCTGATGTTAAACAACATTGTATATCATGTTGCAATAAAATATCGAAATATTCACAATTCAAAACTTTACAATTCAGCATATTCAAATGAATGGCCTTCAATGCACGTCATATAAACCTCGTACTCTGTCACTAGAGATGATCAGGTTCTTCAGTAAATGCATACGATCGGAGATAGTTATCGTCTTCCGCTTTCAATGCTATTCATTTGTTTAATTTAGTTCTATATGATCGATAGGGAAGCCTTCTTCACATGTTCTATTAGCCACTTGTCTCAGATTTCGCAATGCTAGTAAATATTTGATTGAAACTGTCTGATACACAACTGTGGTGTCTGCACAAACCCAAACAAGTTAAGTTGCATCATATATAATGTTATAATATTATACTTCATCGCTTGACAAAAGTGTTTCGTTCGTGTAATTCTTTGCATCTTTGATACATTGCAATTTAAGTACCCAAAATGCATGTTTTGTAGAATGTAACTCTCGATATTTAGTTCTATTAGTATTGTTAAACAATGTCGTAATAAATTGTCAATTGTAAAAACAGGTATATACTGATATTAATAAAACATATATGTATATAGGCTTGGGTGACACACAATTATACACCTTTCACAAGTCAAACGGGAACGCATTTGGTTTATTTATATTTCCCTTCTTACTATAGCAATACACCACGGGAAGGATAACCATCGTAAATAGTTACCACAAAACTATAGGATGTGCAAAAGTCTCATCGGTACTATAACATAGAAATGTAGCAATGTTGACAAATGTAATCGATCTTTAATGAATTCTAAACGGAATTTGCTTACTTCCTTGAGTTTGCAATTTCTACAATATATATATTACATTATTGTTGACATGCTACTGGAAATCTAGTAAAATCTAATTACATTTCAGTATGCCTAATGCTTCCCATGTCAGTTAAGATTCCGTAGATCGGCACATAATCTGACAGGGTGTACGTTTATTACACATATTAATGCTACATAATATTATCCTTATTTTGATAACTTATAACACTCGTGACGCATTTGTTTTGACAAATAAGCACTTTATAAGCCGGGAAGATGATATCCCTGTTGTGTTTACAATATCACGAAGGCAAAAAATATTCTTAGAGGCTTCATTCAGAAACCATCAGAAAAACATGTACGTAAAACACAAAACGCTGTGCTGTATACACTTGTTCGATTTAGCACGGTTGATTTCCCCGTGGTTAAATTGCCATTTCCCCCTTTCATTGTGCGAAATGTTGTGGGTATTTTTTTCTTCGTACATTTAATATTGCTTCGTCATTTAAATGGGTTACGTTTCACCAAATGAAACAACGTTTGACACTACCATTTTGAACGAAGCTAATTTTGTTATATTGAGGTACATTTAATTAGTCTGTCCTTTAATATAAATTCTACACAATAACACTGTATAAGTGCTAAGAAAAACGAGCCAAGCAACCACATGTTATTATTGGATCCAATAGTTGGACGATCGGTTACCCAGAGCTAAATCTTACAACAAGAGAAGACCAATACATATCAATTTGATAATGGATATACTAATCCGTTTAAGGAATGCAGTGATCTATGTATGAGTACGCTATTTCCGTTAAATGGCCGTGTCTTTGTCAAGTGTATTCATTTGGTAAATGAAAGATATATCAAGGGGTAAATGAACGATATATCAAGGAATCAATAGAACAGTTACTGTAATTAATATTCCAACCCAGTCATTCGCGACAGCTAGGCACACACTATCAGTATTTCATTACCTCTTTATCACCAGAATCTTGTCCAAAGAGATAGAAATAATCAACAACATTCGTTCTTTTTGCTTCATACGCGACTAGAAATGAGATATTGATCACCTTCTTGCAAATGGTCATGGACGTGTTATTGTTTGTCCTTTTAACATTTTCACACATTTAGTTACCTCGTTTGGATTGTTTATGGGTGAATTTATTTTGAATGCATTTTCCCATAGCGTACATTATGAGATGTAACTTAGCCGTTATGTTTCCGGGAGTTTGATCACATCTACAGTGGTGCAGCGGCAGCTCATATTTAAGTATCTCTTTAACTACCTAAATGTTCTTCAACATCATTATTTATTGTTATTTATGATTGTTACACTTGTACGCGGATGCTAGAGAAAGTAAACAATCATTCTTAATGTTCCAATAAATATAACTTAGTGTTCACGCTGACGCTCAAAACATAAATTATAGTCCAAACGAATGATAAAATCTTGGATTACCTGACGATTTGAACGTATTTTAGAGCAGATACATTAGTAATAACACGCGTATTGTAACTAGTATGTAATAGTCAAGCTTTTTCAATGTTATTGTCATAAGAATATGGCGAGGAATAAACGATATATTGACCTGTCTATGGTTCCCTTGCAAGTGCATACATGTATTTGTTTCAAATGTAACATACTTGTATACCTAGTGTTATTGTTTAGATGTTCTAAAGTACAGTATTGGTACTCAAGCACTTTGGCATTGAATACAGAATTTGTAAAAACCAATTATTATATATATATATATATATATATATATATATTAAAGATAACTATAATCTTCGTTCAATGCACATTGCAGGACGCTCCATGCTACTTAGTTAAATACGGTAATTTTGCCATCTTCTAACAAAGTATAAAAACAATTACCATAAACATAATTCGTATGACCTCAAGGTAAAAAGTAGTGAACTGCGGCTGATATGGACTTTTAATCATTTCGTTTGCTTGTGTGTGGTCATTGCTCCGCGTAGTTGTGTTATGGTGTTTTGTTACTGTTGTCTGTCCTTGACTGGTTAAGCTTAGTTTCGTCCTTCCTGTTTGATGTCCTTAATATCACACCATGGCGTTAAGAAAATCATTACTTCAGAAACTGTCTGTATGTACAGTACTAATTGTAATAAAAATAACCTAGTTATCCTGCATAAATCACAATAAACGTTATTTGGGAAATTGTTTTGCTCTGAATAATTGCATATCGGTTACTATTAGTGTCATATTTGATCTATCAAATCTTCGAGTTCATCAATGTTACAAGTTTGATTGAAAAAAGGCTGAAAGTCGATACTATCGATAGACGTTCTAATATATACAGTAGTGATTGCTTAGGGATGCATCAAAACATACAGTGTTTATGTTTATACCAGAAGTTTAGTTTCATATTGAATTAATTCCATCGCCATGTCACATCAGACATTATGTTCATTTATTATATCGAAAATATAATGTTCCTTCCAAGAACATGTTTCCTGTATTAACTTAAATTCCAACTTGACCTACCCCTTAACGTCCTACTTCCCACACAAAACACAAATTAAATATGCCATAAAATATTTCTGAATGTTACTATTCCACAAATTTCGAAAGTTCACCTATTGAACATATTCAACATATTGAAAGTAATAAAGTGACGAAGTTATTCGGCAAAACATTACAAGCTACCTAACAAATATACATTTGGTGATTTGAGATAGAAGCAACATAAGTTAGCTTGTGTGTTTTTAATTACAGAAACCAAAGGCATCAGCCATCGGTAAAAGCCCAATAACAAATACACATAGCCAGCCACAATGCAACACTATATAAAGAAACATTTCTGTATAGGCCTCTATCACTACTCTTCATTTGTCTTATACGCATGGCGTCTCAAATACACATTACATCTATAACAGTTTCATGAAGAAAACCATCAACAATTTTGAAATACACTGGAGAACTATTTAATGTTTTTGGTAGATTAACGTTTGTGATTTAATACTTCTCTCTAGTGGAAAAGCAAGGAAGCGAAAGCTTTTAAGTCTCTTCTTACATAACCACAATATAAAATTGAACTTACAATAAGAAACCGCGAAAATGTATTATTGTTAAACACACATTTCGTAACATAATCCATAATGCTGTGATTTGGTTTGACAAACCATAATATAATTATTGTGTTTATATCCATCTCCGAGTGAACCTATAGATGAGATTCATTGTCAGAAATGTTTACGATGCTAGTAGTTTTTTACAAACTAGATAGGGGATTCACTATATGGACAGTTATGTTAAATTTTGCATAGCTAATTTGGTGCGTATTTTGCGTTTTTATTGTCATATGATATAAAGAATCTATCACCCGTTGTCAATTGATAAATTTATATTAAACTCGTTCAGGAAATATTATTAAGCTCGACAAAGGCTCGCATAATAAAATTTTCAAACTCGTTTAATGTAAATTTATATAAATGCCCAACTCGTGATAGATCCTCTATATACCACATGTACGGGGAATCATTTTCACAAATCATGAAACATTTCAAATGACGTATGTATATACGATGCGACTTCTACACAAAGCGGATAAATATAATCCATGGAGAAAAATATCTTTTAGAAACTGATAATTAGATGTATAGCTAAGGATATGTCACTTCATAAACGACATCTCAGCGTCATACGTCAAGTATATGTTACAAGATACAGGGCACTGAACCATCTTTTGTCACTAACTTCTGTCATTATATGATTGATTTACTAACTTGTAGATATGTGGCATATATGGAACATTGGTATCTGAAAACGATGATTAAATGATAGCGCGCAAGAAAAAGAAATAGAAATCCGCTGCGAAGTTGCAAGCCGTAAAATTCTAAGACTCGCCATTAAAATTAATGTCATGGAGCATTCATTTGTTAAGTTAGGCAGTGGTTACATATTAAGTACATGTATTGTGATTACAGTCAAACAGTAAAAGATTGTTTTAATAAGAACGAAATAAGACTGTGACCCTACTTCATAATCTAAACACCGACACAATAGCTATCTAAACATGTAATTTTACACTATCTGAGTTTCATTAACTGAGATTCATGTCAAGTGAGAAAAGAGTAATTAACATGATGCGTCTTATTTGCTTTATACACGACTGGAAATAACGTATCGATCCATTGAGTCTAGCACAAGAAGTGGACATGCTAGAATCCTTAAAGAATCTCGCAAATTAAGTCCTGGCCCGGTGATTATAAACATTCATCATTCTCATACTCAAACTCCATCCTCCAATCTAAAACTTGAAAAGTAGCTTTTTATCGACCTTTGCATCAAAACCAACACCAACTTGTAGCAAATGGTCTAACTAAGAAAATGAACCCCCATTCCATACGTTTCCATCAAGTAAAAAAGAAGTTATAGCATTGTTTATATCCAAGAAATGCTCCAATTGGAGTACGGAGTACGAGTTGGAGCATGGGGTACGTACTCCAATGTTTATAATCACCGGGCCTGGTCATATAGCTGCAAGATATGATGTACAAGCTCGCATCTTCTCAAAACATGAATTATTCCAGTACATAGAGGATCTTCAATGAAAGCTGATTCCGTACCATTTTTATTAAACGAGTTGAAAAACAAATTACAATATACTCTGTCAACAAAAATTTATTTCATAAAAATGGTAAGAAATGAGCACGAATGTGAGATTCTATTCATCATATAACATTAGTAAGCTTTAAATATCTTTGAAAATTAAAATGTATGCTGCATAGATTCATGAGGTTTCAAACACAAATTAGTGGCACTTGGAGCTTGACGCATGGACGTCCTGTGTCGACCAAGTCATGGACTGGCTAACGTCGGTCGCTTCAAACTAATTGCATATTTATGTAACAGACAGGAAGTGCATTACGATATTCCGTCACTCCCTACCGCAGGATTTTTGATAAATGTAGTGTAGTCACAACAACTAGACAGACACAATAAAAAACTAGTCCGATGATATGCAGCAACATCATTATGCACTTTATGTAAGGCCATTATATATGTGTGCTAGAGTAAATCAGCATTCGTAATATTTTAAAACTGTGTTAATGTGTATACGCTGCCTCTCAAGGAAACAAAACTGTAACACATGCTGAAATACGTTTTCGTAACAAAGCAATCCGTGAGCAGTTTGGGCTGTATTTTTACAAGTAGAAGCACAAAGAAACATATCACTGAGCATGTATTTTGTTTTGGCTATGAAAGGACTGAGGGTAAGAAAATAGAATTACTTCAGATTTTCATTTATTGAACTACACTGAATGTAGATGTAAATAAACGGTAACCAAGTTATCCAACATAAATCTCAATGGACGTTATTCGAAAATATGTTTCTCTGAATAATTACATATCAGTTATTATTAGTGTCATAGTTGATCTATCAAATATCCACGTTGATCAATGTAACACGTTTTTATTGATCAAGGTTCAATAAAATAAGAACGCAGAATTCTCAACATCGCTTTACATTCCATTAAATCGTATAATTCATGCACAATGGTGTATCAAAACAGACTATTGCTTACATTCATATGGGACCTTCACTTTAATATCAAATTATCTCCAGACTAGAATAGTTATACGCGTCAGATTACTAGATCAATTTTTCAATAACAACATGTCTCACCCACGCCCTCTACATGCAACGTATTGAAATTCTATTTTTCATTTCTAATGAAATGTTGCCGCCGAACAAGCCCTAAATCAAACTAGCTTAAAATACTGAAATATCTATTGAATCATTCATCTACCAAAGACCAGACAAATTATATTAATATGAGAGAAAAAGTCATTACATGTCAATACATTGTAGTCCTGTTTTATTAGTGCAAGTAGAGCAAGCAAATGACTCAACTAATCTCAAAACAGTACTCTTTTAATGTAAGTGTATGTTTTTATTAGTGAGTTGTCCATTATCAAATAATGGAATATGCGTCATTGCATGGATGATTTATTGTATATAATTTCCCAAAATGTTATAAACATGTTGCATTGTACCAAACATATTGTTTATTGCTGACTCCCCTACGCAATACCCTTTTACGTACATCCCAATAAATAATGTCAAAACATGTCATTTCTAAAAAGATATTGATCCGTATTTTCTTTCAAATTTACAAATCTATTGTTAGCTAACGCGTTCATCGTTTGAAACACAGTCACGTAATCAAACAAATATCGGTGTCAAAAAATACAAAATACTTAATAAATAAACATTTTAAGATTTGATTCTGAAATAAGCGTTATGAGTTTGCATGCTTTATTGGCAAAGCCAATATTGTCATACACTTTCGAGTATATCACCCGTCTCAATTTATTCCTTTAATACAACCAACCAAAGTTTAATACTTCACTAAGAAGATATTTTGAATACGTAATTCCAAACCTGAATTTCATGTGCCTATGTGTTCAGATACCGTTTCTGTATGAATGGAGAAAGTCTTCACCTATTAAAGAATACACCAGAGAACGATATTTTTGGTAGATTAACGTATGTGAGTGATTTAGTAGTTTTCTCAAGTGAACACGAACAAAAGCAAAAGCTATATTGTCTTCTTACATACAAATTTTAACGCTGAAAAAAGTTAATAAGAACAACGTTAACGTTTTCTTGCGAACGCTTGTGTTTTTAATATATTACGAACAGATTCGTACAGGAATTCAACAATAAGTAATATGTCTATAGGCATAGTAAAGATTCGTTTCAAATATAAAATAATAATCTAAAAGTATAAGTGAAATGGTATAACTGTTTAGGCTATTGTGTGTTGCGTTCGGACATTATATGTGGTCCAGTAGTTCCACAGGACAGTACAAAGTTGTGATGTAACATACGTTTACTCATGTGAAGTCTATCTAATAAAAGCAAGTATGTTAAAGTAATACATGGAAACATGTTTATTGCTACATGTTTATACTGATCATTAGATATACATGGTGGCACTCAATTTTACACTTGATGAACGATAGCCCAGGATAATAAAATAAGTCAAGAATAAGTACGCATAGTTTTCTCAAGAGCGCACGAACAGAAGCAAAAGCTATAAAGTCTCTTCTTACATAAAACAATACCACAAATAACAAATAATAAGAACAAAGATAACATTTTCTTGCGAACGTGCTTTTATTTTTAATTTCACGATCAGATTCGTACAGGAAATCAAGTAGAATGTCTACAGGCAAAGTACAGATGTGTTTCAAATCTACAAGTATTTAAGTGAATTGGCATAACTGTATGTGCTATTGTGCGTAACTATCAGAAATTATATGTGGTCCAGTAGATCTACCAGACTGCACAAAACTTTGATGTAACACACGTTTACTCATGTGAAGTATATCTAATCAAAGTAAGTGTGTTAAAGTAGCACATAGAAACATGTTTATTGCTATACTTGTCATTAGTTATATCACTCAATTTCGCACTTGAATAACGATATCCCAGTAAAATAGAATACATCAAGACTTAGAGCTTGAATGAATCCCGATAGAAAACTAAAACACCATGTTGTCACTCAAGTCTGGCATTCTATGATTGATTTACTGAATGTATATTCAGGATAAACGGGACGTTATTATCGTATTCATGTAATATTATATCGTTCATCGTGTTGTCACCTCCAAATAAAAATACTTAAAACGTATAATATCTCTTAGAGCGGATTGAACGTTTTTATTGTATCACGCCAACCTACGCATTTCAAATTCCAAAATAAAGATTAGAAAAATAAATTGCATTATATTTCGTTATATAACACCTGCCAACGTAAGTCATCTAGTATTATTTAATACTTCGTATTTTACATTTAGGTCTTCGGTGTCATTGAAAGTAAGGTACACTAGTTTATAAATAGAATAGCGAAACTAATGAACACCAACTGGAAACTATAACGGCGATATTAAGGTGACAGCAAACAAGACCACATGTACTCTAATACTAATTACTGTAAACTCATTAATTTTCGTGGGGGATTAAATTTCGTTGATTTCGTAGTTCACTTCAACCACGAATTTTAATTCCAACGAGCATTAATTTTGACCCTTGTTTTATTACCTCAAATGCAAAATCCACGAATTCATGCATGTTCCAACGAAATTGTCGTTTTTACCAAAACCACGAAATCTCGTCCCAACGAAATTAAATGATTTTACAGTATTTATATTATCGACTGATAGCTTGATAGCACTTTACTAATTGGCCATTTGATAGAACTTGGCTCTGTAATGAAACCGTTAGGCTATGCACATTGCTACCTTGCAACAGCTCAGATATGATTGGTTTCCGTTTTATTAGCGTCATGCTGCTAGCTTAGATTAAATAAATAGGAAGATGTACTTGTGTCAAAAGTGCTGCAAATAAGCATGCACCAATAATATTTGATATGGATAAAATTTTATGACATGAATGCTACTTTTCTTTGTGTAGTCATTTGTACCCATTTGCACCATGCGCGTACATAATACGTGAGTGTATAATTATATAACAACTTTTCTATTCAGTAGTATTTAAATTACCAGAAATATTCTGGTCCACTCTTTCATACATGTAATTATTAAATACTAGTATATGTTTTCCATTGTCCTTAAACACAAACACAATACGTAGTTATGTTCTCTGTAACTAGAACACAATACTTATGTTGTAGTACAATAAGGTTTCACGTTGTCTTTGAAAGACAAAGTAATGAATGGTGACATCGTGGTTGTTATTCAATTTGCTGTAATGTCATTGTCAACATTGTTATTCTGAACATATTACCCTAGATACAAATTCATGTCTCAGCCACCCTGACAAGAATAATGTTACTCAGTAAACTCAGCAATATATGTAAATACATAGTAGTGATCTATAATAGGGAGAATCAGACAAAAAGAGTACCAAGCCGTACAGAGAAGGCATCTTACAGACCCACAACAAAGCATGAAAGACAACACAGAAATGTATACAAATTACCAGCTCGGTATGAAATTGACCCAGTGGAAAACGACGTTTACTGTACGGCGAATACCACATCTTTTCAATAGGAAAATACATAATGGCTATAATTTCTTAGACATTATCATTTTCAAATCATCATTCGGTTGATGTGATGACATGAGAAAAAACTTTTTTTTTTTTGGTTTTTGTTACCGATTGTAATGATTTGTTCGTCTTGGCGTCTTTGCATGCACCATATATTATGCACATTAAATCTCATAAAGTACCACTGAAATTGACAGTGCTGACCATTTCCGTGCTTTATTAATGTGAATTCGGTTTTATACGCTCTATGTTTGTCCAAAACCATGCAATACCCATGGTCTGGTTTATGATAAACACAGAACTGTCAATATATTTGAAAGCAATTGAAAACAAGTTAAGGACATGTTCAAACATATATAACATGATTTTGGCAGAGTTCATTGTTCATTCTTTAACGATATTTTTATTCCTTGAAATTGTTTACGTCGTGTATGAGATATTGTACCAATGGCAAAATACAATTCAATTTTGTAATAAACCGCTTTGCAATGATCTATCGACTAATCTGTTGAATACAGCACGTAGACAATTACATTTCGTTCCAAGCGATATACGATGTAGATATTATGTCATACGAACCGACTCATTTTCAGACGCAACAAATATTAGAACATTATTGTACCCAAGGAATTAGTAAGATGAAATATGCATAGCTACCACTTATACGAGTACATGGAATGAATATTGCTCGCTTTCTATGCATAAAGGCTTCCAAACCTTCCTTTATCGAATACATTGTACATTTAGCTTTTGATGTTTTAGCGTTAAACGGAATACTAGTATCATGTAAACGTGGAAAAACGGTAGTGGAACGCAGAAGTTCATTCTGAAGTTAAATAACCTTGCATATCATGCTGCAATAAAAAATCGAAAAAATACATTTTTGAAATATAATAACTTTACAGTTCAGCATATTCAAATGAATGGTCTTCAGTGCACGTCCTATAAACCTCTTACACTGTCCCTAGAGATAATCAGGTGCTTCAGTAAATGCATATGATCGAAGATAATTATCGTCTTCCGCTTTCAATTTCATTCAATTGTTTAATATAGTTTTATATGATTGATAGAAATGTAGAAATGTTCACAAATGTTCTAAACGGATTTTGCTTACTTCATCGAGTTTGCAATTTCTACTGTATATATATATATATATATATTACATTATTGTTGACATGCTACTGGAAATCTAGTAAAATCTAATTACATTTCAGTATGTCTAACGCTTCCCATGTCAGTTTAAATTTCGTTGATCGGCACATAATCTGACAGGATGTACGTTTATTACACATATTAATGCTACATATCCTTATTTTGATAACTTATAACACTCGTGATACATTTGTTTTGACAAATAAGCACTTCATAGCATCAAGATGATATCCCTGTTGTATTTACAATATCACGAAGGCAATAATATTCTAAGGGGCTTCTTTCAGTTATCATAACCCATTCACATTATGTTCCGGTTGAGTTACAATATCATGAAGGTAAGAAAAAATATTAAATACTTCTACCTGTTCTGTAAAGCAAACTATCTATTAACAGGCAGTATTTATAAATTATATTTGTTCAAGTCTTAATTTTCCTGCCAAAAGACAAAAACTGGTCAAATTTCAATGATTTACTGACATTTGACGGGTGATTCTAATACGGCGACAAATAAACCTGAACACAACAGTGGAACTATTTAAACTATGGCATAAATTGACCAAAATGGTGTTATACCGCCCTTCGCAAATGTTCCATGCAGTAATTTTAGGTCATTTTTATTGGTAGCTGATTAGTTGGGAGCAATGCATAGGTTAGTTTGGCGATTTCTACGACGTGACGTCAAAATTGCCCCGGGTAGCCATAACTGACGTTACTATGGCTGCAGCACAACACAACACACCATCATGTGTTTGATTCATGGTATAAAACGTATCAAGAATTGTTATATTTAAATGCAAAGTTTGAAGTAACTTGAACATCCGATAAACATTATAGAGCACTTTTCCTGGAACTTTTGAAACGCCCAGGTAATAATCCGTTTAAGGAATTCAGTGATCTGTGTATGAGTACGTTATTTCCGTTAAATGGCCGTGTCTTTGTCAAGTGTAGTCCTTTGGTAAATGAAAAATATATCAAGGGGTAACTGAAAGGAATCAATAAAACCATTACTGTAATTTATATTCCAACCCAGTCATGGCAGCTAGGCACACATTATTAGTGTTTCATTACCTCTTTATCAACGGAATCATGTCCAAAGAGATAGAAATAATCAACAACATTCGTTCTGTTGGCTTTATTCACGACTAGAAATTAGATATTGATCATTTTTTGTGCACAATGGTCATGGTAGTATTATTGTTTGTCCTTTTAAAAGTTTCACACATTGGGTTTACTCGTTTTGGATTGTTTATGGATATATTGGTTTTGAATGCATTTTCTCATGACGTTTTCCTGGATTGTTATCACATAATCAATTAAGCAGTGGCAGCTCATATAAGATTTAAGTTCCTGTATAACTAAACAACATCATTATGTATTGAATGTTATGATTATTACACTTGTACGCGGATGCTGGAGATAGAAAAAAGCATGCTTGGTGATTTAGTTGCGCTCAGTCAACATACATTTTAGTCCGATCGAATGATAAAATCTTAGATTACGTGACGATTTGAACATACTATTAGCAGATACATTATTAAAACACGCTAATTTTAACTGGTATGGAATAGTCAAGCCTTTGCAATGTTATTGTCAAAAGAATTGGGCCAGGAATAGCCGATAGATTGACGTGTCTATGGAATTTGCAAAAGTTACCCTTCCATGCTGTAGCGACAATTGTATACACTTATTTATTTTGCATGTACTATAGTTGTATACCAATTATTATTGTTGTGATGTCCTAAATTTCAGTATTTGTAGTCATTAACGGTTACCTTCAACACACACAGTTTATAAATCCTGAACATAAATAAATAAACTACAATATTCATCTAAGGTGTTAGGTAGGATATGCATCATGTGACGGATATGTAGAAAGGTATGGCTTTTTTGTCATCGTACAACAAAGCATTCAAACATATCAGAAAAATAATTCGTATTTTCTCGACGCGAAAAGTAGTAAACAGCAGCTTACATGTAACCCTTTATATCACACCATGCCAAGACGAAAGGTTATAGAGACTATCATTACTTCAGATACTACTAAATGTACAGTACTACATTGTTATCAAATTAACCTAATTATCCCGCACAGATCACAGTGGACGCTAATTGGGAAACTGTTTTGCTCTGGCCCCAAGTTCACAAAGAATTAGCTATTAGGATCAGGATCATGATCAAATATATATCCTTGGAAATTCAGTAGATATGTTAAGCTTAAGCTTGGTATTTTTATACATGTGGGTACAGAAAAACACATCCTTCAATTTTAACTACATTAAAATAAGTTTTTATTGTCAGTTATAAAGATACTGACTTGATCCTTGTTTTAATAATTGATCCTCGTTTTTCAGGATCAGTTTCAGTCTCAACTACAATAAATCACTTTTGCAACAGAAAAATGATGGTCTGAATAGTTTGAACATATGTCAATTTGAAGTATATTAGATATTCTCTACATGGCTGTAAGTAGTAATTGCCGAAAGTTACCAAAAACTTCCAAAACATGGAGAACTATTTTCAGGATCAAATTTGATCCAAATCGATTGATCCTTTGTGAACACGGGGCCGGAATATCAGTTACTATTAGTGTCATAGTTGATCTATCAAATCTCCAAGTTGATCAATGTTACAAGTTTGATTGAATAATGCCGAATATAATAACTGATAATATCGTTATATGTTCCATTATACATGCATAATATGGTGAATGCTTAGGGATGCATTACAGCACTCAAATGTTTACGTTCAATCAGACGTTAATTTTGATATTGAATTAATTCCATGATACATGTCATATCAGACATTTTGTTCGCCTATCATCGAAAATATAATGTTCCTTTCGATGAAATGTTTCCTGTATTAACTTTATTTAAGCCCAACTTGATTTACCCCTTAACGTACAACTTACCACATAAAACGCCATAAAACATTTCTGAATGTTACTATTCCATAAATTTCGAAAGTTTCCCAACATAAGTAATAAAGTGACGATTACATCGTTATGAACATATTAATGTGTTCATATATCGAAGTTATTCGGCAAAACATTACAAGCTAAATAACAAATATTCATTTGGAGATTTGAGGTAGAAACAAATAAATTAGTTTGTGTGTTTTTGATTACAAAAACCAAAGGTGTCAGCAATCAATACAACCCTAATAATAAATACACAGTACAACACTGTCATACTATACTGAACACAAAAGGTTTAGTCATAATTTTCAATTGCGGTTTAAATAGCTGATTTTTACCAAAACAGTCAAATATTCAGTATGACACGAGGACTGGGCATATGCGTGTAAATTTTTCATTTACACAGTTTGTGTCATGTGTTTTTTAGCCAAAACGTCAAATTTGACGTGCATGCCACTAGCAGGTCATGGAAGTTACAGAAACAATGTTGGATGTGTTATTTTGCATAATTTTTAGGGCCTGTGGTGCAGATTTAAAAAATCAGCAGAAACAACATACATATATTGTTATGGCTCATCGCCGCGGTATGACCTTGACGCTACATGTACCAATTACATGTAGCGACTGAAAACAACGTCGTGCAGTATCTTAACGCAATATATCAATATATTATAAAGAAGACTTTCTGCATATGACTCTATCACAATTTCTTCCTCTGTCTTATATGAATCGCATGTCAAATACGCATTCCGTCTATATAATACTTTCAAGGAGAAAATCATCAACTATTTTGAAATACACCAGAGAACTATATAATGTTTTTGGTAGATTAACATTTGTGCTTTAAGACTTCTCTCTTGTGGAAACGAAAGGACGCGAAAGCTATTAAGTGTCTTCTTGCTTAACCACAATATAAAATAGAACTGGCAATAAAAAACCGCGATAACGTATTATTGTAAAAACACAATTTTCGTCTTGCAATTTGCGTTCATTTAAGATTTTTGGTAACATTATTCAATATGCTGTGCAGATGTATTCACTATCCACAATAAAATTTATTTTTATATATCATTTTCATTCATCTCTGAGTGAACCTATAGTTTTGAATTGTTGTCGGAATTTTTGACGTACATAGTAGTTTGACAAACTAGATAGGGGATTCACTACAGGGACACTTATGTTAAATATTGCATAGCTAGAAAAAATATCAGATTGACTATATTCGGCAGCAATATGTTACATAATCGAATATCAATTGATTGTTTTTAACGTCACATACTCGTTTCGTTTTGAAATTGACCGTAAATAATAATCCTATATACATGATTTTCTTATAAAACAAATAATGCTTATGATACGTAGGCGTTTGTTGAACGTAACAAAGCAAATACGGGGACTCATTTTCACAAATCATGAAACAATTCAAGTGACGTAAGTAAATACAACACAAATCCAATAAATATAATCCATGGAGACAAATATCTTTTAAAAACTGATAATTGGATGTATAACTAAGGATATTTCACTTCATAAACGACATCCCAGCAGTATAAAATACGTCAAGTTTACGCTACAAGATATAGGAAACGGAAGCAGTTTTCTGTCACGAAAACCTGTCATTATATGATTGATTTACTTGCTTAGAAATACACGGAACATTGGTATCTGAAAACGATGTTAGAAAGATAGCGAGAAAGAAAAATTAATACAAATTTCCTACCAAGTTGCAAGCCTAAATTTCAGGTGCCACAAATCCGTAAAATATTAAGACTCGCCATTATTACAAATGTCATGGACCATTAATTTGTTAAGTAATACAGTGGTTATTAACATATGGAGTACATGTATTCCGATTATAACCTAACCGTCAGAATATTGTGTTAATAAGAACGACATATTTGTCTTGTTTTATCGTTTCTACGAGAATGCAACCATGTGAACCTATATAAATTATAAATGTTAGAAATATTATTCCTACATAAGTTTACCAATGTTTCACTAGTATCGAATAAGAAATCGATGTTTTAAGAAAGCAAGAAAAAACTGTCTGAACACTACTCTTTAGATATGACAAAACGATTTGTATCAACTTCAGTTTGGTCATAGAAGCACATTGGGATGCTGATCGTAAATGCGTATCAGTATAGGTACACGTCTCATTCTAAGCCGGCGACATATCAATTTGCTCTAATACTTCTGTTTCAGCAACGCGCTATATGTCACTTGTTCTTCCATGATAAATGACGAGTATACCCTCGAACCAATAGAATGTGATCCTAATTCATAATATAAGCACCGACACAATAGCTATATAAAAAATGTAATCTTACACTATCTGAGTTTCATTAACTCTGAATCATGTCAAGTTAGATAAAAGTAATCAACATGATACGTCCTATTTGCTTTATACACAACTGGAAATAACGTATCGATCATTGTGTCTTACCGAGAAAGTGGTCATGCTTGTATATGTATTTTTGTCTGTGCCTAAAGAATTTCGCAAGTATACGGCATATAATACACGTAACTTGATTGTACGGTATTCTTGGACAGAACAATAATTTCTCTTTACATATGAACTGATGGTTATGATATACGAGCTCGGGCTTTCTCAAAATATAAATTGAAACATATAATATAGCAAGCTTGATAACCAGTACATGTAATTTAATCAGAATAAATAGAGACAGATATAATAAAATACGTGTTATAAAACCAATATCCTAGTCAGATAATTATAATGCAGAAATGTCATTATGAACATTATTTATGACCATTATGTATGTGTGCTAGAGTAAATTAACATTCGTAATGTTTTAAAGCTATATTTATATGTTTACGCTGCCTCTCAAGAAGCAAAACAAAATTCGAACGTATGATAAAAAAAGATTTTCGTAACAAAGCGATCCATGAGCAATTTGGTTTGAATTTACAAGTAGAAACACAACTTAAGAAACATATTATTTGGC
Source organism: Spisula subtruncata (assembly GCA_963678985.1). Lineage (NCBI taxonomy): Eukaryota > Metazoa > Mollusca > Bivalvia > Venerida > Mactridae > Spisula > Spisula subtruncata. The sequence goes on along the minus strand of OY787661.1, from coordinate 9,710,949 downwards.
ATGCATTATTTTGAATGTGAAAGGGCAGAGAGTAAAAAAATGGCATTAATTCAAATATTCATTGACTGAGCTACACCAAATGTAGATGTACATCAAAGGTAACCCCGTTGTCCTACATAAGTCATATTCGAAAACTTGTTTTGCTTGATTAATTGCATACATGCATCAGTAACAATTATTGTCATAGTTTATCAATCAATCTCCAAGTTGATCAATGTAACAAGTTTGATAGATTTTGCCGAAGAAAATAAGGACTCCGAATTCTCAACATCGCTTTACATTCCATTAAATCGTATACTTCATGCACAATGGTGTAACAAAACATACCATTGCTTACATTCATACGGGACCTTCACTTTGATATCATATTATCTCCAGACTAGAATAATTATACGCGTCAAATAACAAAATCAATTTAAGATAACAACATGTCTCACCCACGCCCTCTAGATATATCGTATTGAAATTCTAATTTTCATTTCGAATGAAGTGTTGCCACCGAACAAGCCCTTAATCAAATTAAGTTATAATGGATGAAAAATCTATTTAATCATTCGTCTTCCAAAGACCAGATAAATGTTATTATGAAAGATCGAAAAAGTCATTGCATGTTAACACATTGCAGTCTGGTGTCTTTAATTAGAGTTTGGGATGAAGAGGCGTATAGAACAAGCGACTGAATACACTAGTCGCTACAATCAAATGTCAAAAAAGATATTGATCCATATTTAGGTAGCTAAGTGTATTATTGCAACGCTTTCATCGTTTGAAACACTTAAACTAAAACAAAAAGCTGTGACAAAAATACTTAATAAATAAATGAACGTTTTGTGATTTGAAGCTGAAATAAATATCAGTTTGCATACGTTTATGAGCAAAACCAATATGATCGTCATAAAAGTTCGAGTATGCCATCCGTCTCAATTTATTTCTTTAATACGTCCAATCACAGTATAATACTTCACAAAGAAGATCCTTTAAATACGCCATTCCAAACCTAAGTTTCATATACATATGACTCTAGATACCACTTCCGTATGAATAGAGAAAACCATAAACTATTTTAAAATACACTAGAGTACGATGTTTTTGGAAGATTAACGTATGTGATTTAGTAGTTATCTCAAGTGAACACGAATACCAGCCAAAGCTATAAAGTCTCTTCTTACTTAAAACAAAATCACGAATAACAGATAATAAGAACAACGGTAAAGTTCTTGTGGACGCGCATTCTTTTAACTTCACGATCAGATTCGTACATGAATTCAACAATAAGTAGTATGTCTACAGGCAAGGTATAGATTCCTTTAAAAAAATAATCTACAGGTATAAGTGAATTTGTATAACTGTATGTGCCATTGTGCGTAACTATGAGACATTATATGTGTCCAGTAGTTCTACCAGACAGTACAAAACTTTGAGGTAGCATACGTTTACCCATGAGAAGTATATCTAATAAAGTAAGTGTGAAAAGTAATAAATGGAAACATGTTCATTGCTAAACCGATCATTGGATAAAGCACTCAATTTTACACTTGATAAATGAAAGCCCAGTGTAATGAAATACATCAAGAATTAGTACGCATATTAATCCCGATAGAAAACTTAAACACCATGGTGTCACTCAAGCATGTCATTCTATGATTGATTTACTGAATGTAGATTCAGAACATATGGAACACTTTTATTGCATCCATGTTATATGGTATCGTACATCGTAGTATCACGTCCAAATGAAAATACTTAAAACGAAAATTATCGCTAAGAGCAGAGTGACTGTATTCATTGTATAACATCAGCCTACTCATTTTAAATTAAAAAAATTATATTCATTATATTCCGGTATATAATACCTGCCAACGTAAGTCATATTGTATTATTTTATACTTCGTAATTGACATCTGGGTCTGCGGTGTTACTGACAGTAAGATACGATAGTTTATAAATAGAATAGCGAAACTTATGAATACCAACTGAAAACTGATTGCTTTGGAGCATTAAATGACAATATCAAAGTGAAAACGAACAATACCACATGTACTCAAATACTAATTATTTCTATTATCGATTGATGGCACGATAGCACTTTACTAATTCGTCATTTGATAGAACTTGGATCCGTAAAGAGTAGTAATGAAACTGTTATAATGGTCCATTGTACATGGCTACCTTGCTTTCAACAGCTCAGATATGATTGGTTTCATTTTCATAAGCTACGTCATATTAGCTTTGATCGAATACGAAATTAGATTGGGTTGTGTCAAAACGCTAAACATACATGTAGACCTGAATGACACGTTCGTTTTGTAATCATTCGGACACATTTTAACCTCACTCGTACATAACCTGAGTATATTCATATATTGAACAACTTTTCTATTTAGTAATATTCAAATTGATAGAGATGTTCTCGTCCATTTGTGCATACATGCAATTATTAGATACTTAACATGGTCCTCTACAAAAACAATGACATATGTTCTCTATTATCTAGAATACAATACTACCATTGTAGTGCAAGAAGGTTTTAAGTTGTCTGCGAAAGACAAGGTAATGAATAGTGACATCGTTGTTGTTATTCGATTGTCTGTAATGTCATTGTCAACATTGTAACTCTGAACAAATTACCCTAGATACAAGTTTATGTCTTGGTCACAAGACTAACAATCCACAGTCATCTCCGTAATCTACGTAAATACATGATAATGCACTAATGTAGGGAGAATAAGACAAAAAGAGTACCAAATTGTACAGCGAAGGCATCTTACAAAAACAAAAACAGAGCGTGAACGAAACAGAAATGCACCATTGCTTTGCAATAGGCGAAATACAAAGTTGCTATTATTTATTAGACACCATTTTAATTTCATCATTCGGTTGATGTGATGACATGAGAAAAATACATCTTATTTTTTGAGATTTTGTTATCCATTGTAATGATTTGTTCGTCAACGATGGCGTCTAAATGACTGATGCACCCATGAAATACGTAACATTTTATCTCATAAGTACCGTTAAAATTTCGATAATACATTTAGTAACATTTATATTCAATTCCTAGAATTCTTACCATTAGAATGGCTATTGAAATATTTATGTTCTAAAAACTTATGTAATCAACATAGGCTGCTACATTGAAATTACAACAATTCATACAGCAAATGTTAAATATGTCTACAACGGTATACATATTAATTTCAATGTGAAGAACAAATGTGACAAGGTCATCGCCAGATCATCAAGAAGCACAGAATCGAACCAATGGCAAAACATGAGTCGAGACATCCCAAAATCTACCTTCCTTACTTTGTAACCCCTAGATTAAAACTATGTTGACAACGACCAACGTTTATCCTTACCTATTAGTATGTACATACTCGGTCAAATATTCGAACTAAATTTTTTTCTTAGACATGCGTCCAATATATTGTTTTAGACAAGTTGTGATATGCTATTGATTTATATATGAATAATTAAGAAACGAGGTCAACCGTTGTTTGATACAAGATGGAACAATATAGACAAGTAAAATTATAAGTAGATACATTGCAATGTCTAATCTATTTAATCAAAACTCAGTATTCGTTATTATTGATATTTCAATGCAAAACAAGCTATTTGTATGTAGTTTCTGATCAGGCTATTCGGTTAGCTGCGTACTGTACACTGAGCGGCAATGAAAACGCAACACTTTTTAAACTTGAATATTTCCGTAATCTGTTAATTTATAAACTTGAAATTTTGTATGCTCACTTCGGTATATATTATCCACGGAATTCAGTTTTTTCCGTCAAAATACTTTAAGAATCACTCATCCATATCGGGATAGCCTTAAACCGTATTTTCCCGCGTGCTGAGAGGTAGCTAGAGATTTGCTCCCATATTGTGCAAGCGTTTTGAAGAATATTGATGGATTAATCGGAAAAACAAAATAACTAGTAGAAAACATGGTTCAAATGTCAAAGGAAAACTCCGAAAGATCGGTCGTTATGCTCAATTGTGGGGTATCCGTACTAAAAATCGTTTCGTTGATTTAAATTACCGAAGTCATTATTTCATTTATTTTACACAAGTTTGAATGCAAATATACTTGTTAAGAAAGCTAAAAATGCAGTAGAAATCATAGGATATAAGAAAAACGTTTAAGTCAAATGCGATAACTCTTGGATAATTATTCTCACCTTTTTAGATTTATCACAAAACTTTTTCACTAAATTGTATTACTGGCTATTATTGAACTATTCTACTAGCTCAAGTTTTGATGTTCATTAATATTCAGACGTAAATTTAGTTTTGAAAATTAAGCACGCAAATCAAAATCGCATTTTTTCTCCATTGAGTGCAATAATCCTTCTTAAAAGAACGCGTTCATGCAATTTATTTCCGGTTACAAATGGTGATACGTTCACCAACCTTGAAACAAATATAATACAATTTTATTAATCTCAAAATGAGCAGTGTTGAATATGCGTTTAGATGCGCAACATTCGAAGCAGTGTTATAAAGAAACTGGCATGTTCATTATTCAATCATTTTATTACTCCAAGATTATCTCCCTTTGACCATAAAAATACATAATGGCTATAATAAACCAGGTTTGTATTATTTTAGTGATTGTGCGAGAAATAGTGAAAATGCCCCTAAAAAGTATCTGAAGTTTGCATAGCCCCTCTGCAACAACGGCACAGCATCCCACTAGCATTCAATGAACGTTTCATACGATTAATATGCCGTATATGCACACGATGAATCGCTCCTGGCGGTGGTTTTAAAAGATTAAAAAACGCGACTTTCTGTTTTATACGGACCCCAAACCGACTGGTAAAAAACTATGTTGCTAAACAACTTTTTCTGAATCGAAGTGATATTCATGTGTCATTTGCACATATCTATTGTATGACAAAGTTTCGCGATGCTTACATACTTATCAAATATGTTATGCTGTACTATGAAAGTTTTGCGTTTTCATTGCCGCTCAGTGTACTATAACAAATATTTATCGCTCCATTGTCGGACAATCTTGGTCAAACGGCTTTGCCCCGAATACGAGTGCCAATGTGAATCAATCAAAGTTTCACGTTGTGGTTACAACTTTTTGATAGATTATGTCACTTTATATTATGAATGTATACATTTTGCACATGCTGAGTACAATGAAGTCATCAGTATATTTGACACGCTTTGATATTACATCACATCCCTACAAGTAAAGACGTTGGAACAGTCCCTCATGTAACAAAGTTATCATGGTATTACCAAAACATAATAGTTGAATCGGACAGGAAAAGTAGAAATCAGCAAGCCATGTATTCAGCAGATGGAAACAAAGAACAAACTAATATATTCACGCTAAACCAACAAAAAATTGTGCAAATAAAGTAGAGATGAGGACTCGTTGACGTTAATAAACAAGCCTCAGATTTACATAATAAAAACCGACATACCTGATAAAATATAAGTGTGTTAGACACTAGGCCAAGTTCGACAACGAATATTTATGTAGAAATATGTCACAAGGGATTAGTTTCAAGTAGAACAATACGCTTCTTCCTCTATGGCAAGCAGCAAATAACTTGACTACTCTGAACAGCTGTCCTGAAAGTAAATATTACATAGTTTTACTTTTGTTTAGAAATATTAGAACAAAAGAGCTTATTTCGTGTCCACAAATACTGTATCTTCTGACCTTATAAGTATACTTTATAGTATACTGTAATACCAATATAACACAATATATGTCAATCTCCCGTAAAATGTCTGTTGAATTATGTATTGTATACAGTTATAATCTTCGGTATATCATATACATACATTGCGAGTGTTTTTCCATTTACTATTGAAACATCGTCCTGTACAACAACTAACCAGACACACTGACCCAGGAAAGCGTTTCAGTTCCGATTATCAGACAGCACCCATCAGGTCAAATTTCTATTTATTTGCTGAATGTAGACATACGAGGGCCTATCAATAAGTTCGTGTTTTTTGTTGAATTGTATCCTACTCTCAGATTGTTAGTCACACATGTTGTCGTGTTCCTTGACAGTGTTGACCTTTCCCGTGCTCTACTTAATAATATGTGAATTCGGCTTCATAAGTTCTATGTTTGTCCAAAACGATGCAATACCAATGGTGTGGTACATGTGCATAATTAAAACACACTGTAAATATATGTGAAAGCAACTGAAACAAGTTTGGGAATTGTTCAAATCTACATAACATGATTTTGGCAGATTTCATTGTATTGGCATCAGTGTTACTTTCCACAAATTCGCGTCTCGACTTTCAGTAGCTCACTTCCAAACCTATATAGTTCGATTGTTATTGGCGACTTTCAAGCTTTCCCGGAATTGTTGATGTTATTTAACGATAGTTTTATTTCCTTGAAATTGTTTACGACTTGTACGAGATATTGTACCAATGACAAGGTACAATCCAATTTTGTAATGAACTGCTTGACTTTTATCTATCGTCTAATCTGTTAAATTCAGCACAAAGACAATTAAATTTGGTTCTAAGCGATATACGATGTAGATATTATGTTATACAGACCGACATATTTTAAGACGTAACATATATAAGTACATTAACATAAGGACTTAGTAAGATAAAAGATGAAAAACTGCCACTTAAGCATGAGATGAATATTGTTGGCTTTTTATAACGGTTTCCAACAATTCCACTAAGGAAATATTACACATTTACCTTAAGATAATGTTCGCGTTAACTGGAATACATTTGAGTATGTTAACGTGAAAAAGGGCAGTGCAACGCAGAAGATATAGTTCTGTATGAAGTTAAAAAACCTTGCGAATTATGTTGCAATAAAAAAATCGAGAAATGTTCACATCGCTGACATATTCTGTAAAACTTCTCAAAACAGCTGATTTAAACGAATGGTTCTCACTACCCGTCCTATAAATCCCTTAACCTGTCATTGGGAACGATTTTTTTTTAATAAATGCATTTGATCAGAAATAATTGTCGCCTTCCGCTTCCAATTTTTTTCATTTGTTTAATATAGTTTTATATGATTGATAGGGAAGCCTTCTTCACATTTTCCATTAGCCACTTGTCTCAAATTTCGCAATGCTAGTAAAGATTTGATTGAAACTGTCTGATACACAGCTTTAGTGTCTGCACAAACCCATACAAGTTCATTCTTATATAGTGTTAAACTCTTACATTGCATCGCTTGATAAAAGTGTTTTGTACGCGTTATTCAAAATATATTTGATAACTGTTATACATGTAGAAGAAGTTCTCAAAATGCATTTTCCTAGAATGTAACGAACACTATTTACGCATAATATTATGTGTATATAGTATTATTAAACGATTTCGCATTGTATTGCAAATTCTAAAGACAAGTAATATATACTGAAATTAATTAAACATAAGTAGGCTTAAATGATACTTAACTACAAACCCTACACAAACCCAAAGGGAATGTAGTTGGTTTATTATATGTTTGAACTGACTAAAGCAAAACGCCACGTAAAAGAAAAACCATCGTCAATACTTTCAATAAAACATTGGGATGCGCAAAAGTCTTATAGGTATTACAACATGGTGGCAATTGCAATCGGGTTTTCAAGAAGTCTATATACGGATTTTGTTTTACTTCCTCGAGCTTATACATAATATTAGCGTTGACATGCTGCTGGAAATCTAGTTAAATCTTCTCACAATTTAGTCAGTCTTATAATTCCCATGTCAGTTTAAATTCCGTAAATCGGCGCAAAATCTGACAGACTGTATGCTTATAACAAATATGAATGTTACATTTCCTTATTATGACAACTTACAACATCAACGAGACATATTTGGTTTGACAACCAAGTACTTCATAACCCGTCAAGATAATATCCCGGTTGTATTTACAATACTAGAATCACAAAGGCAAGACACATTCTTAAAGACTTCTGTCAGTAATATTAAACAAACGATATGCTGTCTTGTTGCTATCGAAGACACTTAATAATTACTGTTTTGGGCACTGAACTCGTTATGAAGGATTAGCATCATGGTAGTACATTTTGTGTCTTTTTCTAGAATTGCTTTGGGTAATTTCAGAAAAGCTTATAACTAATACATATTCGACAGAACGAATAATCTCAGAACGAAGAATCAGACCAAAACTATCATCTTTCCAACACATATCTCGCCTTAAATTAATGGAAGTGCTTACAACAGAATTCCGCACGCACACACTGATGGCATCAAAATTTAACAATTATCCTTAACAAGTTTTCGTTTCTATTGCTTTAACACTTTTCTACATGACCAATACGTGCACACCCGAATGTAGTTTTGTGTGTATCGGTGCTGTACACCCGCGATGTACAAAACGCATGTACAACGTACTAAAGGTATCGCGTATCGCATCTGAATTTCTCATATTATACACCTATTTGTGCCTTCAGAATCAATGGCAAATCTTACAGGAGGAGCAAATACAACAACTTTAGTATATCAAAAGTTATAATGAAAACCGATCTTGTGGTGTCATATATTCTTCACATTTATTAGACACCATCAGAAACACTTGTACATAATACACAAAATGTTGTGCTGCATACACTGGGTCAAATAAACTCGGTCGATGTGGTAAGAATTGAATGCTATCACGATTTCAGTATGTCACTGTAATTAAGTTTACTTCAAGAAATATTGAATGCATTTTAATGTGATTGCTACGTTTTATTGCATAGTGACATTCGGAGATTTACTGGATAATGAACTTAATTCAACGAAATGTGTATTTACTGAAGATAATGAGACATGTGGACTTTTTGTGGATGTCCTGATAAATCAGGTTACGTTTTGCATACCAAATGGTGTCGTAATGGAAATATAATTGTGTTTATAAATAGAACATTTAAAATTATAGATCGGATACATTTTACTATTTGTAGTTTTTCAACTTCTCACATTTTGAAGATGCAACATTGGAATAAAATTACACATTTTTTATAGAACATGTAATGCCCTTCCTTCGAAGTGACTTTACTTAATTATAAGCATGCCTACATAAAATATATAAGCAATGGTGTTGGACGTTTACTCTCCTTACAGTTATATATAAAATAAATACATCCTTATCACCTCTGAGTGTAGCTATGTGCACAATCTTTAATATTTGTAACTATATTGTAGGTGTTCTTTTAGAAAATGCTGTTACACTATTCAGTCAGTTACCAATGCGTTCATTTTGATAACATAAGTTGATGTAAAATTATGTCCTTGACATCTGTAAATGAAAAAAGCTCTCACCAGTCACACTCTTAACATCCCTTGTCATTTACGGTGGATGAATTTTGTTCAAATGCTAAATGCGATTTTGACATTTATATTTAAATTATTTCTACCGTATACATTGACTTTCATTGATTATTATCCGGATAGTTGAACACGCAGATGCGTTTCTTAAAACATATGAAACCGCTGTTTAACTGGAAACCAAGTGTAAATACAAAACATTGAAATAATGTCCAAGGTGAATGGAGCGTAAACAATAGCATTCTATAATGTCACACCCACAGTAAATCTACTTGAAGGTTAAAACACGATTCACACGTCAAAATGTCAGCGTAGATTAGCGTATGACATCTATAGGTGTTAACCCGATGGCCAGCAAGCACCTAGCAAGATGTGAACTATACTGTAAAACAGTAACGAACAGGGAACATACCAGCACACATTGAAAAAAAACACTTAAAATACGTAACAACTGTCTACATAGTTTTCTAGAACTGTTACATGGTCTCGAAAAAGTGGTGTTGTAGCTTCAACAACCAGCACTAGCTTCCTATGTGATACCATTGATATTTCAAACTGACACCACGCGTCTCGTTTATGCGTGAATAATTAATTGATGTAAACCACTGACCTTTGTATAAAATGCAATTCTTTGGATGCGTAGGCTGTCAGTCTACACCTTATATTAAAAACTTCTAGTGACACGCTCATGCAACCGCCAAGTTCGCCAAAATGACGAAAACAAAATAAAAACGAAAGGGAACACAATTTTCACGCCATGAATACGTAATTTCCTACACATCTAGCAGCATCCAATGTGCAGTGAGGCCACTCTAGTTCAAAACATAACCGACGATGGTATACTATACTTTTTTATATATCAATTATTCATACATGAACTTATTAAAATGTCAAAGGGTAATTGAGTGGCCTAAAAGCTGAAAGGAGCCCTAGAAAATTAGTAACTTAACTTATTCATTCGACCGTTGATTGCAAGACAAATAATGACAAATACGAAACTAAACCTTGCCAAAACGAATCAACACACTCATCAGATAAGTAAGCCTAAGAATGTAAGGGCTTGTTTCTGTGGTATTTACCAACAAATGCAAACCATTTACAACATAAACAGAGTCGTATTGAATGTGCTCCTGCTTTACTATTGAAAAATAGAATTACATCTCCTTGACAAGCACGTTTTCAAAAAGAATTCATGACGTAATATATCATTGAATATTGATGTGAATAAAGTAGGCAATTTTTCGGTGAGTACAGAATGCAACGAGATTTGTTTCGGCTGAATTCTAAAATGTAATATAGTCTTGGGGATACAAATCTCGTCTGTAATCGTTCATGGAGAAGTTTAGAAAGCATTGGTTAAATTAAAGTGAGATATTTAATTGTTTCCGTCTCATGAACACAAATGGAAGAAAATGCTATTAATTCTTCCGTTAAATCAATACATATCAATAACAATACTATTTATTGTATTTAAACAATATATTCACAGGAATAGATACAATATTTTTATCGATATAAATTGTGCAATTGCTATTTAAAAGTCATCCAATTGTGTTATTTTCAAAACAATGGTAAGATTTTCATTTCCAAATCTGTTTCACAGACACAGGTAATACCACGTCAAACAGATTTGGAAACGAAAATCTTACCATTGTTTTGAAAATAACACTGTATCCTAAGTGTCGCGCATCGTCTCAAGACCAACCAATCCCGTGCTCAATTTTCGGCGACGTCATAACTTCTATTAACTTCTATTCTCTCAGCAAAATTTCTAATAGGTGATTTTTTTAAACTCACATATGTTTGTACATAACAATTGCGAAATATGTTTAGTGTACTTAACTCATTCGGCCTTACATTCTTAATCAAATTCAGATCGTGTAAAAACTCATTCGGCCTTACATTCTTAATCAAATTCAGATCGTGTTTTACATTGCGTCGTAACCTGTTATGGTTATGGTCCATTGTGTACGAAACAGTTTTATCTTTAATTCAAAACCTGTCAGTGGAAATTTGATAAACTGTAAAAATATTAACCAATTGTGATCGCCCAAACAAAAAATCCAACTAATATTGGTAGGATAATTGGGCGTTAAAAAGATATACTGCTTTGAAGTTGCATATTCTGAAATTAACTCCCTTTTAATTGAAAATAGAACATCGTTAAATTCTCAAAATAATGATACACACGAGTGATAAATAAGTCCAATTTTGTGTACATTCTTTCTTCCTTTATTATCTTCTTTGTGCTTTAATTATGGCAAGTTATCAGTGCGTTTCAATTTTACAGGCGACATTGATTTCCTATGGCGAATAACATTGTCAGAAATCCAGATAAATCTTAAAAGTTGATGTTTTTCATTTCATTCCACGGCCTCAACCATACAAGCTATTGGAATATAACTTTGCGATATAAATGAAGAATTGCCTACTCGTCCATATGATATGATGGTTTATTATAGGTATGGTCAAAATAGGGTTATTTATAAAATTTATACATTTATCCGGTATTCAAGTCAATGATAATTCAAAATATATTCTGTCAATAGTAAATGTAAAAGAAATGCGTAAACAACACAAACATTGATAGGTGATGCAGATTCTGAGATTCCGACCCTCCTAACCAGATAAAGAAAACATCAGAATCTGCATCACCTATCAATATTTGTGTTGTTCACGCATTTCTTTTACATTTACTATTGACATAATATATTTTGAATTATCATTGACTTAAATTTCGGCAAAAATTTTAGGTGACCAATTAGAAAATGTGTTCAGTGTTTACCTGGCATTAACCATTCCCAAAATTGAATAAAATCGAAATAATTTATGTTTGGAACATATTTAATACCTAAAAGATGGCACTCTCGCTTTGTCCAAATGTATTTGGTCTTTAAATAGAATATTCTAAACTGTTTAAACATCACTGTTTTAAACTTTAGATATACGGTAATATCTATACTGTGCAAATCATTCATATGAAAATAAACCAAACATACTTGCTGCTGTATTTATGAACTGAATCTACTAAGCAACTTGAGTGACTCAATAAACCTAATAAGATGAATAACGGATAATTATGCATCTGCCATCATGTTGTTATTTAAGCATTTCTATTAATATTTTACCATCTTCTATACATATTACGCACATAATTGTATTGTAATTGGCAAGACGTTTTGCAAAAAAACACTTCCCAGTCGAACTATTAATTAATTATGTTAAAAAATGATCTTGGTTTGTCTTTAGATTGTGTTGTTGTGTGTTCCTTTGTGAGCATGTTGAGCTTCGGTTGTTTCTACTCTATAATTATTTATCAGAGCCTTAATTACATGATATATTGCACAAATAATGTCAACTGTTATAATATTAGTGACTGTAAAATGATATGCTGGCGCCCATACCACAACCGTGATTCATTTGTCTGAGGTAATCACATTTCTATGGAACAATAGAAAGGATTTGCACAAGATAAATAAATTGATTAATGGTACCTGTTATATAAATTGCATTATCCTAACGATGCTGTTTTTCCAAGCCATGATCGAGAAGTTGGTATACTGCAGGCGTAATGTTGATACCGAGTAAACACGGAACATTGCTATTAATTGAAAGATGAGTTGATACTGTCCGTCCGTATACACACAAAGTAATACTCACGTGACTAATATATTTGGTCAAACCAGCTAAAAACGAACAACGAGTGGTTTTACTTTCATAGTGTTGTAGTGTTTTTGTCGCATTTGAATTCATAAGTATGTTAGTTACACTAGTTGCCAAAATGATATGCAGAAATCGGACTGTGACTGAAGCACTCTATTAAACCAACCGAGCACAGAATATAATAACAACATAACATAATTAAAAGGAACAATAAAACGCACAAGTCCCCGTTGTAAAATATTTGGACAGCATAGCCCCACTTATACAGTATGTAAACAAGGGTGATCCCAAGTGACTGTATGAGGCGCGGCTTCGACTTTACTTAGTTCCCCAAGTCACCGTTGTAAAATAGCAAGAAAACATGTTTGAAGCATTTGCCAGCATGAAAAGCTGTAAAATAAAATATATATAAATATGCATGCCAATGTGTATATAATTTTCAAATGAGTATCATCTAGTAATTATCGCATAATACTCAATTAACATACTATGAATACAACGAACACTAGTTGGAAGATAACTATCACAAACATTGCCTTAATTTACTAGTTGATAATTAGAAGTGTCATATTGGATAACGATTCATCATTTTCTATGTTTTATTGCTTCATCCTGTATGATTACAATCGACTTAGTGGGAGGCTTATGGTTATCACATGTATTAGTTTTCACAACAAGCCGTCATAATCCTTTATTCCCACACATCAACCAAAGTAATCACATGAACTTTAGCCAAGAGTCCCTCTAGGATTGGTACGACATTTATAGGAATAATTTGTCACGATTTCTGCCGAAAAATGATAAATTATTAAAATGTTCTGTGTTGGGCATAGTGACATAATAATGCTTTTTGTATGTATTGTTTTGAGTCAGTTGTGGTTTCCTAACTGCCTTTCATATAAACCTTGTATTTCAATATGGAATATCCGTAAAGGCATAATGGTCGGAGATGAGAAAATAGTTGTAGTCTGTCCAATTAAGTTTTTGTATGATAGATAGTGAAGCCGTCTTACATTTTCCATTAGCCACTTGTCTCAAATTCTGCAATGCTAGTAACAATTTGTTTGGAACTGTCTGATACCGACGTTGACAGTGTCAGTATCAATCCATAAAAAATGCATCTGATAGCTTAATAAAAGTATCCTGTATGTGTTCTTGTAAATATATTTTTAATGTATTTATAAACAGTACCCAAAAGTAATAAAGTATCAATACTTATACATAGTATGGAAACATTACTGTTGTTCTGAAACATCGTTTAAAAAGGTGTTCTTATACTGAAAACAACAGTGAATAAATATACAGATATTCGACAAATACTGACCATGCCTCAAAGACCAGAAGTGAATAAATTTGGGTTTGTTATTATTTGCACAGATTAAAGCAAAGCACTAAATGATAGTAACCATTGTAGATACTTCCCGTATTTATCCCTGGGATACGCAAAAGTCTAATCGGTATAATAACGTGTTATGTTTGTCGATGTTATCCGACTAAAGTAAATAACTCTCTGTCTATAACAATTCCATAAACGGAATGAAATTTGCTTCCGTGTATTTACTGATTGCAATGTATTCCGTTAAGCACATCATTAGTGTTGACATGCTTTTGGAAAAGCAGTAAAATCTAATATTATCTTAGTATGCCTAATACAGCCATCGACAGTTAAAACCCTATAACAGAAACTCGAACATAATCTGACAAGCTGAACTTTTATTACAAATTTTCAAATCCTCAGTTTGATAACTTATTACACTACTGCTACATATTTATTTTGACAAATCCGTCCCTCTAATATCTTTAAAATAACACGTCGGTAATATTTAAAATGTAATTTAATAAATAGTCAGACATCTTAGTGGCGTGCATCATTCTGTACAGTGCAATAGGTGCTGTTCTGCTACTATTTAAGACACTGAATATTTGCTTTTGTGTGGAGCCGAACTCGTTACATGGGATTGGCACATAGTAGTGTATGTTTGTGTATTTCTCTGGAATTGCTTTTGACATGCTAATAATGTGTTTCATAAAAGCTAATAACTAATATATATTCGACAGAAAGAATTATCTCGTCACTCAAAACCAGACTAAAATATTATCTTTAAAACAAACATATCGCCTTTTGCAAATAGAAGTGCTGACAACTGAATTCTGTACACACAATAGTAACTTACATTTATAACTTGAATATGTTACCATATAAAACATGTAGTTTATGGTGTCCGATATGGCCATTGATAATGGTGTGTGTCCTTTTGAAGTATCCTTCAATACCAGTATCGTTTCTGAAACGCTTTTATGTGTTCCCAAGTGTAAAACATATAATATAAACTGATTGGAAGAGGTGGACCGAAAGGTATCGGCATTAGACTGTTACAACGGGTATGTTAAAAGGAACCAAAGAGTCTATACGGAAATAGCTACCTTGATTTCACTAAAGTGTCTTTTCCTCGGAATTGTATGACCAATAGTGAATGTGTAAGGTCACACTGATTACATATGTTTAGTCAATAGCAAACAGGGGACAACTATTGTAATAACATTACTCTTGTAAATGTTATGATGATACGAGAGTATTTCAATAAACTCGTAGACTAGGTTCGTCATTTTAATACGCTTTGACACAGAGATATACAAGAAAAATGTACATCATGCTAAACCACAAAGCAGCATACTTAATCTTGTGGACACAAGTGCAGAACATATTATACGAAACAACGTTTTCTAAAAGACAATGTGGCTAAAAAAAAGAATACCTTCTTATTCGCAACCACCACACTGCGGTATAATATTTTCTGACGTCAGCGACCTTATTCACGTTTTGCTTTTTCTCAAATGGTAAGCCAAGAATAACAGGATGTTATTTATGTGGAATTAAACATAATTTAAAACAGATCCATAAACTGTATAGCTCATCTTGTGCCCAACATTATAATTATGTGTATTTGTGCACACCATGTAGGACAATGTCTTACCCAGTATAAGACACTCTCCGAAGCACCTGCACATAATCCACGCAACGCTATACACTGGGTCGAATCAACTAGGCAAATATGATAAGAAGTGCAAATTAATGCAAATTCACACTGCGACGCTAAATTACGTATACTTTAACATTGATTGAATCTACATTTTGTATTTTAACTTGATGAAACACAATGTGCATTTGAATGGTTACGTACATCGAAATGTATGGTGATTTATGGAAATTGGACAATGCGCATAATTCAAAGAAGTATGTATTTTCGGAAGTTAATGAGACCACAGATATTTTCTTGGGATTCCGTTTTCTGGTCAATTAAATATTGATGTTGTCTAAATGGCTAATAATTGTGTTTTAAATTCAATATTTTAAAATATATATCAACGACATCCAGGGTTTTATGTTATGATATACAAAATGTTAGTAACAGGGTCAAATTAACTACGGTACGTTGATGTGAAACAAATGACATGTTACAAAAAGGTCACTCTGAAGCCACAATTTGTTCGCTTCAATATTAATTAGATATATTTAAACCTGATTGAAAACATTTAGCATGCACATTGTACGCTACATTGTATGGTGTATATCGCAATAAATTGAATAATGCTCATAATTCAAAGACATTTGATATAACGGAAGTTGACAAGACTCATGGACACTTTCCCTTGATTTTTTTGCTGGACCATTCTGGTTTGCTAAAAATATCCAAAGCTGTTGAAATGAACTAATTTTATGCGTATGATTATAAAGTAAGCATTTTGATATAAAGATGACATACATTTTCTATTCAGAATATACCAATACCCTGTATAATTCGCTGGCTTAGGATGAGATGGTCGTACATGTAAGTGCCTCTTACGACCTTATTCGACAAATGCATATTTGAAATCTGCATTATAAAGAACTTCTAATGAGCCTATTTCCATGAAAATCGCAATTTGTCATGTTGACGAAACTGTAGTTGAAAAAGTTTGTTTTACCATACTAGTATGTAAAGAGTGCTTGTCAGACAGTGTTTCTTGTTTTCTCAAAATATTGATTTTGTGCAAACGACCTTCTTATTCTAAGCCAGCGAATTTTACAATGCACTGAATCTTGGAAGTTGATTTGCTACTGTCATATTGCATTTCATCAAGTATGCCTGTATGGAAAGACTAACTTCGTTATCGTGACAGCAAGTATGATAAATTTAGGCATAATTTTTATGACAAAATAATATGTTACAGAATACGTTTGTCCTTGGCTAGGGTGAATTGAATATATAACACTTTCGGTGTGCCCTTTGAATATTCCTTGACCTTAACATTACATGGACATTGTTGAAATGCTATTAAATATTTTGTAATCAAATTTCTATAAAATATGTTTTGTCTTATTATACGAATAGTTGAGAATGCAGATGTGTTGTACATAATTACGATGTTATTGCAATGATAGGTCAAGGTGAAAGGAAGCTCAACAAGGTAACCATGGCAACAATTCGGTTCTACGCTGTGGTAGTTGACGTAATGTTTGGCTAAAAAATCACAAACATACATGTATATGTCGCTAAAAAAGATAAAAAGTAATAATAATATAATACTGTATTCTTTGACCGATATCTACGAGATATATGCGACGCTCAAGCCGAGAATGTGTACTATCCATATCACTAAGTATGTCGTTGCAATAAGTCACAGTTCTCTCCAGAAACGTTGATATTGTGCTAAGCTGTATTGGCGAGGTCTAAAATAAATCACGATGTGTTTCTTTTTGATGGCAAATTGCTAAATGTGCCCATGTCCGAACATTTATTCCATTGAACATGGTATTTCCACACTGGGCAGATGAATGCAACGTTGTGTTTGACTTAATTACGGGTTTTACGTGGTGGTCAGCATACATTCCTTGTAATGTAGTTGATATTTTAAAAATACTATAAAGGAAACGAAGACATTCACATTGTAAACACGGATTGTTAACATGTATGGATACAAATCTTGATTTCATGTCAGCTTCAATATTATAAGGGTACGGCTTGCAGGTTCGTATGTTAATAAGTTACTTCTCGTTTACAAGTAAATTCTGTACATATAGAAGTAGTAGTAGTAGTAATTATTTAAACCTTTCGGTCAAGGATAACCCATGAAACTGCAAGCACTTATTTCCAATAAGGTCTTGTGTTTTATTGAAGAGACAGCAGGTGGAAGAGACAGTGGTGTGATACAAGGTGTCCGGGCGCGATGCCCTAGCTCTTTCCGAAGAGGCACCTTGTATAGCACCGATACACGCGATACTACCTCTGGGTTGCTAACCAGTTCATCTCTAGTTGGGTGGGAAACACAGAAAAGCGGTTCAGAAATGATCGAGTATCCACTCGACGACTGTACCACCTTAATAAGTAATATAAGTACTTCAACGGACAAATAACCATATATCACGATTCGACAAAGCAATTGCACAGTCTATTTTGAGAAACCACCCGATGAGAAATGAACCTTGCCTGAAGAATGGATTAATTGATTTAAAACCATTGGCTGAAAAGAAAGTGACTATAGTATAACCAGGCATCGTATGCGCATGGCAATACGGTCCGTAATCGTAGTAAGTTTGGCATTTACAACATAACACGTCAGCAAAACATACAATATATCGCATTATGGTTACTTAGAAAGCGTGTATACCAAATTTCATGCACTCGATTCGATTATCCATATATATCATAAGAAAATGTGGGTAATATGTTCTAGCAGACAAGTCTAAGTAGAAATCATATAATCGACAATTGCTCTATGTAATAATCTGTACGGTCATTTTATAAATGTTCCGTTTCTTTGCAAATGCTCCCTCGTCTCTCGTATTTACTAAAGGGCGTCATATATGTGTGACAATAGCAAACATTTTTGTCTCCAGATGCATGCGGTAAAAATTCTTAATGTAAACATCAGTCATCTGTAACTATCAGGAATCATTGATGTCTGAAGACTTGAACTCCGTATGTATGTCATTTTACAAAGAGATTCCATGAAACAATATTGTATTCACTTATATTTGTTACATTTGACGTCGTAATGACATAAAGTTGATCGAGAACAATAGACTATATTATCGACAGTGTGCTATAATATAGTCACTTATTCAGACTACATAATAGCAGCTAATATACGGAACTTCCTGTAATGATAGAATTGTAAGTGCATACACTATGGGAAGAAAATAGACAACACTTGGTTGACAAGTTGGTATCATTACGTCCTGTGATGAACCATAATACGATTTGTTTTTGTCTACAGACTCTTCCGCTGGCTGTTATTGACTTACTCGCAGTCAAACTAGTTTGCAATATTTTATAAAATGCACTTCTTTGTATTCGTAGGCTGTCAGTCTACACTTTATATCAAACACTACTAATGATACTAATGACACACTCATGCAGCTGCCAAGTTCGCCAAGATGACAATGACAAAGAAGAAACTAGTAAACGTTACGTTTTCAAAACGAATCAAAACACTTATCAGATAAGCAAGTCTAAGAATTTATAGGCTTGTTTTTATGATAGTTACCAATGAATGACAACAATTACATTATAAACAGGGTCGTATTGAATGTGCACCTGCTATAATATTGAACAAAGCACATTTTCAATAAAGAATTCATGACGTAATATATCATTGAATATTGATGGGAAGTAAGTAGCAATTTGTCGGTGAGTACAGAATGCAACGAGATTTATTTTGTCTAAATTCTAGAATATAATATAGTCTTGGGGATACAAATCTCGTCTGTAATCGTTCATGGAGAAGTTGAGAAGCATTGGTTAAATTAAAGTACGAGCTTTAATAGTTACCGTCTCCTAAACACAAATGGAGGCAAATGCTCAATTTATATGACGTTATATCTTATATTGTTGTCTAAAACCAAACATTAACCAATTCCAAAATTGAATAAAATTGAAATGTTTAATACCCGAAAGCTGGCACACCCGCTTTAGTCCGATTGTACTTGGCTTCGATTGAAGATGATGTCTTTAATTAGAATAATCTAAATTGTTTAAACACCACTGTTTGAAAGTTTGAATACACGGTAATAACATTACTGTACAAATCACTCATATTTAAACAATTAAAACATAGGTATGTTATTTCTATAATCTGAATGTACTGTGTGATTCAATAAACCTGAAGATGAATAACGCATATATATGCATCGAC
The DNA here is from genome assembly GCA_963678985.1 of Spisula subtruncata. Taxonomy (NCBI): domain Eukaryota; kingdom Metazoa; phylum Mollusca; class Bivalvia; order Venerida; family Mactridae; genus Spisula; species Spisula subtruncata. The sequence goes on along the minus strand of OY787661.1, from coordinate 9,690,828 downwards.
AAGTATGATGTTTTCTAAGCATTGCTTTTAATATTTCACCACCTTCTATAAATGTCATGCACATACTTTAATTGTTATTGGCAAGACGTTTTGAAAAAAAAACGCTTCGAAGTTAGAAAATGAAAGTTTTAAAATATGAGTTTGGAATGTTTTTAGTTTGTGTGTTCCTTTGTGAGCATGTTCGGGTGCTGAATACTGCAATCACTGTATGACTACTTATTAGAGCCTTTATAAGATGATATATTGCACAAATGGTGTTATCTGATCTTATATTAGTGACGGTATAATGGTATGCTGACACGATACCGGTATCCGGGAAGTCATAATGCATTACAGTGTTTGCCGAACGATATGAGGAAATCGGACAGGGAAGGCAGCATTCCACTTAAACAGTTGTTCACAGAAACCATAACAATATAACACAACACAGTTACACAAAACAATGCCTAATAAGTTAATAACCTGACGAAAACATAAAAGCCCAAATAACCGCTTTAAAAAGCTGGACAACCTAGCCACATAATGATATGTGAATTAGGAGTATCTGTGACGTGACCTAGTTCACCAAGTCCAAGCCGTAAAAGAGCCAGATGTCCTGTTTTAGCGTACGGCAAATTAAAAATAAAATAAATAGAGCTCTATGCATGACAGTGTGTTAATAATTTGCAAGTCAGTATCTAGTAATCTTAAAATACTCAATGACAATACTACGAATACAACAAACCCAAGTTCGAAGATAACCATCACAAACATTGACTCGCTTCACTAATTGGACATTTTGTTATGTAGTATCATAGTGATTAGAAGTGTCATATTGGTTGTAACGATTCATCTCATTCTATGTTTTATTGCTTTATCCTTTAGGATTACAGTCGATTAAATGGGAGGTTTATTGTTATCACATGCATTAGTTCTCACAACGAGCCGTCATAATCCCTTATTCCCGAACAACAGCGAAAATAATCACATGAACGTTAGCAAAGAGTCCCTCTTGGTTTGGCACGACATTTAAAGGAATAATTTGTCTGAAGAAAAATAATAAATTAATAAAATGTTCTGTGTTAGGCAGTGTGCTCTGTATTGCTTTGTTGCTGTTTAAGATGCTGCTGTGAGATGTCATCAAGATCCGAATTTTCATTAGTGTTTGTTGTTACCAGGCATCCAATTTTTAATAGCAATGGTACTTCCCTTAATTTCTACAAGTTATTGTCTTCGAAATTTGAATTTAGCAATTTCCTTGAAATTAGTGACGACTCTTGTATTGTACCAATGGCAAAACAATCCGTGTAATGAACGGCATCTCCCCAATCTCTCGACAAAGGCGTTACATATAACACACAGACAATTAAATGTTGTTCCAAACATATGGATGCCTTAATTGAAGACTTAATCTGGCTTTGAATGAGAAGTAACCAAGTACATAATTGATATTTTAGTGCCAATTTCCATGAAAATAATCGCATAAGAAGTGCCTTTTCATGCTGATTCAAAATATATATAGATCAGTATCATTCTAAGCCAGCGATATGAAGTATTGCAATTCGTGTCAATCAGTAAGAAGGTTGTGTTAATAAGCATAAAAGGGAAACTGGTTTCTCTTCTCTCACACCCTCGTGGCGATGGATAACATCAGAAATGGGGTTTTGAGAGTGATAGATATAAGTTGAAATAACTTGTTTCACAATCGACCTTAAATAAAATAGTATAAACTAAACTAATAAGAACGAAACGCTTACTTCATTTCATCGTTACATGGACATTGCAACCATGTGAAACTGATTTATACATGATAGAAATATAATTGCTTGAATAGTTATACCTGTATAATACATGTATATAATTATTTGAAATCTGCACCATATGGCGCTTCGTTTAAGCATATTTTCATGAAAATCGGAACTTGTCATGCTGACCAAACTGAAGTTGATCAAGCTTGTTATTTTCAATAAGGAAATAGTAATGTTCTTGTTTTCTCAAAATCGTATACTATCAAAACATATAATTGCTTACATTCATACGGGACCTTCACTTAAATATCAAATTATCTCCAGACTGGAACATTTATATGCGTCAGATAACAAAATCAATTTACAGTAACAACATCTCTCGCCCACGCCCTCTACATGTAACGCATTAAAATTCTAATTTACATACCGAACGAACTGTTGCCGCCGAACAAGCCCTCAAACAATCTAAGTAATAATAGTTGAAATATCTATTAAATCATTCGTCCACCTAAGACTAGATAAATTATAATATGGGAGATTGAAAAAGTCATTGCATGTAATCACATTGTAGTCTGGCGTCACCTATTAGACGTAGGCAAATAGAACAAGATACTGAATGATCTAGTCTACAATCAAACCTCAAAATAAGAACACGTTTAATGATACAGTTGTAGTTCTGTCCTATCTATTACTAGTATCAAACAATGAAATATGCGTCATTGCATAAATCCTTATTACTGTACCATTTTACACCCAAGTGAATAATGTCAAAAATAATTAAAACATAAATTGATCGATATTTTTTCAAATCGTTTGGTAGCTTAATGGATAATAGCAACCATTTCATCGTTTGAAACACATTCACGTACTAAAATTAATAGCTGTTTTAGAATATACCAGAGTACGATATTTTTGGTAGATTAACGTAAGTGATAAAGTGGTTTTCTCAAGTGAACACGAACAGAAGCAAAAGCTATAACGTCTCTTCTTACATAAAACAATATCACAAATAACAGATTACACGAGCAGCGAAAAAGTTTCCTTGTGAACGCGCCTTCATTATTGTCGAGTTAGTTCCAAAGATATATTGTAGCCCCTCAATACAGATACCTTTTTGTTTTATATTCCCCTCTGTGTATCTGTCATCTCAAACACAGTTTTGTGCATACGGTACATGTACAAAAGCTATTCAGAAATTAAAAAAAAAGATTTTTCTCTATTGCAAACTAGCTCGAGCTATACCAAGTTAAACATCTGTGTAAACTTTCTTTTCGTACTGTGTTTGCCCAGAAGTCAGGTATGGTTACTTTAATGCATTCAAAAGGTAGTGCATAATGTTTCGTTCGAGTGTTGTATGTCGTGTGAATAGTGTCAGTATGGTGTTCAATTCTTTTCAGTTATGTCTGTCACGCCAGCATAGTTCTTAGCATAATATGTCGCTGAAACAACAAAGTAGTGTTAATGCTCAGTATACGAGGGTTGTACCAGAATTACGTAGACTTTTGTCATACGTTCCATAACATTCATCATACAAACAAATAATTGTACGTGGAGTGCAAATAATATTTTCTGCGTAAGTACGAGAAATTTCAAAGCCGTATCTGCTTTGGATCAAATTCTGAAGCTTCATGGGATTGATAGGGGTACGGTATGCGGGGCACGTCAATGGAACGTCACGACGTTGGCGGAACTTCCAGGATAGGTGAAGTTCCTAACTGTGATCATTCTAGCTATAAAGATGGCCACAGGCGTAACCAAAACTTACACAAGTTTATTTACTACCTTAAAAAGTTCCAATTTATTACCAGTAATGTCGCATATAACCCTTATAATAGAGCGTCGATCAAGGTCGATGTAGTCCTAGATAACGCTTCGTGACGTCGCATTCGCCGTTGATTTTCGCTGTCGGTCCATGTCGTTTTATTCGGTCTCGACCTCGATTGGTGCGCTTGTGTCGTTTGGAAATAAGGTAACTCGATACAAGAGATTGAGAGTTAGCCGGTTCCAATATTTAAAGCGTTTGGTCTGGCGTCTTACCGAGGTTCACTAAAAAAACTTCATGTTGAAGCGATTTCCAGCGTATTTCACTAACGTCATATTTTCACTGGTGACGCGCAGCAGCCGTTTCTTGTTTTGTACCACAAATCAACAACGGTAACCTTAATAAAGTCGAAATTTACTGTGTATGTTCCATGGATATTGCGTGTGTATGCCACGAAGTCGCGTTAAAATTAGACTTGTTATCTGTGTGGTATAAGCAGTTAAAAAATGCCAATATATTTTTAATTCGCTGCCCCACCTATCTAACTATTGGTTTCTATGGCGACAGATTAAATGGCTTTCTAACATTCTGTTAGAAAATAGTTTAACCGATTCTTTTGAAAAAAGTTCGAAGCTTTTTTACGGCAAATTTGGTGATAATACATGCCCAAATAAAAAAGTTATGAAATAAGTAAAACGTAATTCTGGTACACCCCTCGGACAGTTATAAATTTAATGTGGCCCATTATAAGAAAATGAGTAACTCTCATGGAAATAAATGGTTATGTTCGACCTGAATAAGTCTTGAAACGATAATATTTGGCAACAATTTATTGTTTTTATTGTTATTATATACCTTGATTATATCAGCAACACGATCAGATTTGTACAGAAAATCAACAATAAGTAGTATGTCTATAGGCAAAGTTCAGATTCGTTGCTAAAAGAAAAATAATCTATAAGTGAATTGGTATAACTGTGTGTGATATTGTGCGTAGCTATCGGACATAATATGTGGTCCAGTAGTTCTACCGAACAGTACAAATGTTTGATGTAACATACGTTTACCCATGTGAAGTATATCTAATAAAAACTAGTGTGTTAAAGTCATGGAAACATGTTTATTGCTATACTGATCATTAGTTATAGCACTCAATTTTACACTTGATAAACGATAATCCAATAAAATAGAATACATCAAGGCTTATATGAATCCCGATAGAAAACTAAAACACCATATTGTCACTCAAGCCTGTCATTCTATGATTGATTAACCGAACGTAGATTCAGAATTTATGAAACACTTTTATTGTACACATGTAATATGGCATCATACATCGTATTATCACATACAAATAAAACTACTTAAAACGAATACTATTGCTAAGAGCTGAGTGAACGTTTTTATTGTATCACGCCAACCTACGCATTTCAAATTCCAAAATTTAGATTAGAAAAATAAATGTCATTAGATTTCGTTATATAACACCTGCCGATGTAAGTCATACAGTATAATTGTATACTTTGTAATTGACATCTGGGTCTTCGGTGTCATTGAAAGTAAGGTACACTAGATTATAAATAGAATATCGAAACTAATGAAAACCTACTAAAAACTAATTGCTTTGGAGCATTAAATGGCGATATTAAAGTGACAGCAAACAACACCACATGTACTCAAATAATAATTATTTCTATTATCGAGTGATAGCTAGATAGCACATTACTAATTGTGCATTTGGTAGAACTTGGCTCCGTAAAGAGTAGTAATGAAACTGTCATATTGGTCCATTGTACATTGCTACCTTGCTTTTAACAGCTCAGATATGATTGGTTTCATTTCCATAAGCTACGTCATATAAGCTTAGACTTAGTACAAAATTAGATTTGGTTGTGTCTAAGCGTTGAACATACATGTCGACCTGAATGACACTTTTCGTTTTGTAATCATTCGGACACATTTGAACCTTACGCGTACATAACCTGAGTATATTCATATATATATTGAACAACTTTACTATGTAGTAATATTCAAATTGCCAGAGATGTTCTCGTCCATTTGTCCATAAATGTGATTATTAGATACTTGACAAGGTCCTCTACCGACACAAAGACATATGTTCTGTAGTATCTAGAATACAATACTACAATAGTACAAGAAGGTTTCACGTTGTTTGCGACAGACAAGGTAATGAATAGTGACAACGTTGTTGTTATTCAATTTGCTGTAATGTCATTGTTAACATTGTTACTCTGGACATATTACCCTAGATACAAGTTTATGCCTTGGTCATCCTTACAAGACGAACGTTATCCAGTCATTCTCATCAATGTACGAAATATGTAAATACATAATAATGATATATAGTTGGGAAATGGGATCATATGAGTACACGAAGGAGGGAACAGGGAAGGTACCTTGCAAAAGACACAAACAAGCGTAACACAGACACTGAAATGTACAAATCACCAGCTCAGCATGTAACTGGTACAGTGGTAAATGACATTTGCTGAATAATACTTATTATAGCTTATGCTTGACTATGTATGTTTGATAATGATATCATAATATTTGCTGCGTTTTGGAGATTGCACGTTCTACGTGTAAGAACCGACGGTACAAAGGATTATAGGAGATTAGGTTGGAAACTGCCGAGTTGTGTGTTGGTTATCCTTCATTCGACGTTCACAGTGACTAGAAGTATATTGTATGAACACAAACAGTCATTAATTGTATGATTCGTGAAATTTCTATAGGTGACCCAATTATCAGAAAGATCAGGGTAGTTAAAATATCAAAGGGTGCTTGTCGGCTTACATGTATCAGCTGAAAAGATCCTTAGAAAGTTGGTAACTTTACTTTAAAATTTGGGATAGTATATAATGAGGTGTAAGTAACTAGGCTTACATTTGCTCAGTGTATAATACTCATATCAAATTCAAGACTATGGCTGTCTGAGATTTTTAAAACATTTGTTTAAATTATTCCGTCACATTTGTTATAATAATTATGGAAAGAATAATTCATGAAAGTAGCTTACAGAATGGTAATGTTACTGATGTGAATAATACATTTCACTGATATACGCAGAGCGATTTCTGACCGTGACAAAAATGTTTCAATTGAGACTCTGATTACGCGTTAGGCGATTGCCATGATTTCGAAAGGGAACGACATACTTGCGTTAATTTCTTAGACAGTTTAGTGTCAAATCCTCATTCGGTTGATGTGATGAAATGAGAAAATACATTTTATTTTTTAAGATTTTAATACCCACTGTTATGTTATTAATTCGTCAATCTCGGCGTCTTTATGTTTGGTGTATCCATGATAAATGTTGGTATTTAATCTCATAAATACCATTAAAATTGACATTTCAATGATACAAAGTATCTATATTCAATTTCTAGAATTGTTACCATTAAAATGGTTTTTGAAATATTTATGTTCTGAAAAAACAAAATGAAATCAACATTGGCTGTAACATTGTCATAGAATTTACACCAAATCATACATCAAATGTTAAAAGCGTCTACAACGTTATAAGATTGACATAAAACAAACTCACACGGTATAACCGGATGCGTGCGCCAAAAGAAATATCGAAATCGATCAGTTCTGTTTAGAAATATAACCCCACTACTTACCCGTAATCAGTATTTACCTCGGCCGTAACGAAGTTATCATGGTCTTACCAAAAGGCAATAGTAAAATCTGGAACATATTTGTAGTATGTATTCAGCAGACGACAACAAAGAATACAGTAATATATTCACGCGATACCTATAACCTTATTTGCAAATGAATTAGGGATAAGGACTCGTTGACTCGTTAATAAACAAGCCTTAGACGTACATAATAAAAGTCGACCTACCTGATCAAATATAAGTGTGTCAGTCACTTGGCCAAGTTCGACAATGAATATGAAAGTTGAAAAATGTCACGGGAGATTGGTTTTAAGTGGCACCCTATGCCAAGCAACAAATTACTTGGCTCCTGTGAACAACTGTCCTTAAAATAAATATTAAATAGTTTTAATGTTGTTATTGAAATATTATTATAAAGGTACATATTTCATGTTCAACCATCGTGTCTCTTCTGACCTTATACGTATAATGCCAATACATGTACATGTATAACGCAATTCAAGCAAAGCTCCCATACGCACAATACTCACCAGAAAACATATGTTGAATAATGTATTGTCTACAGTTATAAATCATCAGTATTTTATATACATATATTGCGAGTCTTGTTTCCATTTACTAATGAAATATCGTCTTGTAGAACAACAAGCCAGACACACTGACCCAGGAAAGCGCTTAAGTTCCGATTATTGGACAGTACCCATCAGGTTAAGTTTCTATTTATATGTTAAATGTAGACATACGAGGGCCCATCAATAATTTCTTGATTTTATTTAAATGATATCCTACTCTCGGACTGTCAGTCACGCACATTGTTGTGTATCTTGACAGTGTTGACCTTTCCCGTGCTCTTCATATGTGAATGCGGCTTTATAAGTTCTATGTTTGTCAAAAACGATGCAATACCAATGGTGTGGTACATAATTAAAACACACTGTAAATATATGTGAAAGCAACTGAAACAAGTTTGGGAATTGTTCAAATCTACAAAACATGATTTGGGCAGATTTCATTGTATTTGCATCAGTGTGGCTTTCTACAAATTCACGTCTCGACTTTTAGTCAATCACTTCCAAAACTATATAGTTCGATTGTTATTGACGACTTTCAAGCTTTCCCGGAATTGTTGATGTTATTTTACGATAGTTTTATTTCCTTGAAATTGTTTCCGACTTGTACGAGAGAGATATAGTAACAATGACAAAGAACAATCCAATTTTGTAATGAACTGCTTGACTTTTATCTATCGTCTAATCTGTTGAATTCAGCACGCAGAGTTTCAGTTGACACACATTGTTGCATTGTTTAAAAGAAAATATAACAGTCTTGGTGGAAATTTAATCAGAAAATTGTTACTTTTTTGCATTGAATGTATTATTTTTGTGGTATTGTTTAAATTTGTGGTCAGTATTAATACGCATATTTTATCATGAGTATTGCCAATGTTTACCTTTCTGTATTGTAATAAAATACAATTGTGTCCATAATGTGTACAGTGTTTTTTTGTTGTTTGTTTATAGTTTATTATCACTTAATACATTGGAATGAATTTGGATGAGTACTGGGAAGAAGAGTTCAATGTTTACGTTGTGTGGATGAACTGTATGTGAGAACAGTGTGGAACTGTGAGGTTCCTGGTGAGATTTAGCCAAATACTGAATACTAGGAACTCTCAGGAACTGACTCTTCTAGCCATGAAACACTTAGGATATACTCAGATCCTCAGTGGTGTAGGGGGCGCTGAAGAGTAAGTGAAAAAGGGGTAGCTGGTGTCTTATGTTAGTTTACCCGCCGCTCCCACCCAAACTTACAGTGTTAGTTCTTGAGTTTTTCTGGTGAGATTTAGTCCAATACTGAATACTAGGAATTCTCAGGAACTGACTCTTGTAGACATGAAACACTTACGATATACTCATAACACAAGGAGTTAGTTAGATAAAAGATGAAAAGCTGCCACTTATACATACGACGAATATTGTTGGCTTTTTTATAACGGCTTCCAACAACTCCACTAACGTAATATTACATACTTAGCTTAGGATAACTTTAGCGATAAACGGAATACATTTAAGTATATTAACGTGAAAAAGGGCAGTGCAACGCAGAAGATATAGTTCTGTATGAATTTTAAAAAACCTTGCGAACCATGTTGCAATTAAAAAATCGAGAAATGTTCACATCGCTGACATATTCTGTATAACTTCTCAAAACAGCTTATTTAAACGAATGGTTCTCACTACCCTTCCTATAAATCCATTAATCTGCCATTGGGAACGATCATGTTTTTTCAGTAAATACATTTGGTCAGAGATAATTATCGTCTTCCGCTTTCAATTTTATTCATTTGTTTAATTCAGTTTTAAAGGATTGATAGGGAAGCCTTTTTCACATTTTTTCACATTATCTACTTGTCTCAAATTTCGCAATGTTAGTAAAGATTTGATTGAAACTGTCTGATACACAGCTTTAGTGTCTGCACTAACCCATACAAGTTGCTTCTTATATAGTGTTAAACTCTTACATTGCATCGCTTGATAAAAGTGTTTTTACGCGTTATTAAAAATATATTTGATAACTGTTATAGAAGAAGTTCTCAAAATGCATTTTCCTAGAATGTAACACTATTTACGCATATGTGTATATAGTATTATTAAACGATTTCGCATTGTATTGCAAATTCTAAAGACAAATAATATATACTGAAATGAATTAAACATAAATAGACTTAAATGACACTTAACTACAAACTCTACACAAACCCAAAGGGAATGCAGTTTATTTATTATTGTTTGTACTGACTAAAGCAAAACGCCACGGAAGGGAAAAACCATCGTCAATACTTCCAATAAATCTTTGGGATTATCAAAAGGTTTTATAGATATAACAACATGGTGGCAATTGCAATCGGGTTTTCAAGAACTCTATATACGGATTTTGTTTTACTTCCTCGAGTTTATACATAATATTAGTGTTGACATGCTGCTGGAAATCTAGTTAAATCTTCTCACAATTAAGTAAGTCTTATAATTCTCATGTCAATTCAAATTCCGTAGATCGGCGCATAATCTGTATGCTTATTACAAATATGAATGTTACATTTCCTTATTATGACAACTTACAACATCAACGAGACATATTTGTTTTGACAAGCAAGTACTTCATAACCCGTCAAGATAATATCTCGGTTGTATTTACAATATCACGAAGGAAAGAAACATTCTTAAAGAATTCCGTCAGTTATGTAAAGCAAACTATATGTTGTCTTGTTGCTATCGAGGACACTTAATAATTACTGTTTTGGGCACTGAACTCGTTACGAAGGATTATAACCATGTTATATATGTTTGTGTCTTTCTCGAGAATTGCTTTCGATATCCTATTAATTTGTTTCCGAAATGCAAATAACTAATACATATTCGACAGAACGAATAATCTTAGAACGAAGAAGCAGCCCAAAAATATCACCTTTGCAACACTTGTCTCGCCTTAAATAATTGGAAGTGCTGACAGCAGCATTCCGTACGCACACACTGATGGCAAAAATCTTACAATAATCATTAAGATTTTTTCTTTTCTATTGCTTTAACGATACATAACATGACCAATACGTGCACACCCGAATAAAGTTTTGTGTGTATCGATGCTATACATCTGGGATGAACAAAACGCAAAAGTACCCTACTAAAGGTATCACATCGCATCTGACTTCTTTATATCATACAACTTTATGTGTCTTCAAAATCAATTGCAAATATTGCAGGAGGAGCACATGCAACAATTGTAGTTGATCAAAAGTTTTATTATGTGAACCGATCTTGTGGTGTCATATATTCTTGCACATTCATCAGACACCATCAGAAACACCTGTACATAATACACAAAATGCTGTGCTGTATACACTGGGCCACATTAATTCGGTCGATCTGGTAACAATTGAATGCTATCACGATTTCAGTATGTCACTGTAATTACGTTTAATTAAAAAAAGATTGAATGTATTTTAATGTGATTACTACGTTTAATTGCATAATGATATACGGGAATTTACTGGATAATGACCTTAATTCAAAGAAAAGTGTATTTACTGAAGATAATGAGGCATGGGGACTTTCTCTGGATGTCGTTTCTTGATAAATTATGTAACGTTTTACATACCCAATGGTGTCGTAATGTACAGATAATTGTGTTTAAAAATAGAGCATTTAAAATTATAGATCGGATACATGTTACTATTTGGAATGTTATTGGAATAGATTACACATTTTTTATAGAACATTTAATGCCCTTCCTTCGAAGTCACTTTATTACATTATAAGCATGCATATTTATAACAAAATATAAGCAATGGTGTCAAAGTGTTGGACATAAACTCTCCTTACGGTAATATATCAAATAAATACATACTGATCGCCAGTGCACAATTTGAAATATTGGAAACTATTTTGTTGGAGTTCTGTTATCAGATGCTGTTGCACCAGTCAGTCAGTTATCAATGCGTTTTTTCTGATACATGTAACATAAGTTGATGTACAATTATGTCCTTGACATCTGTAAATGAACAAAAGGTCTCATTGGTCACCATTTAAACATGTCTCATCATTTACGGTGCATGAATATTGTTCAAATGCTAAAAGCCACTTTGACATTAAATTATTTCTACCGTATGGATTGACTCTCATTGATTATTATCTGGACAGTTGAACACGCAGATGCGTTTCATAAAATATGAAACCACTGTTTTACTGGAAAACAAGTGAAAGTATAAAACATTGGAATCATGTCCAAGGTGAATGGAGCGTACACAATAACATTCTATAATGTCACATCCACAGTAAATCAACTTGAAGGTGAAAACACGATTCACACGTCGTAAGGTCAGCGTAGATACGCGCATGACATCTATATATGTTAACCCGATGGCCAGCAAGCACCGATTTAGATGTGAACTATACTGTAAAACCGTAACGAACAGGGAACATACCCGAACGCATTGAAAAAAACCCACTTAAAATACGTAAAATTTGTCTACATAGTTTTCTAGAACTGTTACATGGTCTCGAAAAAGTGGTGTTGTAGCTTCAACAACCAGCATTAGCTTCCCATGTGGTAACATTGATATTACAAACTGACACGTCGCGTCTCGTTTCTGCGTAAATAATTGAATAATGAAAACCACTGACCTTTGTATCAAATGCATTACTTTGTATTCGTAGGCTGTCAGTCTAAACCTTATATCAAACACTTCTAGTGACACACTCATGCAGCTGCTAGGTTCGCCAAGATGACGAAAACAAAATTAAAACGAATCGGAACACGATTTTCACGCCATGAATACGTAATTTCCTACACATCTAGCAGCATCCAATGTGTAGTGAGGCCACTCTAGTTCAAAACATAATCGACGATGGTATACTATACTTTTTTATATATCAATTATTCAAATATGAACTTATTAAAATGTCAAAGGGTGCTTGAGTGGCATAAAAGCTGAAAGGAGCCCTAAAAAATAAGTAACTTAACTTAACTTATTCATTCGACCGTTGATTGCAAGACAAATAATGACAAATACGAAACTAAACCTTGCAAAAAATAATCAACACACTCATCAGATATGTAAGCCTAAGAATGTAAGGGCTTGTTTATGTGGTATTTACCGACAAATGCAAACCATTTACAAAATAAACAGGGTCTTATTGAATGTGCTCCTGCTATAATATTGAAAAATAGAATTACATTGCCTTGACAAGCACGTTTTCAAAAAGAATTCATGACGTAATATATTATTGAATATTGATGTGAATAAAGTAGGCAATTTTTCGGTGAGTACAGAATGCAACGAGATTTGTTCTGGCTGAATTCTAAAATGTAATATAGTCTTGGGGATACAAATCCCGTCTGTAATCGTTCATGAAGAAGTTTTGAAAGCATTGGTTAAATCAAAGTGAGATATTTAACAGTTTCCGTCTCATGAACACAAATGGAAGGAAATGCTATTAATTCTTCCGTTAAATCAATACATATCAATAACAATACTATTTATTGTATTTAACCAAGATACTCACAGAAATAGATACAATATTCTTGCAACAATGATGATCAATATGAATTGTGCATTTGCTTTGTTAAAGTTATGTACAATTACTGGTGTTATGATCCGACTGTTTATTTTCAATACAACTTCCAATAGATCGTTTACTGTATCCTTGGTATCGTGTATCGTCTCAACTCTAACCTTTCCCATGCTCAATGCCTACGACGTTATAACATCTATTGTTGTCTAAAACTAGACATTAAGCATTGCCAAAATTGAATGAAATTGACATATGTTTGGAGCATTTTGAATACCCAAAGGCTGGTACATTCGCTTTAGCCCGCTTGTAATTGGCTACGATTGAAGATGATAGCTATAAATAATGTTCTTAATTGTTTATACAAATCTTGGATATAGGGTAAACAAATAAAACATAGGTATGCTATTTGTTTATCTCAATCTACTTAGCAACTTGTGTGATTTATTAAACATAATAAGATGAATAACACATATTTATACATCTGGAAATACAATGTATGTTGTTATTGAAGCCACTTTGCTTATATTTCGTCAATTCTATTAATATTCCGCACGTGTTTATGTTATTAGCAAGACGTTAAATTTAGTATGTATTTTGAAGTATGATTTTGGTATGTGTTTAGATTGTATTTTGTGTGTGCCTATATGAGCATGATATGTTTCGTTGTACTGCAATCGCTGCCCAATTAATCATCATAGTCATTATAGGATGACATATTGCACAATCGATGACAACTGTTGTAATGACGATATAATGGTATCCTGACACAAAACAGTTATTCAAGATTTTACACCATGGTCGTGATTCGTTTGTCTGAGGTAACGTCATCATTTTAGAACACTAGCAAGCATTTACGCCTGATGAATTGAAGTCACAATTTGTAACAGAGCTGGAAAACCTAGCCCCACAAGGATATGTAAAAAGTTGTGACCCCAAATGCATGAATCAGGCGCCGCTACGACTTGACATGGTTCCCAAAGTCCACGCTATAAAAGAGCAAGATAGCCTGTTTTTAGCGTTTGTCAGCATGAAAAGTTTGTAGAATAAAATTGATACATATGCATGACAGTGTGTATGTAATTTCTAAATGAATATCAACTAGTAATTATCGCATAATACTCAATTAACATACTATGAATACAACGAACACAAGTTGGAAGATAATTATCCCAAACATTGCCTCTATTCACTAATTGATAATTTTGTTACATAGTATTATAGTGATTAGAAGTGTCATATTGGTTGTACCGATTCATCATGTTCTATGTTTTGTTGCTTCATCATGTAGGATTACAATCGACTTAGTAGGAGGCTTATGGTTATCACATGTATTAGTTTTCACCACAAGCCGTCATAATCCTTTATTCCCACACATCAACAAAAGTAATCACATAAACTTTAGCCAAGAGTCCCTCTAGGATTGGTACGACATTTATAGGAATAATTTGTCACGATTTCTGCCGAAAAATGATAAATTACTAAAATGTTCTGTGTTGGGCATAGTGACATAATAATGCTTTTTGTTTGTATTGTTTTGAGTCAGTTGTGGGTTCCTAACTGCCTTTCATATAAACCTTGTATTTGAATATTGAATCTCCGTAAAGGCTAAATGGTCGGAGATGAGAAAATAATTGTAGTCTGTCCAATTAAATTTTAAATGATTGATAGTGAAGCCGTCTTACATTTTGCATTAGCTACTAGTCTCAAATTCTGCAATGCTAGAACATATTTGTTTGAAACTGTATGACAACGACGTTGACAGTGTCAGCATCAATCCATACAAAATGCATCTTATAGATTAGTAAAAGTATCCTGTATGTGTTCTTGTAAATATGTTTTAAATTTATTTAATAAACAGTACCCATAAGTAATAAAGTATCAATACTCATACATAGTATGGAAACATTACTTTTTTTCTTAAACATCGTTTAAAAAGGTGTTCATATACTGGAAACAACAGTGAATAAATATATGGATATGTGACAAATAATGACCATGCTTCAAAGACCAGAAGTGAATAAATTTGGGTTTGTTATTATTTGCACTGATTTAAGCAAAGCACTAAATGATAGTAACCATCGTAGATACTTCCCGTATTTATCCCTGGGATAATATAATAACGTGTTTTGTTTGTCGATGTTATCCGACTAAAGTAAATAACTCTCTGTCTTTAAGCAATTCCATAAACGGAATAAAATTTGCTTTCGTGTATTTACTGATTGCAATATATTCAGTCAAGCACAACATTAGTGTTGACATGTTATTGGAAAAGTAGTTAAATCTAATATTATCTTAGTATCTCTAATTCAGCCAATGAAAGTTAAAACCCTATAAACTCGCACATAATCTGACAAGCTGAACGTTTATAACAAAATTTACAAATCCTCATTTTAATAACTTATTACACTTATGCTACATATTTATTTTGACAAATCCGTCCTTCTAAACACTATATAGTCAGACATCTTAGCGGCTTGCATCATTCTGTAACGTGCAATAGCTGTTGTTTTGTTACCATTTAAGACACTGAATATTTGCTTTTGTGTGGAGCCGAACTCGTAACATGGGTTTAGCTTTGGAATTGCTTTTGACATGCTATTAATTTGTTACATAAAAGCTAATAACTAATATATATTCGACAGAAAGAATTATCTTGTCACTCATAACCAGACCAAATAATTACATTTGTATCTTAAAAACAAATATATCGCCTTTTGTAAATAGAAGTGCTGACAACTGAATTATGTACTCATTCAATAATGACTTACATTTGTAACTTGAATATTTCACCAATATTTCATGTAGTTTATGGTGTTCGATACGGCCATTGATAGAAATGGTGTGTGTCCTTTTAAAGTACATTTCTTTACCAGTATCGTTTCTAAAACGCTTTTATGTGTTCTCAAGTCTGAATACATATAATATAAACTGGATGGAAACCAATACGTACAAAATGTGCATCATGCTAAACCAAAAAATATCTTATACATATTATACGAAACAACGTTTTCTAAAAGACAACGTGGCTAAAATAAGTAAACCGCCTTATCGCAACCACTATACTGCACTATGTTATATTCTGACGTCAGCGACATTATTGCTATTTATCAAATGGTAAGCCAAGAATGACAGTATGTTATTTATATGGAATTTAAATCAAATCCATTAATTTTTTTATCTCATTTTGTGCCCAACATTATATGTGTATTTGTGTTCACCATGTAGGACAATTTCTTCCCCATTATAAGACACTTACTGAAACACCTGCACTAAGGCATAGACACGCAATACAATGGGTCGAATCAACTAGGTGAATAAAATAAGTAGTGCAAATTAATGCAAATTCACTCTGTAACCGCTTAATTATGTTTACTTCAATATTGATTGAATCTATTTAAACTTGATGAAACACAATGTGCATGTGAATTGTTACTTACGTTGAATTGTATGGTGATTTATGGAAATTGGACAATGCGCATAATTCAAAGGAGTATGTACATTGTGTATTTACGGAAGTTAATCACACAACAGATATTTTCTTGGGATTCTGTTTTCTGATCAATTATGTCTTGATATTGTCTAAATGGCTGATAATTGTGTGTCAAAAGTCAATATTTTAAAATAAAATATAAACAAAAAACATTGTATTACGTACGTATAAAAATAACCAGTATCTTAAACGAGTTAAAAATGTAGAAGTGACTCTTGGAGGTAATTTTGCCAATGTTGCATTGGTTTCTAGCATTTATAGCTATACAACATATGCATGTACGTTACAGAACACGCTTAATATAACATACAAACCTTTATTTGCAGGTGACACAATTGCAATTTATTTATCCACATTCTAACGAAAAAGCACAGACGTTGTATCTTAAAGACAGGAACATATGAGGCTTCTTTAAGGAGTCTTACTATTCCGAAAAGCCAAACATATGTTGTTTTGCTTCTATCGAAGACACTGAAAGATTGCTTTTGTGTGGAGCTGAACTCGTTATTGAGGATTAGCTTTATAATAGTTAATGTGTATGTCATTCA
Organism: Spisula subtruncata; assembly: GCA_963678985.1. Taxonomy (NCBI): domain Eukaryota; kingdom Metazoa; phylum Mollusca; class Bivalvia; order Venerida; family Mactridae; genus Spisula; species Spisula subtruncata. The sequence continues at coordinate 9,673,583 of OY787661.1, read as the reverse complement.
CGAGAACTGTTTTTCACATGCTATTAATTTGTTTCATAAAAGCTAATAACTTATATGTATTCGACCAAAATAATTATCCAAACACGCACCAAAATCAGTCCAACATATTATCTTTAAAACAAATATCTCACATTACGCGAACGGAAGAACTAGTGCTGACAACTGAATTCCGGACATACACAACAATTGGGAATTTTATATACATGGTGTTAAAAAAGTTCGTAGACACTTGACTTTGTTCAATAAATCCAAAACAATTCCACATACAGTTTTAAAACTTGGTAGGAAAGTAGAACTATACATTATCTTTATGTTGTGTGAATTAAATGCTAATATTTGCAAGAATATCAGCGCGTGACCTCATGACGTCATCGTTGGTGTTTCTGTAAACAGCAGTTAGACAAGCAGTTTTGTCGAAAGCGGCGGTGTTGAAAAACTATGAATTTCTCCGCAATGGCTTAATGTTGTTTTATACTTGGTTGCTGGTTATTTTATAAAAGAAATAGCCTGCGTTATGAGTGATTTTTTAGGTTTGATTGTTACGTGAAAGGCTTAAAATGGGAAAGAAGGTAGCGCTACGGTAGGTACGCATTCAGGACGTCCTAACGGGATCAGAGCAAGGGGGTATACGATAGCTAAAATTATCAAATACAAGCGATGTAATTATATCAGGTGTGTTGTAAAAGCACCGATAAATGCTGTAAACGAGTTAAGGTGTGTTACTGTATGGAGTCACTTGCACAAAGACACAGAAATGGTATTCTCTTAAATACCCCACCCACCCGTATCTGACTGTGAGATATTATAAGAAAACAATGGCGTTTGCTCGAAAATATAAGAACATTTCTGCAAATGACTGAACGAAATTTGTCTTCCTATGTAAGTGTATTAAATATTTGTTCCATGAGCCAAACGAGCAAAAAGATTTTGTAAGGAAATCTTTGAAAGATAATGTTCCATAAGTGATCAACGCCAATAAGAGCGCAAAACGCTGTTTTTGGGAGCAATTGACAAATGTGGCCTGAAAAAGCTCAATATCATTTCTGTTGGTAAAATTGTTACATCTGACTATAGTGAGGACTAATACTTATGAAATACCGCTAAAATTTTCAAAGTCGAGAAGAGGTTACCATGGTGATATTACAAACATGCGTCTAATCCGGTACCGAGATTGGACTGATTTCGTTCGGGATGTTACCCGTCGTGAACTCCTGCCAGGACCCGGTTATACATTCGTGATAGTGTTTACCATCGTATACACAAAGAAGAAAGACCTAGCAACTCACTTGATCAAATTAAATTGAAAAACTCTTGAGTATATTGGACTCTCACATTTGCAAAATCGAGTACCTAAAGTCGTGACGTCATTTTGACGTCTTCAACATTTTGCGTCGTCACGTGTGTCTATTAAATCCATACGTATCTCATACATTTCATGTCAGATTGACTTGATTAAGATTAAAATAAACAAAGGAGGTCACTGTAGTCACTTATGTATAAAAAAATGTGAAAATGTTGGTTGAAAATAAAATGACAGATAAAATACAAATGTCTACGAACTTTTTTAACACCCTGTAGTGTAGTTTATTAAATGTCATATCCATGTGTGCAGTCTACCATGTCCTACACAAACTAAGTATTGCACATTACATCCGCATTTTAATCAATTTTTTCTGGCTTCGACGTCGATGGTCAATCTGACAGGAAGAATCACATAGTCACAAAACTTTTTCAGTCGATTGCCATTATCAAATGTATCAAGTGAAGCTTGAATTATAGCTTATGTGTAATTGGAATCGGTCGTGTGGCGTCGTATATGTATGTGCGCCTTTAGGCATTGTGAGACACCATCAGAAGGACCTGCATGACGTTCAAACTATAATATACAAAACGTTAGTAACAGAGTCAAAATAATTACGTTGATATGCAAAGAAAGACATGTTATAATGAACCCACTCTGTAACTACAATTGTGTTCGCTTCAATATTGATTGAATCTATTTAAACCTGATTGAACACATGTTGCATGTGAATTGTACGTTACATTGTATGGTGATATATTGGAATAAATTGAATAATGCACATAATTCAACGACTTGTGATATATGTAATATAGCGGAAGTTGTTGAGACTAGGGGAACCATCTCTGGATTTTGTTTTCTGGTACGTTATAGTTTGCTATAAATATCCTGAAGTTGTCGAAATGGATTAATTTTATGCGTATAATTATAATTATAGTCAGCATTTTAAAATATAGATGACATACATGTACCTTTTTCTATTTAGAATATACCAATACCCTCAACATTTTGCTGGCTTAGAATCAGATGGTCGTAAGTGCCCCTTACGACCTTATACGACAAATACAAATTTGAAACCAACACCATAAAGCACTTATTATGAGCCTATTCCATGACAACTTGTCATGTTGACCAAACTGAACTTAAAAAGCTTGTTTTTACATATGAAAAGAGTGCTTGTTAGACAGTTTGTTTTGTTTTCAAAAAAAATAAATCATTTGAATTTTCAGTTACGACCTGTTTATTCTAAGCCAGCGAATATTTCAATGTACTGAATCTTGGAAGTTGATTTGCTACTGTCATATTGCATTTCATCAAGTATGCCTGTATGGAAAGACTAACTTCGTTATCGTGACAGCCAGTATGATGTATATTAGGTATAATTATTATGACAAAGTATGTTATAGAATATAAGAGTCCTTGGCATTGGTGAATTGAATATATAACACTTACGGTTTGCCCTTTGAATACTCCCTGACCTTTAAAGTACATGGACGTTGTTGAAATTCTATTAAATATTTTAGTAGTCAAATTTCTATACAATAATGTTTATCTTATTATACGAATAGTTGAGCACGCAGATGTGTTATACATAATCATGATGTTACTGCAGTGATATGTCAAGGCGAAAGTAAGCTTAACACGGTCACTGTGGCAATAATTCGCTTCTACTCTTTGGTAGTTGACGTAATGTTTGGATAAAAAGTAAATGACACTAAAAAAAAGATGAAAAGTAATAATGATATAATATTGTATTCTATGACCGATATCTACGAGGCATCTGCGACGCTAAAACCGAGAATGAGTACTATCCATATCACTAAGTATGTCGTTGCAATAAGTCACAGTGGATAAGAAACAGTGATTTTGTGCCAATCTGCATTGGCGAGCTCAAAAAATAAAACACGGTTCGTTTCTTTTTGTTGACAAATTTCTTATTGCGCTCATGCACGAATATCTATTCCATTCAACGTGATATTTCCACACTTGGCAGATGAATGTTACTTTGTGTATGACTTATTTACTGGTTTTACGTGGTGGTCAACATGCACCCCCTTGTAATGTAGATATTTTCACAAAAAATACTATAAAGGAACAGAAGACATACACATTGTAAACACTTATTGTTAACATGTATGGATTCAAATCTTGCTTTCATGTCAACTTCAAACTTATAAGTGTACGGCTTGCAGGTTCGTATTTAACAAGGTACTTCTCGGTTACAAGTAAATTCTGTACATATAGGTACTTCAACAGAAACATAACCATATATCACGAATCGACAAAGCAAATGCACAGTCTATTATTAAGAAGCCACCCAATGAGAAAGGAACATTGGATAAATCAATTCAAACCATTGGCTGAAAAGAAAGTATAATTATTATAACCAGGCATCGTAATACGGTCAGTAATCGCATTGAGGAGGGCATTTACAACATAACACGTCAGCAAAACATACAATATATCACATTATTGTTACTAAGAATGCGTGTATACCACATTTCATAAGAAAATCTGGGTAATATGGTCTAGCAGACAAGTCTAAGTAGAAATCAGATTATCGACGATTGCACTAGTACAAATATGTAGGGTCATTTTATTAATGTACCGTTTCTTTGCAAATGCACCCTCGTATTTCTTAAAGGACTTCAATGTGTGACAATAGCAAACATGTTTGTCTCCAGATGCATGCGGTTACAATTCTTTTTGTAAACATCAGTAATCTGTAAGTATCAGGACTCATTGATGTCTGAAGACTTAAACTTCGTCTGTATGTCATTTTACTAAGAGATGTCCATGAAACAATCTTGTATTCACTTATTTTTGTTACATTTGACGTCGTAATGACATAAAGTTGATCGAGAACAATAGTCTATGTTATCGACAGTGTGCTATTATATAGTCACCAATTCAGACTACATAATGGCAGCTAACATATAGAACTTCCTGCAATCATAGTATGGCAATTGCATACACTATGGAAAGAAAATAGACAGCACTTGGTTGACAATTCGTATCATTATCCCCATTGAGGAACCATATACAATTTAGTTAGTCTAAAGGCTCCTACTTCGGCTGTGACTGACTTGCAGTCAGAGTAGTTTGTCATATTTTTAGCTGTTATTATCAATTCCTTATAACATCACGCTGAGGTAATATGTAAGTGGAGTTAAAGCAATTAACTCATAATGAAGCAATTACAACTTAATTTTTAATACAAAATTTATTTTTCGAGCCAGTTACATGACAAGGAAACACATGCAGTTGACATGCTACCATACAACTTTGTGCAAGGACATTTGGAACTAGAGAGAGATAACCAATGAATGTACTGAACGTAGGTAGATGTAATTGATATATAAGAACACATCTTATAACGCCAACCTTTGCAGAAATCTAATTAATGTCAAGAAGAAGTATTGGTGTGGCTTTAACAGTACTGACTTCCCCCCGAATGACTTCGACATTCATTACAAAACATCAACAAGCGTCTCATTTCTGAGTGATTAAGTCGTCTGTGTTCACCACTAACCTTTGGAAACAAGTGAATAAAAACGTCATACGTTTTGTCCGTAGGCTGTTGGTAAACGCGTTCTAAGAAACAGTATTAAAGACACATTATATTTCTGATAAATTCTGAATGTGAAGGAAATATATTAATTTTGTTGAGTACATTAAAACATCAATTCGATTTGAGGCTAAGTAAATGCATGAAATAAAAGCGATGCTGTAAATCGGTACACCAATATGTTATAGTAATAAACTAGGCAAAATTTACTTCTGCTGAAATATGAATGATTTAGTGGTTCGATATTTATACAAAGCGATACTACATTTGTTATGGTTAAAAATTTACAGACATTCCTGAACACGTCCATTTCGTTATCTTTATCAAATCACAGTTATATGGACACATTTAAAATCTTTTAGATATTTTCTACCTTCTCATGTACTATTGTTAGCTTACTTTTGAAAGGTAGTTATGGCTCTTACCAAATGAACATGTTTGAACGCATGTAAGTGGAACTACCATTAACAAACTAACTTCCTATGAGTAATTATAACCAACTAGTAAACAGTTACTGAATGTAAAGTGAGTGTTATTCTTATATGGGTGTTCTATGGATAGCACTGCCATGCATACTTAATTTCGCATGGTCGAGCTTTAAATGGCGTTAAGAAACCGGAACATACTAACAACATAGTTGTAACTTAAAATATGTGTTATCATGAACACAGTAATATGTTTCAAAGTAGTTATATTAACATTATACATGCGAATCTAACGTACACGAAATCGATATGAAGTATCTTATGCACCAAGTGCAAATACAAGACTTACACACAATCATTAAAAGAGAACATTCTGCATTTATTATTTCAATCTTTGATAGACAGTCTACGCTACCGCACTGAATCACTTTACAAATTGGTCTGGTATTTTACGTTTTCATAATGTTTAGCAGCGTAATGATTCGACGCACGTCATTATCCAAATCTGAATTTTATTGATTCATTGTGTAAGATTAGAATCGATTTGACGTAGATACAATGAAGTAACATTTTTAATGTTCGCATGTGTAATGTCAAAACCAGCCGTAATAAAAATTGATTATAACACTATATCGAAGATAACTACATAAACGTTTGCAATGAGTCCCTCTTGGTTGACACGACATTTATGGAAATATTTTGTCACGTTATCTGAAAAAAATGCATAAATCATTACAACGTTTAGTGTTGCGTATTGGGACGTATGGTTTAGTAAGTGTTTTGATCTCATTCGTGTACCCCGTTTAATTGTTCATTTGATTTTATGATGTACTGTCTGATTTGGCGTGGTATTGTATCGTTATCCGTTTTTTCAAAACCTGGGTTTTTATCAGTGTTTAATTTCACAAAATCATGTCTCGACTGGAACCAATCAGTGCCTTCAAAATCAATGGCAAATCTTACAGGAGGAGAAAATACAACAACTTTAGTTAATCAAAAGTTATAATGAAAACCGATCTTGTGGTTTTATATATTCTTGCACATTTATCAGACACCATCAGAAACACATGTATATAATACATAAAATGCTGTAAAATTCACTGGGTCATATTAACTCGGTCGATGTGGTAACAATTAAATGCTATCACGATTTCAGTATGTCACTGTCAGTAAGTTTACTTCAAGAAAGATTGAATGTATTTAATGTTAGTATTTCATACGGGAATTTCCTGGATAATGAACTTAATTCAAAGAAATATGTTTTTACTGAAGATAATGAGGCATGGGGACTTCTCTGTATGTCGTTTCTTGATAAATCATGTTACGTTTTACATACCCAATGCAGTCGTAATGGACAGATAATTGAGTTTAAAATTGAGCACTTAAAATAATTATAGATCGGATACATTTCACGACTTGGAATGAATCATCATCTCGCATTTATAAATGTTACATTGGAATAAATTACACATTTTTTATAGAACATGTAATGTCCTTCTTTCTAAGTCATTTTATTCAGTTTTAAGCCTGCCTACATAACAAAATATAAGCAATGGTGTCAATAAACTCTCCTTATAGTAATATATAAAATAAATATATCCTGATCGCCAATGAGTTCAGCTATATGCACAATCTGAAATACTTCAAACTATACTGTTGGTGTTCTTTTAGCCGATGCTGTTGCACCAGTCAGTCAGTTACCAGTGCGCTCATTTTGATTACATAGGTTTATGTACAATTATGTCCTTGACATCTGTAAATGAAACAAAACTCTCACCAGTCACCATTGTTCAAATGCTAAAAGCCATTTTGACATCAAATTATTTCTATCTAAAAGAATGACTTTCATTGGTTATTATCCGGACAGTTGAACAAGCAGATGCGTTTCTTAAAACATATGAAACCGCTGTTTAACTGGAAACCAAGTGTAAATATAAAACATTGGAATCATGTCCAAGGTAAATGGAGCGTACACAAAAGCATTCTATAATGTCACATCCACAGTAAATCAACTCGAAGGTTAAAACACGATTCACACATATCAAGGTCAGCGAAGATCAGCGTATGACATCTATATATGTTAACCCGATGGCCAGCAAGCACCAATCAAGATGTGAACTATACTGTAAAACCGTAACGAACAGGGAAGATGCCAGTGCGCATTTTAAAAATAATACTAAAAATACGTAACAACTGTCTACATATTTTCTAGAACTGTAACATGATCACGAAAAAGTGATGATGTAATTTCAACAACCAGCACCAGCTTCCCCTGTGATAACATTGGTATTTCAAACTGACACCACGCGTCTCGTTTCTGCGTGAATAATTCATTAATGCAAACCACTGACCTTTGTATAAAATGCAATACTTTGTATTCGTAGGCTGTCGGTAAACGCCTTATATCAAACACTTCTAGTGGAACACTCATGCAGCTGCCAAGTTCGTCAAGATGACGAAAACAAAATTAAAACGAATGGGAACACAATTTTCACGCCATGAATACGTAATTTCCTACACATCTAGCAGCAACCAATGTGTAGTGAGGCCACTCTAGTTCAAAACATAACCGACGATGGTATACTATACTTTTATATATCAATTATTCAAACATGAACTTGTCAAAGGCTGCTTGAGTGGCCGTTGATTGCAAGACAAATAATGACAAATACGAAACAAAACGTTGCCAAAAAGAATCAACACACTCATCAGATAAGTAAGCCTAAGAATGTAAGGGCTTGTTTCTGCGTTATTTACCAACAAATGCAAACCATTTACAACATAAACAGGGTCGTATTGAATGTGCTCCTGCTATAATTTTGAAAAATAGAATAACATCTCCTTGACAAGCACGTTTTCAAAAAGAGAATGTATGACGTAATATATCATTGAATATTGATGGGAATAAAGTAGGCAATTTGTTGGTGAGTACAGAATACAACGATATTTATTTCGGCTGAATATAGTCTTTGGGATACAAATCTCGTCTGTAATCGTTCATGGAAAAGTTTAGAAAGCATTGGTTTGATTAAAGTACGATATTAAATAGTTTCCGTCTGATGAACACAAATGGAAGCAAATGCTTTTACGTCTTCCTTTAAACATTTAAATTACTATACTATTTAAACAAGATAACCACAGCAATAGATGAAATGTTCTTGCAACAATACATATCGATGATAACACTGTTTAAGGCGACGAACATAATGCTGAATAACCTGAAACTGATATAAAGTTTGTATCTGGAAAGTATTTTCATGACAATGGTAAGATTGTCGTTTCCAAATATGTTTCTTCAAACAGACGTATTTACAGTTGCCTAAATGTCGTGCATCGTCTCAACGCCAACCTTTCCCGAGCTCAATTTCTATGACGTTATATCTTATAATGTTGTCTAAAACCAGATACATTAACCATTTTTTCAAAATTGTATGAAATTGAAATATGCTTGAAGCATGTTGAATTCCCAAAGGCTGGCAAATTGGCGTTAGTCCGATAGTTCTTGGCTGCGATTGAAGATGATGTTTTTAAATAGAATATTCTAAATTGTTTAAACCTCACTGTTTGAAACTTTGGATATACGGTAATATCTTTACTGTACAAATCATTCATATGAAAACAAATCAAACATGCTTGCTGTTGTTTCTATGAGCTGAATCTTATTAGCAACCTATGTGATTCAATAAACCTAATAAGATGAATAACGCACTTTTATGCATCTGCAACTATGTTGTTATTTCTATTGAAGCATTTCTATTAATATTTCATCATATTCTATAAATATTCTGGACATGCTTTTATAAGTATTGGCAAGAGGGTTTGCATAAATCATTTTCCGAGCAGACATATTATCTGAGGCATTCAATTTGGAACAGCATTTATTGATGAATTGATAAGTGGTGATATGTTTGCCAGCATGAAAAGTTTGTAAAATAAAACAACTAAATATCCATAACAGTGTGTATATAATTTGCAAATGACTATCAACTAATTATTATCTTCAAATACTCAATGACAATTCTACGAATACAATACTTACAACTTGGAAGAAAATAATCCCAAACATTGACTCACTTCACTTATTGATAATTTTGTTACATAGTATCATCTAGTGATTAGAAGTGTCATATTGGTTGTAACGATTCATCACATTAGTGGTTTTATTACTTCATCCTGTAGGATCACAAACGATTAGATTGGCGTTTTAGTGTTATCACATGTATTAGTTTTCACAACGAGCCGTCGTTATCCTTAATTCCCACACAACAGCGAAAATAATCACATAAACTGTAGCAAAGAGTCCCTCTTGGTTTGGCACGACATTTATAGGAATAATTTGTCACGTTTTCTGAAGAAAAATAATAAATTAATAAAATGTTCCGTGTTAGGCTTGTGACATAATTATGTTTGTGCTCTGTATTGTTTTGTTCCTCTTCTGGATGCTGCTGTGAACTGCCATCAATGTCCGAATTTGCATTAGTGTTTGTTGTTACCAGGTATCCAAGTTTTAATACCATTGATACTTCCCTCAATTTCTACAAATTATTGTCTTACGAAATTTGAATTTAGCAATGTGTTAATTGTCATATCTGCATAGTTATCTTCTTTTATTGCCCTTACTTCCAAGAAACCGTTGACGTAATCTAACGATAGTTTCATTTCCTTGAAATTAGTTTCACTCTTGTATTGTTCTAATGTGGCAAAATAAATCCATGTAATGAACGGCATCTCCCCAATCCCTCGACAAAGGCGTTACATATGACACACAGACAATTAAACGTTGTTCCAAACGTATGGATGCCTTAATGGAAGACTTAATCTGGATTCGAATGAGAAGGTCGTAAGTACACAATTGATATTTTAGTGCCAATTTCCATGAAAATAAGCGCATAAAAAGTGCCTTTTCAAGCTGAATCTAAATATATATAGATCAGTATTATTCTTAGCCAGCGATAAGAAGTATTGCTATTCGTGTCAATCAGTAAGAAGGCTATGTTTATATCAAGCATAAACGGGAAACTGGTTTCTCTTCTCTCAGACCCTCGTGGCGATGGATAACATTAGGAATGAGGTTTTGAGAGTGATTAATATAAGTTGAATAAACTTGATTCACAAGCGAACTTAAATAAATTAGTATAAACTTAACTAATAAGAACGAAATGTTTACTTTGTTTTCTCGTCAAAAGGACATTGCAACCATGCGTAACTGATTGATACATGTTAGAAATATAATTGCTTGAATAGTTGTACCAATATATAATGCATGTATATAATAATATAAAATCTGCACCTTATGGAGCTTCTGTTAGGCCCTTTTGCATGAAAATTGGAACTTGTCATGTTGACCAAAATGAAGTTGATAAGCTTGTTTTTTCCGTAAGGAGAGAGTAATGTTCTTGTTTTCGAAAAATAGAATTGTTTATTATTACGACCTACTCATTTTAAGCCAGCAGTATACCATTTTGATCTAATGCTTCTGTTCAGGAATGCGTTCAATGATTATGTCTGTGTCCCTTGTTCTTCAATGATAAATGACATATGTACCCACGAACCAACATACTGTTCCCCTAATTTATAACCTAAACACACACACCATAGCTACATAAATTTAATATTACACTATCTGAGTTTCATTAACTCTGAATCATGTGAAGTGAGATAAAAGTAATTAACATGCTAACGTCCTATTTGCTTTATACACGACTGGAAATACCATATCGATCATTGTGTCTTGTACAAAAAGTTGTTATGCTAGTATTCGTGTTAGTGCTTAAAAAATTTCGCATATTAAGTTCTGACCATATAGCTGCAAATGGATATGCTATTGTACAAGCTCGCATTTTCAAAAAAAAAATTATACCAGTTCATAGGTGATCTTGTATTAGTGCTAATTGCATACCATTTTCATTAAACGAGTTGACAAAACAACATGTCAATACGCCCTGTCAATAAAAATGAATTTAATAATGAGCACGAATGAAAGATTCTATTTATTATTTAACCTAAGTAAACGCTAATTTAAGATATATTTGATATTTAAAATGTATGCTGCATAGGTTCATGAGGTTTCAAGAACAAATTAGTGGCACTTGGAGCGTGACGCATAGACGTCATGTGTCAACCAAGTCATAGACTGGCTAACGTCGGTCAAGCTTATTTGCATATTTCTGGAACAGGCTGGAAGTGCATTACGATAATATTTCCGACACGTCTTTCTGGCCCTCGCAACACGCAGATAATGTTGTTCAATGACATTATCCAGAGGCAGACACAATAAAATAACTTTCTGGTAATATGCAGCAACATCAAAGTACTTTTTATGACCATTATGTATTTGTGCAAGAATATATCCGCATTCATAATGTTTCAAGACTATATTCATGTGCTTACACTGCCTCTCAAGCAAAACAAAATTCGAACGAATAAAAAAATATGTTTTTTAACAAACCTTGAGCAGTTTGGTTTGTATTAACAAGTAGAAGCACATAGAAACATATCATTGAGCATGCGTTTTTTAACTACAGCAACTGTAGATGTAAATATAAGGTTAGAATAACAGTAATACCACATAAATCATAATGGACGTTATTAGGAAACTTGTTTGCTCTAAATAATTGAATATCAGTGACTATAAGTGTCATAGATGTTTTATCAACTCTTCAAATAGATCAATGTTACAAGTTTCATTGATTAATGTTGAATAAAATAAGGAAGTCGAATTCTCAACATCGCTTTACGTTCCATTAAATCGTATACTTCATGCACAATGGTGTATCAAAACATACAATTGTTTACATTCATACGGGACCTTCACTTAAATATCAAATTATCTCCAGACTGGAACATTTATACGCGTCAGATAACAAAATCAATTTACAGTAACAACATGTCTCGCCCACGCCCACAACATGTTACTAATTGAGATTCTAATTTTCATATCGAACGAAGTGTTGCCGCCGAACAAGCCCTAAATCAATCTAAGTGATAATAGTTGAAATATCTATTGAATCACTCGTCTACCAAAGACCAGATACATTATATTTTGGGAGATTGAAAAAGTCATTGCATGTTAAGACATTGCAGTCTGGTGTCACCAGGTTGGTGTGAAAAGGCAAATAGAACAAGATACTGAATGATCTAGTCTAAAATCAAACATGGAAATAAGCAATAAGAACACGTTTAATGATATAGTTGTGGTTCTGACCTGTCTATTACTAGTATCAAACAATGGAACATGCGTCATTGCATAAATCCTTATTGTTGTACCCTTTTACACTCCAATGAATAATGCAAACAAAAAGTTATTTTTTAAAAGATAAATTGATCGATATTGCTTTCAAATATGTATTCAAATCTATTGCTAGCTTAATGGATAATAGCAACTATTGCATCGTTTTAAACACATTCACGTACTAAAATTAATAGCTGTTATAGAATATACCAGTGTACGGTATTTTGGGTAGATTAACGTATGTGATTAAGTAGTTTTCTCAAGTGACCACGAACACAAGCAAAAGCTATAAAGTATCTTCTTACATAAAACAATATCACAAGTAAGAGGTTATAAGATCAGCGAAAACGTTTTCTTGCGAACGCGCCATTATTAATGTCGAGTAAGCTCCAAAGATTTGGTGTAGCTCCTCAATACAGATACCTTTTTGTTTTGTATTCCCCTCTGTGTGACTGTTATCTCAAAACAGTTTTCTGCACACAGTACATGTATAAAGGTTATTCAGAAATAAAAAAACAAACAAGATTTTTCTAATTTGCAAACAAGCTCTAGCTATATCAAGTTACGTCTCGGTGTAAACTATCTGTTTGTCCTGTGTTTGCCCAGCATTGGTTCGGTTACTTTAATGCATTCAAAAGGTAGTGTATAATGTTTCTTTCGAGTGCTCTACGTCTTGTGAATAGTGTAAGTATGGAGTTCAATTCTTTTCTGTTCAGTTATGTCTGTCACGCAAGCATAGTTCTTAGCATAATATAACGCTGAAACAACATGATAGGGTCAATGTTCAATGTACAGCTATAAACTCTCGTGGAAATAAAGGGTTATGTTCGACCTGGTGAGGAAGTCTAGAACCGATATTACGTGGGTATATCCAAAAGTTATGTCACTCCTCCCGTGGTTTATTTTTTTATAGGCCGATATGCATAAATATGATATCAAAATGTTCAACAATTCAATTCTGATTAATATATAACGTGCTGCATTATTCGATTTTCATAACTGGATTATATGAACATTTAAAATATACCTATGACGTCATATCGCCGCACACGAAAATTACGATTGTTTCATTATCATAACAATTTTCTTGTATGCCTTTTTAATGAACTTAATTCTCGAAAGCAGACCATATTTTCGTGACGTGATGAAAGAAATGTGCTGTGTCTGCTGCTAAAACATCATTAAGGTCACTCTCCTTTGAAACTCGCAATTTATTTTCAACGCATTGATTACTTAGCGAAAACACGGCAGATTTGTAACAAAAAGACGCTGCGCGAAGTACTGCACTTTTTCCTAAAAGTTATGAAAGTCACCTACTGAAACTTTAGTTACATAAGGCGGCAACATATGCTCTGACATGTGTATGTAGTATAAGCTTTTAAGGGGGCATTGATCACCAAATCATTTTCGATAGAGAGTTATATGAACGGTTTTTGGTAGATCCGAAAAGAACACCAATAGTATTTTTAACGCCGTCAATTCAATTCGACGTTCTAAACTGCAATCATTATGTGGTGAGTTAGAAGTTTTGCTGTGGGACAATTTTTAGGACACTTAAACATAATTTGATTTCGCAGGGAGTAAGTGTCGGGTGTGTTACACATTTTTAAAGGTCTTGGAAATGTCTGGATGGTTTATGAGTCGTTAGAATTAACCAGGGATGAACTTTTACTGTATGAGTAGGTGTCAGCAAGTAACGTCATTGTGACGTCGGACTTGCGGCAATGTCCGTAAGTATGTCTCAAGTAAATGTTCATATCTCCAGAACTATTATGTGCATTGTTGTGAAATATGGTCATCATATTCAAATTAGACTGCAGTTACGGTGAGAAAAATTTCGTGGTTTTACTGACATTATGCACGATTTTATAGCATCAGTGCCATTACTTTTGGATATACCCTCGTATTTGGCAACATTTGATGTTTTTTATTGTTATTATTTCTTGATTTTATCAACATCACGACCACAATCAACAATAAAGTGTACGTCTAAAGGCAAAGTATATATTCGTTTCAAATAGAATAATATTCTGAAAGAATAAGTGAATTGGTTTAAATGTATGTGCTGTTGTGCGTTACGTTTAGACATTATACATGTATGTGGTCCACTAGTTGTACCAGACACTACAAAGCTTTGATATAACCTGCGTTTAGTACCAATGTGAAGTATATCTAATAAAAGTAAGTTTGTTTAAGTAGCACATGGATACACGTTTATTGTTATACTGACCATTAGTTATAGCACTCAATTGTACGCTCGATAAACGATATCCCAGTAAAATAGAATACATCAAGACTTATATGAATCCCGATAGAAAACTAAAACACTATGGTGTCACACAAGCACGTCATTCTATGATTGATTTACTGAATGTAGATTCAGGATATATGGAACACTTTTATTGTTTCCATGTAATATAGTATCGTAAATCGTAGTATCACGCCCAAATGAAAGTAATTAAAACGAATACTATCGCTTAGAGCGGAGTGAATATTTTCATTGTATG
This sequence comes from Spisula subtruncata, assembly GCA_963678985.1. Lineage (NCBI taxonomy): Eukaryota > Metazoa > Mollusca > Bivalvia > Venerida > Mactridae > Spisula > Spisula subtruncata. The sequence continues at coordinate 9,658,552 of OY787661.1, read as the reverse complement.
ACATCAAGCTACTCACTTCAAATTCAAAAATTTAGATTAGAAAAATAAATGTCATTAGATTCCGTAATATAACACCTGCCTACACAAGTCATCTAGTATTATTTTATACGTAGTAATTAGCATCTGGGTCATCGGTGTAATTGACAGTAAGGTACGGTAGTTTATAAATAGAATAGCAAAACTAATGAACAACAACTGTATACTGATTGCTTTGGAGCATTAAATGACAATACCAAAGTGAAAACAAACAATACAGCATGTACTTAAATATTAATTATTTCTATTATCGATTGTTAGCTTGATTGCACTTTACTAATTGGCCATTTGATAGAACTTGGATCCGTAAATAGTAGTAATGAAACTGTAACATGTATAATAGTCAATTGTATATAGCTACCTTGCTTTCAATAGCTCAGATAATCGGTTTCAGTTTTATTAGGTTCATGCTATTAGCTTAGAGTTTATAAATAGGTAGATGTATTTGTGTCAATAGCGCTGCACATGCGCATGCACCAATAATATTTGATATGAATAGAATTATATGACCTGAATAACATTTTCGTTGTGTAGTCATTCGGACCCAATTCAATCACGCGCGTACATAACCCTTAAATGTATAAATACATGTGTATAATATTGAACGTCAACTTTTCCATTTAGTAATATTCAAATTACCCTAAATATTGTGATCCATTCTGTCAACCATGTATATATTAAATATTTGCCATTGTCCTCAAACGCAAACACACTAACATAATAACGTTCTCTATATCTAGAATATACGACTAATATTGTAGTACAAGAAGGTTTCACGTTGTCTGCGAAAGACAAGTTAATGAATGGTGACAGCGTTGTTATTATTAAATTATCTGTAATGTCTTTGTCAACGTTGCTACTTTGAACAAATTACCCTAGATACAAGTTTATGTCTTGTTCATACTAACAATATGAATGTTACTCAGTCATCATAGTAATATATGTGAATACTGAACTATATATGTAGTAGAGAGAATGAAATACAATGAGTACACAATCGAACATGAAAGGCAACTTGCAAAAGACACAAAAGAGCGTAAAACACAGAAATGTGTACAAATCCCCAGCTCAGCATGAAACTGGCCTAGTGGCAAATGACATTTGCTGAATAATACTTATTACAGCTTATGATTGACTATGTATGTTTGATAATGATATCATAATATTTGCTGTGTTTTGGAGATTGCAAGTTTTACATGTAAGACCCGACGGTACAATGGAGATAAGGTTGGAAATTGCCGAGTTGTGTGTTGGTTATCCTACATTCGACGTTCACAGTGACTAGAAGTATATTGCATGAACACATACATTCATTAATTGTATGATTCGTGAAATTTCTATAGGTGGCCCAATTATTAGAAAGATCAGGGTAGTTATAATGTCAAAGGGTGCTTGTCGGCTTATCAGCTGAAAAGATCCTTAGAAAGTTGGTAACTTTACTTTAATATTTGGGATAGTATATAATGAGGTGTAAGTTACTAAGCTTACATTTGCTCAGAGTATAATACTCATTTCAAATTCAAGACTATGGCTGTCTGAGATTGTTAAAACATTTCTTTGAATTATTCCGTCACATTTGTTATTATAATTATGGAAAGAATAATGTCATGAAAGTAGCTTACAGAATGGTAATGTTACTGATGTGAATAATACATTTCACTGATATACGCACAACGACTTCTGACCGTGACAAAAAATTTTCGATTGAGACTCTTATTACGCGTAAGGCGATTGCCATGGTTTCCAAAGGAAACGACATACTTGCGTTAATTTCTTAGACAGTTTAGTGTCAAATCCTCATTCGGTTGATGTGATGAAATGAGAAAATACATTTTATTTTTAAAGATTTTAATACCCATTGTTATGATGAATTCGTCAATCTCGGCGTCTTTATGTCTGGTGTTTCGATGATAAATGTTGGTATTTAATCTCATAAATATCATTAAGATTGACATTTCAATGATACAAAGTATCTATATTCAATTTCTAAAATTGTTACCATTAAAATGGTTATTGAAATATTTATGTTCTGAAAAAACAAAATGTAATCAACATTGGTTGTAACATTGTCATAGAATTTACAACAAATCATACAACAAATGTTAAAAGCGTCTACAACGTTATAAAATTGACATAAAACAAACTCACACGGTATAACCGGATGCGTGCTCGGACGAGTGATACGTTACGGGCGAGGTAAATATTGATGACGGGTTCGTAGTGGGTTTATATTTCTTACCAGAACTTATCGATTTCGATATTTCTTTTGGATCTAGCGATTTGTGAATGACCACGAAGGTTAAAATGTACTATTCACGCAGCCTCGCATGCTATCTTTGCGGAATAAATCTAATAGAGCCTGTTTATACACGACACGCGGAAACTATTGATCAATTCTCACATACATTGTTCGAAAATCAACAGTTTGCACTAGTATTGAACTATTTAACCTCAGAGATCTAACAAAAATTCATCAATGAACAATTCTGTAAAGTTACTGCTCTGTCCGCGCCCCGAAACCAAAGATTGACCCCTTCAAAGACACCCTAGTATGCGCAAAAATGATGCCGTTTACGGCCGAGGAGATGTTTGTGATGATGACGTTTACGGACGAAAAATATGGATAACGTTTACGGCCGAGGAAATACTTACTAAAATGTGTCATTTTTCGCAGTTTCAATGGTTTATTCACCGGTAAAGTATGGAATATTCGCCCAGTCTACATTCCAATGGACATTTCGTTACCAGAAAATGTTGGATAGGATTGTCTTTCACTTATGTGATAGCTATATATTTGATATAAAACTTCATTTCAGAGATCTACGACTTTACAAGACAGGCATTTGTTTGTCTGTGAAGTTAAATAGTTCAATACTAGCGCAAACCGTTAAATTTCAGGCAATGTATGTGAGAATTGAGCATTATTTTCTGAGTAGGCTATATCAGATTTATTCCGCAAAGATGACATGCGAGGCTGTGTGAATAGTATATTTAAACCTTCATGGTCATTCACAAATTGCTAGATCCGAAAGAAATATCGAAATCGATCAGTTCTGTTAAGAAATATAACCCCACTACTTACCCGTCAGCAGTATTTACCTAGGCCGTAACGAAGTTATCATGGTCTTACCAAAAGGCAATAGTAAAATCTGGAACATATTTGTAGTATGTACTCAGCAGACGACAACAAAGAACACAGTAATATATTCACGCGATACCTACAACCTTATTTACAAATGAATTAGGGATAAGGACTCGTTGACTCGTTAATAAACAAGCCTTAGTCGTACATAATAAAAGTCGACCTACCTGATCAAATATAAGTGTGTCAGTCACTTGGCCAAGTTCGACAATGAATATGAAAGTTGCAAAATGTCACGGGAGATTGGCCAAGCAACAAATTACTTGGCTACTGTGAACAATTGTCCTGAAAATAAATATTAAATAGTTTTAATGTTAAGGTTTAAGGTACATATTTCATGTTCAACAATCGTGTCTCTTCTGACCTTATACGTATAATGCCAATACATGTACATGTATAACACAATTCACGCCAATCTCCCGTACGCACAATACTCACCAGAAAACATATGTTGAATAATGTATTGTCTACAGTTATAAATCTCCAGTATATCATATACATATATTGCGAGTCTTGTTTCCATTTACTAATGAAAAATCGTCTTGTTGAACAACAAGCCAGACACACTGACCCAGGAAAGCGGCGCTTAAGTTCCGATTATTGAACAGTACCCATCAGGTCAAGTTTCTATTTATATGTTAAATGTAGACATACGAGGGCCCATCAATAAGTTCGTGATTTTCTTTAAATTGTATCCTACTCGGACTGTTAGTCACATATGTTGTCGTGTTCCTTGACAGTGTTGACCTTTCCCGTGCTCTACTTAATATGTGAATTATGCTTTATAAGGTCTGTGTTTGTGTCATAGACTATAAATATGCTCTCTTAATATATACATACTATGCTTTACAGTATCAATTCCACATAAGATAAACTAAATATATACCAATACTACCATACCTTATAAACTATAAATAAACTTACTACTTAATAAATAAATAGATAGATAAATAAGAATATAAATTATAATAACAGCACTATTTCACATACTATATAAACCCATATTTTCCCTATATGCCCACTATATCCAGTCCTATATAAAGTGTTTGACCATATAAACTTTTATACATCTCTAACCTATAAACTGATGAGGCTACCTATATTGTATGCTTCGGTTCATTCTAGTTATAGTATAGTATAGCCACATTGGTTTATTTGACCGTTTGATGTAATAAATAATTAATGTCTTTGACATTGTTGTTTCAGGTTAGTTTTGTATTTTAGTTACATTTATTGTCCTAAAAGCATAATTGTGTTCCATGTTTATTTCGTTTGTTAATTCGACTTTATATATTTTTGTAAGCCACGTGTCTCACTGGTCTTAGTGTTTGATATTAACAAAGTGTATACATGTATGTTAATTTATGTTATTGAATGCTTTGGCATTCTAGTTATAGTAGCCCGTCCTACGGACGTGTACTCAGTATATTGCCTCATTGGTTTATTTGACCGTTTTATGTAATAAATAATTAATGTCTTTGACATTGTTGTTTCAGTAATATATCGCATCCACCATCCAGTCTGACAGAACCCACTACCTTATAAATATCGTTGTACACAACAGTACACGGTGGTACAAACCCACGCTACCGCTGAGCCCACCCGTGACATTTGTTCAAAACGATGCAATACCAATGGTTTGGTACATAATTACATTTTTCGGCGGGGACATGTAAATATAAGTGAAAACAACTGAAACAAGTTTGGGAATTATTCAAATCTACATACATGTAACATGATTTTGGCAGATTTCATTGTATTGGCATCAGTGATACTTTCCACAAATTCACGTCTCGACGTTCAGTCGCTCACTTCACCGGAGGAATTGTTGATGTTATTTAACGATAGTTTTATTTCCTTGAAATTGTTTACGACTTGTACGAAATATTGTACCAATGACAAGGTACAATTCAATTTTGTAATGCACTGCTTGACTTTAATCTATCGTCCAATCTGTTGAATTCAGCACGCAGACAATTAAAGTTGGTTCTAAGCGATATACGACGTAGATATTATGTCATACAGACCGACACATTTTAAGACGTTACATATATAAGTACATTAACACAAGGACTTAGTTAGATAAAAGATGAAAAGCTGCCACTTAAGTATGAGATGAATATTGTTGGCTTTTTATAATGGTTTCCAACAATCACACCAAGGAAATATTACACATTTAGCTTAGGATAATGTTCGCGTTAACCGGAATACATTTAAGTATGTTAACGTGAAAAAGGGCAGTGCAACGCAGAAGATACAGTTCTGTATGAAGTTAAAAAACCTTGCGAACCGTGTTGCAATAAAAAAATCGAGAAATGTTCACATCGCTGACATATTCTGTATAACTTCTAAAAACAGCTGATTTAAACGAATGGTTCTCACTACCCGTCCTATAAATCCCTTAACCTGTTATTGGGAACGATTTTTTTTTTAAATAAATGCATTTGATCAGAGATAATTGTCGTCTTCCGCTTTCAATTTTATTCGTTTGTTTATGATTGATAGGGAAGCCTTCTTCACACTTTCCATTAGCCACTTGTCTCAAATTTCGCAATGCTAGTAAAGATTTGATTGAAACTGTGTGATACACTGCTTTAGTGTCTGCACAAACCCATACAAGTTGATTCCTATATAGTTTTAAACTCTTACATTGCATCGCTTGATAAAAAGGGTTTTGTACGCGTTATTCGAAATATATTTGATAACTGTTATACATGTAGAAGAAGTTCTCAAAATACATTTTCCTAGAATGTAACGAACACTATTTACGCATAATAGTATGTGTATATAGTATTATTAAACGATTTCGCATTGTATTGCAAATTCTAAAGACAAGTAATATATACTGAAATTAATTAAACATAAATAGGCTTAAATAACACTTAACTACAAACTCTACACAAACCCAAAGGGAATGTAGTATATTATTTGTTTGAACTGACTAAAGCAAAACGCCACGTAAAAGGAAAACCATCGTCAATACTTCCAATAAAACCTTGGGATGCGCAAAAGTCTTATAGGTATTACAACATGGTGGCAATTGCAATCGGGTTTTCAAGAATTCTATATACGGATTTTGTTTTACTTCCTCGAGCTTATACATAATATTAGCGTTGACATGCTACTGGAAATCTAGTTAAATCTTCTCACAATTTAGTCAGTCTTATAATTCCCATGTCAGTTTAAATTCCGTAAATCGGCGCATAATCTGACAGACTGTATGCTTATAACAAATATGAATGTTACATTTCCTTATTATGACAACTTACAACACCAACGAGACATATTTGTTTTGACAACTAAGTACTTCATAACCCGTCAAGATAATATCCCGGTTGTATTTACAATACTAGTATCACGAAGGCAAGACACATTCTTAAAGACTTCTGTCAGTAATATTAAGCAAACGATATGCTGTCTTGTTGCCATCGAAGACACTTAATAATTACTGTCTTGGGCACTGAACTCGTTATGAAGGATTAGCATCATGGTAGTACATTTTGTGATTTCTCGAGAATTGCTTTGGGTAATTTCAGAAAAGCTTATAATTAATACATATTCGATAGAACGATTAATCTCAGAACGAAGAAGCAGACCAAAACTATCATCTTTCCAACACATATCTCGCCTTAAATTAATGGAAGTGCTTACAACAGAATTCCGCACGCACACACTGATGGCATCACAATTTAAATGTTTTATCCTTAACATGTTTTCGCTTCTTTTGCTTTAACACTTTTCTACATGACCAATACGTGCACACCCGAATGTAGTTTTGTGTGCATCGATGCTGTACACCCGCGCTGTACAAAACGCATGTACAACGTACTAAAGGTATCACGTATCGCATCTGACTTCCTTATTATAAACAACTTTATGTGCCTTCAAAATCAATGGCAAATCTTACAGGAGGAGCAAATACAACAACTTTAGATTATGAAAAATTATAATAAAAACCGATTTTGTGGTTTCATATATTGTTGTACATTTATCAGACACCATCAGTAACACCTGTACATAATACACAAACTGTTTTGCTGCATACACGGTGTCACATTAACTCCGTCGATGTGGTAAGAATTGAGTGTTATCACGATTTTAGTATGTCACTGTAATTAAGTTTACTTCAAGAAAGATTGAATGTATTTTAATGTGATTGCTACGTTTTATTGTATAGTGGTATACGGGAATGTGCTGGGTATTGCACTTAATTAATAGGAATATGTATTTGCTGAAGATAATGAGACATAGAGACTTTCTCTAGATATCGTTTTATGATATATCATGTTACGTTTTACATACCCAATGGTGTCGTAATGAACAGATAATTGTGTTTTAAAATTATAGATCGGATACATTTCACTATTTGGAATGTATCATCATCTCGCATTTTGAAAATATAACATTCAATTTGGAATAAATTACACATATGTTATAGAACATGTAATGCCCTTCCTTTACTAAATCATACGCATGCCTACATAACAAAATATAAGCAATGGTGTCAAAGTGTTGGACATAAACTATCCTTACAGTAATATATGAAATAAATACATACTAATCGCATATGAGTGCAGCTATGTGCACAATCTGAAAAACTTCAAACTATACTGTAGGTGTTCTTTTAGCCGATGCTGTTGCACCAGTCGGTTAGTTACAAATGCGCTCATTTTGATAACATAAGTTTATGTACAATTATGTCCTTGACATCTGTAAATGAAACAAAGCTCTCCCAAGTCAGTCACCGTTAAACATCTCTCATCATTTACGGTGGTTGAATATTATTCAAATGCTCAAAGCCATTTTGACATTAAATTATTTCTACCGTATAGATTGACTTTCATTGAATATTATCTGGACAGTTGAACACGCAGATGCGTTTCTTAAAACATATGAAATCACTGTTTTACTGGAAAACAAGTGAAAATATAAAACATTGAAATAATGTCCAAGGTGAATGGAGCGTAAACAATAGCATTCTATAATGTCACACCCACAGTAAATCTACTTGAAGGTTAAAACACGATTCACACGTCAAAAGGTTAGCGTAGATTAACATATGACATCTTTAGCAGTTACCCGATGGCCAGCAAGCACCTGGCAAGATGTGAACTATACTTTAAAACCGTAATGAACAGAAAAAATACCAGTACGCATTGAAAAAAAAAACACTTAGAATACGTAACAACTGTCTACATAGTTTTCTAGAACTGCAACATGGTCACGAAAAAGTGGTGTTGTAGCTTCAACAACCAGCACCAGCTTCCTATGTGATAACATTGATATGACAAACTGACACCACACGTCTCGTTTATGCATGAATAATTCATTGATGTAAACCACTGACCTTTGTATAAAATGCAATACTTTGTATTCGTAGGCTGTCGGTAAACGCCTTATATCAAACACTTCCAGTGACACACTCAGACAGCTGCCAAGTTCGCCAGGATGACGAAAACAAAATTAAAACGAATGGGAACACAATTTTCACGCCATGAATACATAATTTCCTACACATCTAGCAGCATCCAATGTGTAGTGAGGCCACTCTAGTTCAAAACATAACCGACGATGGTATTCTATACTTTTATATATCAATTATTCAAACATGAACTTATTCAAAGGGTGCTTGAGTGGCCTAAAAGCTGAAAGGAGCCTTAGAAAATTAGTATCTTAACTTAACTTATTCATTCGACCTTTGATTGCAAGACACATAATGACAAATACGAAACTAAACGTTGCCAAAAAGAAACCAACACACTCATCAGATAAGTAAGCCTAAGAATGTAAGGGCTTGTTTCTGCGGTATTTACCAACAAATGCAAACCATTTACAACATAAACCGGGTCGTATTGAATGTGCTCCTGCTATAATATTGAAAAATAGAATTACATCTCCTTGACAAGCACGTTTTCAAAAATAATTCATGACGTAATATATCATTGAATATTGATATGAATAAAGTAGGCAATTTGTCGGTGAGTACAGAATGCAACGAGATTTATTTCGGCTGAATTCTAAAATGTAATATAGTCTTGGGGATACTAATCTCGTCTGTAATCGTTCATGGAGAAGTTTAGAAACATTGCTTAAATTAAAGTGATCTATTTAATAGTTTCCGTCTCATGAATAAAAATGGAAGAAAATGCTATTAATTCTTCCGTTAAATCAATACATATCAATAACAATACTATTTATTGTATTTGAACAAGATATTCACAGGAATAGATACAATATTCTAGCAACAATGCATATCGATATAAATTGTGCAATCTCGTCTGTAATCGTTCATGGAGAAGTTTAGAAACATTGCTTTAATTAAAGTGATCTATTTAATAGTTTCCGTCTCATGAATAAAAATGGAAGAAAATGCTATTAATTCTTCCGTTAAATCAATACATATCAATAACAATACTATTTATTGTATTTGAACAAGATATTCACAGGAATAGATACAATATTCTAGCAACAATGCATATCGATATAAATTGTGCAATTGCTATTTAAAAGTCATCCAATTGTGTTATTTTCAAAACAAAGGTAAGACTTTCGTTTCCAAATCTGTTTCACAGACACAGGTATTTACTGTATCCTAAGTGTCGCACATCGCCTCAAGACCAACCGATCCGGTGCTTAATTTTCGGCGACGTCATAACTTCTATTAACTTCTATTCACTCAGCAAAATTTCTAATAGGTGACTTTTTTAACTCACATATGTTTGTGCATGACAATTGCGAAATATGTTTAGTGTACTTAACTCATTCGGCCTTACATTCTTAATCAAATTCAGATCGTGTTTTACATTGCGTCGTAACCTGTTATGGTTATGGTCCATTGTGTACGAAACAGTTTTATCTTTAATGCAAAACCTTTCAGTGGAAATGTAATAAACTGTAAAAATATTAACCAATTGTGATCGCCCAAACAAAAAATCCAACTAATATTGGTAGGATAATTGGGCGTTAAAAAGATATACAGATTTGAAGTTGAATATTCTGAAATAAACTTCCTTTTATTTGAAAAAAGAACATCGTTAAATTCTTAAAATAATGATACACATTTGTGATAAATAAATCCAATTTTTGTACATTCTTTCTTCCTTTACTATCTTCTTTGTGCTTTAATTATGGCAAGTTATCAGTGCGTTTCAACTTTACAGGCGACATTGATTTCCTTTGGCGAATAACATTGTCAGAAATCCAAATAAATCTTAAAAGTTGATGTTTTTCATTTCATTCCCCCGCCTCAACCATACAAGCTATTGGAGTATAACTTTGCGATATAAATGAATAATTGCCATATGATATGATGGTTTATTATATTTATGGTCAAAATAGGGTTATTTATAAAATTTATACATTTATCCATATGTTTTGTTTATCTGGTTCGGAGAGTCAGAATCTCAGAATCTGCATCACCTATCAATATTTGTGTTGTTTACGCATTTCTTTTACATTTACTATTGACAGAATATATTTTGAATTATCATGAGCAGGTACTATAAGGGGCGATTTTGGCCCAATGCAAGATTTTAATGAAATTTCTCTAAATGAAAGATATATACCCTCCTGCAAACGATTTTGGTATTTTAAATAATATATCTGTTCACTGTATGTTGCCATAGCAACCGTTTTTCTAATTTCTCAAAAAATCAATAATCTGTGTTTTTCTTCTAATTTGAACAAAAAAGTGATCATTGGAAGTCATGTACTTGAATATCATGATTTCTACATTTTGATTTTAAAAAAGTCAGTTTTTGTTTCCATGGCAACCATTTTTCCTTTTACTAAATATGCAAATTTGTGTTTCCATCTATTTTTTTCTGAAGTATTATTCAATATATGACATATACCATTTGTGTGTGATATATTTGAACTGTTATTACCATTTTCTGTGCTTCTGTTGCCATAGCAACCATTTACACAAATTAATAAATATGCAAAAATATACCATTTACATTGAAATTTCATTTATTATTCATACGCTTTTATTTCATATTTTGTTATTTTATCCCGAAAATATTCCACTTTAAAGTATAGTGAAACATTTGACTTTGGCTTAAATAAACTGTAAGTTACCATATCTCTGTTTCATTGATTAATCATCGAATAACATTATTATTAACATTACAGTGTGTCGATTCCAAAAAATCACACATTTATTTAATATTTTGTTAATTTTACCCAAAAATACACCTTGTTTGAAGAAAAATCTGAATCAGTAATTTTTATAACTTAGACTTTAGGTTACTATGCATCCACAACGGGTAATCATTATCACATAAAATATCGAATGAAATTGCTGGGTACCGATTCCAAAAAATCACACTTTATTTCTTATTTTATGATTTTACCCCAAAATATACATTGTTTGCAGAAAGATTTGAATCTGGAATTTGTATAACTTAGACTTTGGGTTACTATGCGACAACCAAAGCAATTAATTTTCAAATAAAGGGATTCATGACATTGCAGTGAACAGATTCCAAAAATTCACACTTTTATTTCATATTTTGTCGCTTTTATCCCAAAATAGCGTTTCTTTTGCTAAAGTCTCGTACACAATGATGTAATATATAAAACTAGACGTTTATTCGTATATACCATAGTGTTTTATTTTCAAATGACTTAACTAATGACATTGTAGTATACCGATTCCAAAAATTCACACTTTTATTTCATATTTTGTTAATTTTACCCCAAAAATATACCTGGTTTGCAGAAAGATTTGAATCTGGAATTTGTATAACTTAGACTTTAGGTTACTATGCGACAAACACAGCAATTAAATTTCAAATAAAGGGATTCATGACATTGCAGTAAACCGATTCCAAAAATTCACACTTTTATTTCATATTTTGTCACTTTTATCCCAAAATAGCGTTTCTTTTCCTTAAGCCTCGTACTCAATGCTGTAATGTATAAAACTAGATGTTTATTTGCAGATACCATAGTGATTTATTTTCAAATAACTTAACTAATGACATTGTAATATACCGATTCCAAAAATTCACACTCTCATTTAATATTTTCTTATTTTTACTAATTTTTAAAAATTAGATATCAGCACAGGCGTGTACCAACTTTATATTTTGTGTATTCATAAATAATATGATTTTCAACAATTGTACAAAATTTGGTCTTGGTACACACCTGTGCTCGTATTGCAATTTGTCATTTTATGACCATATTTTGACAAAAATTGCCTATTTTGGCCATTTAAGGGGTCAAATTAGACCCCTAATGACGTCATCCAGCTCATGTAAATTTTTGTTAACATGATAAACAGACAGTCAAGATGTGGGGTTATCGTTTTCTGTAAAGAAAACTTTCATAACATGGATTTTATTTTTGCCAAAATATTTGGGCCAAAACCACCCCTTATAGTACCTGCTCCTTTCGGCAAAATGTTAGATGACCAATTAGAAATTGTGTTCAGTGTATACCTGGCATAAACCATTTCCAAAATTGAATGAAATTGAAATAATTTATGTTTGGAACATATTTAAAACTTAAAAGCTGGCACTCTCGCTTTGTCCAAATGTATTTGGTCTATAAATAGAATATTCTTAATTGTTTAAACATCACTGTTTCAAACTTTAGATATATAGAGGATTTTGTATTTTTCCGTGTATGATCGGCTGATAATTCACCGAGTGAGCAGCTGATGTAATATTTTCACGAGTGGCGTAGCCACGAGTGAAAATATAAGTCAGCTGCTCACGAGGTGAATTATCAAACGATCATACACGGAAAAATACTAATATTCTATTTATTTCATGCTTCAAATTGCTTAAATGATGGAAATACTCAACTATATACCTCAAATGTTTTGCGTGACGTCGTTTTCCCGCCCTACACGCGTCGAGTTGCAATCAAATAGTTCTTTTGCAATGGCTTCAATTTCGTCCATTTGCTTTACATTTATGTATATATAATGTTGTGTTACTGGTTAAAGATTAAGAGAGCAAGTGAAAATACTTATTATTTTATTTTTGACGGCGAGGAAATTTGATTTTAAAAAAATAGTCCGTTTGCCGTGAAATTATGAACTGTGAAATTATGAACAGTGAAATTATCGGGAAATCCACCGTTATTCTGCCGTAAACCACCGGTAAGCATGAAATAAACGGTAATATCTATACTGTGCAAATCATTCATATGAAAATAAACCAAACATACTTGCTTCTGTATTTATGAACTGAATCTACCAAGCAACTTGAGTGACTCAATAAACCTAATAAGATGAATAACGGATATTAATGCATCTGCCTTCATGTTGTTATTTAAGCATTTCTATTAATATTTTACCATCTTCTATATATATTATGCACATAATTGTATTGTAATTGGCAAGACGTTTTAAAAAAACACTTCCAAGTCGAACTATTAATTAATTATGTTAAAAAATGATTTTGGTTTGTCTTTAGATTGTGTTGTTGTGTGTTCCTTTGAGAGCATGTTGAGCTTCGGTTGTTTCTGCTGTATAATTATTTATCAGAGCCTTAATTAGATGATATATTGCACAAATAATGTCAACTGTTATAATATTAGTGACTGTAAAATGGTATGCTCGCGCCCATACCACAACCGTGATTCATTTGTCTGAGGTAATCACATTTCTTTGGAACAATAGAAAGCATTTGCGCATGATAAATTGATTAATGGTACCTGTTATATAAATTGCATTATCCTAACGATGCTGTTTTTCCAAGCCATGATCGAGAAGTTGGTATACTGCGGGCGTAATGTTGATACCGAGTAAACACGGAACATTGCTATTAATTGAAAGGTGAGTTGATACTGTCCGTCAGTATACACACAAATTAATACTCACGTGACTAATATATTTGGACAAACCAGCTAAAAACGAACAAAGAGTGGTTTTACTTTCATATTGTTGTAGTGCTTTTGTCGCATTTGAATTCATAAGTATGTTAGTTATACTAGATGCCAAAATGATATGCAGAAATCGGACAGTGACTGAAGCACTCTATTTAACCAACCGAGCACAGAATATAATAACAACATAACCTAATTACAAGGAACAATGTACATTCATTACCTAATGAAACAATTAAACGCACAAGTCCCCGTTGTAAAATATTTGGACAGCATAGCCTTACTTATACAGTATGTAAACAAGGGTGATCCCAAGTGACTGTATGAGGCGCGGCTTTGTCTTAACCTAGGTCCCCAAGTCACCGTTGTAAAATAGCAAGAAAACATGTTTGAAGCATTTGCCAGCATGAAAGGCTGTAAAATAAAATATATAAATATGCATGCCAATGTGTATATAATTTGCAAATGAGTATCATCTAGTAATTATCGCATAAAACTCAATTAACATACTATGAATAAAACGAACACAAGTTGGATTATAATTATCCCAAACATTGCCTCAATTCACTAGTTGATAATTTTGTTACATAGTTTTATAGTGATTAGAAGAGTCATATTGGTTGTAACGATTCATCATGTTCTATGTTTTATTGCTTCATCCTGTAGGATTACAATCGACTTAGTGGGAGGCTTATGGTTATCACATGTATTAGTTTTCAAAACAAGCCGTCATAATCCTTTATTCCCACACATCAGCAAAAGTAATCACATGAACTTTAGCCAAGAGTCCATCTAGGATTAGTACGACATTTATAGGAATAATTTGTCACGATTTCTGCCGAAAAAATGATAAATTATTAAAATGTTCTGTGTTGGGCATAGTGACATAATAATGTTTTTTTGTTTGTATTGTTTTGAGTCAGTTGTAGGTTCCTAACTGCCTTTCCTATAAACCTTGTATTTGAATATGGAATCTCCGTAAATGCATAATGGTCGGAGATGAAAAAATAATTGTAGTCTGTCCAATTAAGTTTTTATATGATAGATAGTGAAGCCGTCTTACATTTTCCATTAGCCACTCGTCTCAAACTCTGCAATGCTAGCACATATTTGTTTGAAACTGTATGATAACGACGTTGACAGTGTCTGCATAAAGCCCTACCAAATGCATCATATACGTGGGTTGTCCCAGAATACCGTATACTCCTGTTATATCTTAAAAACTATCAAGTACTGTATGCCCAAATTATAATCGTCTTATACAGAAATTATTTCTAGACATCCTAGCCAAGTTTCATGATATATCTGCCAAAAACATTCAAAGTGTGTGCATTTAACGAGTACCAGGTGACGCTTTGCGGTCCACAGAACGTCAACGTCAATACACGCCAACGACGTCACGATAGCTCAGTTTTCCAAAGAACTCCCATTCGTTGGCTTTACTCTTTCAAAATTATACGCCGAAATTGTTATCAACTCTTAGGAAATATATTTAAGCTTGAGCTGACATTCTGTGCGAATAGTGTAGGAATAGTGTAGGAAGCGATCTGACGTAAGTTTTTGTTTTGATCGGTCCGTCTGATCACGTTTGTTCCGCTTCCTTTCTGTGCCAAACAAAACGTCGGGGAATCTTTAAAACAACTGCCGAATCACCCTGATGTATTGTGCTGTGGATTTTACATAATTTATCGTTCCACCGGATACTATTGTATGTTACATACGGTATAACACAATGCTTAGGAAATGGCAGTCACTCCGTAACGTCGTCTGACGTCGTGGTTTTTTTACATTGTAACGCTAACAACGTCGCTATATTACTTCATTAACTCATCAAGTATGACATCTTCACTATGAATCATTGTATAAAAGCTCGCCAAAAGATGCCAATTATTCGTGTATATATTTTGGCGCGATGCGGCTAAAACTGCTAAAATATTATTGTCATTAAATAATTAAATTCATTTTTGTGATACATACTTTTTTCGTGCTGGCCGTAAACCGATACCATGGGTTACAAATACATCCATTTATCGAATACGACGTATACTGATATCAAATCATTTTGTTAAATACACGTAATATGGTTGTAGAAATGTCCATGCAAAATTATAAAACTATACCATTATGTTGGAGTAAATAAATCAAGAATTATACGCGTTCTGTGACAACCCTCGTAGCTGGATAAAAGTTTTGTGTACGTGTTCTTGAAAGTCTGTTTAATGTCTGGTTTATAAACAGTACCCAAGTGTAATAAAATATGAAATCTTAAAAATAGTATGAAAACATTTCTTTTGTTCTGAATCTTCGATTAGAAAGGTGTTCATATACTGAAAACAACAACGAATCAATGTAGAAAGGTGACACATGATGACCATGTTTCAAAGACCTGAAGTGAATAGTTTTGGGTTTGGTATTATTTACACTAATTATAGCAAAAACCTTAAGGATAGTAACCATCGTAGATACTGCCCGTATTTATCCCTGGGATGCACAAACAGTCTCATCAGTACTATACTACTATAATGAGGTTATGTTTTTCAATGTGACCAAACTAGCGTTAATAACTCTCTGTCTTTCAGTTATTCCATAAACGGAATTAAATTTTCTTCCTTGTATTTACTGATTGCAATATATTCCGTTACGCAAAACATAAGTGTTGACATGCTATTTGAAAAGAACTAAAATATAATATGTTTTTAGAATGTCTGAAACAGCCAACGTTATTTAAAACCCTATAAACTCGCACATAATCAGACAATCTGAATTTTTATTACAAACTTTACAAATCCTGATTTTAATAACTTATTACACTAATGCTACGTATATAATACATATAAATGAAAAGCAGTATATTATGTAGAAAAAAACAGTATCTTAAACGAGTTCATAATGTATTGACTCTTGGAGATAATTTTGCCAATGTTTCATTGGTTTCTGGCATTTATGTGGGGAGCGGTGGCCTAGAGGAAGGGCGCGCGCTTCGGGATCGAGAGGTTCCCGGTTCGATCCCCCTCTGGACCACTGGTTAAAATCTCTGAGCAAGACCCATAGCTCCACTCCACCATGGTGTAAAATGGTACCTGTGAGGGCAGTGTCTATTCCTGGGCGCCGCAGATCGATGTTGGCTGCCACACCACAGGAAAGAAATAGTCTCCCCAGGGAGACACGAGTGTATGTTTCCATATATAGCCCAATGACCAGGGGAGTTAAAATGTCAAAGGGTGCCTGAGCGGCCTAACAGCTGAAAAGAGCCCTAGAAAATTGGTAACATCCTTTTTATTTATAGCAATAAACATATTCGTGCACATTTCAAAACACGTTACATATAACATACAAATGTTTCGTTGAAGGTGACACAATTTATTTACCCGCATTCTTACGTAAAAGCACAGACGTAGTTTTAAAAAGGCAGGAACATATTAGGCTTCTTAGAGGCCACTTCCTATTCCAAAAAGCCTAACATATGTTGTTCTGTTTCTATCGAAGACACTGAATGATTGCTTTTGTGTGGAGTGAGGATTATATTTTTTATAGTATATTGGGATGCCATTCTCGAGAATTGCTTTTGATACGCTATTAAATTGTTTCTGAAAAACTAAAAGCTAATATATCTATAAGACGAAACTAATTATCCAAACTTGCACCAGAATCTGTC
This sequence comes from Spisula subtruncata, assembly GCA_963678985.1. NCBI lineage: Eukaryota > Metazoa > Mollusca > Bivalvia > Venerida > Mactridae > Spisula > Spisula subtruncata. The sequence goes on along the minus strand of OY787661.1, from coordinate 9,640,877 downwards.
CAAACATAGTATTTTTAAAACAAAATGGAAGTACTAGTGCTGACAACTGAATTCCGTACAAAAAACAACGATTGAGAGTTATACATAGTGAAGATCTAGTTTATTATACGTCATATTCATTTGTGCAGTCTACCATGTCCTACACAATATATTACAATAAATTATAAATTTGTATTTTCCTTTTCTTTTACTATATAATCACGCATACTGTACTGACTGTGTGTACATGGTTGAAATCTTTCATTGGTGTTTTTTTTATTAGTGAATGAGTTTTAAGATATTGTACATATTCATCCGCATTTTTTTATCAAACAAATGTTTCTGGTTTCAACGTCGATAGTCAACCTGATAGGACGAATCACCGACTTCTGTTTCAGTCGATTGTCATTATCAAATGCTTCCGTTGAAGTTTACATAATACCTTATAATTGGAATAGGCCGTGTGGCCTCGTATATGCATGCACTTTTATGCCTTATGAGACACCATCGAAAGGACCTGTACATTCAAACTATAATATACAAAACGTTATTAATAGGGTCAAATTAACTACGTTGAAAATCATGAAATATTATTAGGAGCTCACTGTGTAACTACAATTTCGTTCGCTTCAAAATTGATTGAATCTATTTAAACCTGATTGAACACATTTTGCATGTGAATTGTACGTTACATTGTATGGTGATATATCGGAATAAATTGAATAATGCAAAAAATTCAAAGACTTGTGATATATGTAATATAACGGAAATTGATGAGACTATGGGAAACCATCTCTTGATTTTGTTTTCTGGTACGTTATAGTTTGCTATAAATATCCAAAGTTGTCGAAATGGAATAATTTTATGCGTATGATTATAATTAGAGTCAGCATTTTAAACATTAATGACATACATGTACTTTTTCTATTTAGAATATACCAATACCCTCAACAATTCGCTGGCTTAGAATAAGATGGTCGTAAGTGCCTCTTACGACCTTATACGACCTTATACGACAAATGCAAATTTGAAATCAACATCATAAAGCACTTCTTATGAGCCTATTTCCATGGCAACTTGTCATGTTGACCAAACTGAAGTTGAAAAAGCTTGTTTTACCATATGGAAAGAGTGCTTGTTAGACAGTTTTTCTTGTTTTCTCAAAATATTAATTTGAATTTGTAGTTAACGACCTTTGTATTCTAAGCCAGCGAATTTTACAATGCACTGAATTTTGGAAGTTAATTTACTACTGGCATATTGCATTTCATCAAGTATGCCTGTATTGAAAGACAAACTTCGTTATCGTGACAGACAGTAAGATGTAAATTAGGTATAATTATTATGACAAAGTATGTTATAGAATATAAGAGTCCTTGGCATTGGTGAATTGAATATATAACACTTACGGTTTGCCCTTTGAATATTCCTTGACCTTTAGATTACATGGACGTTGTTGAAATTTTATCAAATATTTTTGTAATCAAATTTCTATGCATATAATGTTTATCTAATTATACGAATAGTTGAGCAAGCAGATGTGTTGTACAAAAATATGATGACACTGCAATGATATGTCAAGGTGAAAGTAACCTTAACAATGTTACAGCGGCAACAATTCGGTTCTACCCTGTGGCAGTGGACATAATGTTTGTGTAAAATTACAAACATATATGTTACTAAAAAAAAGATAAAAAATAATAATAATATAATATTGTATTATTTGACCGACATCTACGTGATATCTGCGACGCTCTAGCCAGGAATGTGTACAAAATATACCACTAAGTATGTCGTGTCAATAAGTCATAGATTTCTCTAAAAACATTGATATTGTGCTAAGCTGTATTGGTGAGCTCTAAAAATGAAACACGGTTTGTTTCTCTTTTGTTGACAAATTTCTAATTGCGCTCATGTCCGAACATTTATACAATTCAACGTGGTGTTTCCAGACTGGGCAGATGAATGCAACATTGTGCATGACTTATTTACGGGGTTTACGTGGTGGTCAGCATGCACCCCCTTGAAATGTTGTAGATATTTTTTTTTAAATATTATAAAGGAACAGAAGACATCCACATTGTAAACACTGATTGTAAACATGTATGGATTAAAATCTTGTTTTCATGTCAGCCTCAAAATTATATGGGTACAGATTGCAGGTTCGCATGTTAACAAGGTATTTCTCGGTTACAAGTATATTCTGTACATATCAGCACTTCAACAGAAACATAACCATATATCACGAATTGACAAAGCAACTGCACAGTCTATTATTAAGAAACAACCCGATGAGAAATGAACATTGCCATAAGAATGGATTAATCAATTCAAACCATTGTCTGAAAAGAAAGTAACTTTATTTTATTTCAAGCTTATCGGTGGTTTCGGCGGAATAACGGTGGATTATTCCCCGATAATTTCACAGTCCATAGTTTCACAGTTCATAATTTCACGCCAACGGACTACTTTTTTAAAACAAATTTCCCCGCCACCAAAAATAAAATAATGAGCATTTTCACTTGTTCTCTTAATCTTTAACAAATAATAGAACTTAATATGTACATAAATGTAAAACAAATAGACGAAATTGAAGCCATTAGAGAAGAATTACTTGCTTGAAACTCGACGCGTGCATGGCGGTAAAAAAACGTCACGCAAAACATTTGAGGTATATAGTGCATTATTTCCATCATTTAAGCTATTTGAAGCATGAACTAAATATAATATTAGTATTTTACCATGTATGATCGTTTGATAATTCACCTCGTGAGCAGCTGACTTATATTTTGCTGCTCACTCGGTGAATTATCATCCGATCATACACGGAAAAATACAAATACCCTCTATATAACCAGGCATCTATGCGCCTGGCAATACGGTCAGTAACCGCATTAAGTAGGCAATTTACAACATAACACGTCAGAAAAACATATAATTTATCACATAATGGTTAGTTAGAATTTGCGTATACCACATTTCATGCACTCGATTCGATTAACCATATTTATCTGGAAAAAATCCGGGTAACATGGTCCAGCAGACAAGTCTAAGTAGAAATCAGATAATCGACAATTGCACACAGTATGTAATAGTCTGTACGGTCATTTTATTAATGTTCCGTTTCTTTGCAAATGCACCCTCGTATTTACTAAAGGACTTCATATATGTGTGACAATAGCCATCATTTTTTTGTCTCCAGATGCATGCGGTTAACTTTCTTATTGGAAACATCAGTCATCTATAAGTATCAGGACTCATTGATGTCTAAAGGGTTAAACCTCGTCTGCATGTCATTTTACAAACAGATTCCATACAACAATCTTGTATTCCCTTATATTTGTTACATTTGACGTCGTAATGACATAAAGTTGATCGAGAACAATAGACTATATTATCGACAGTGTGTTATTTAAAGTCACTTATTCAGACTACACAATGGAAGCTAATATATAGAACTTCCTGGAATGATATAATTGAAAGTGCATACAATACGGGAAGAAAATAGACAGCACTTGGTTGACAATTGGTAGCATTATGCCCGTTGATGAATCAAAATACGTTTTGTTATAGTCTACAGGCTGCTTCTCCAGCATTGTTTGACTAACACGTTGTCGGAGTAGTTTGTCATAGTTGTGTAGCTGTTTGTGATTATCAATTCATGCTAAAGATAAACCAGGATAAAACAGAACTCGTCATCTTTGCACCGAAACATCATGTCAAGGATCTTTCTGAATGCAAACTACAATTTGATGGAACAATTGTGCATGAATCAGAATTTGTGAAAATTTAGGTGCCTTCTTTGATAAAACTCTAACCATGGACAAACAAGCTAATGCAATATCCAAAACTTGTTTCTTTCATCTTCGTAACATCGGACGGATTAGACCATTCATCACCGTAAATGCCTGTAAAATACTTGTGAACTCTCTAGTGACTTCTCGACTGGACTATGCAAATGTTTTGTTATCTGGTGCCAACAGCAAGGTGATAAGTAAACTGCAACGCATCCAGAATACTGCAGCTCGTTTGATCACACAAACAAAAAAGCGTGAACACATTACTCCAATACTCCATACACTACACTGGCTTCCTGTTCCATACAGAGTACAGTACAAGATCATTCTATACGCTTTTAAAATCAGATAGGACCATGCTCCTGTCTACATGAATGAGTTGACTAGAGAATACCAGCCAACCAAGTCTTTAAGATCAGACACTGCTATGCTATTAAATATTCCTAAAGTAAAAACCAAGAATTACGGTGAAAGGCGGTTCAACAAATTTGCTGCCCCCTTATGGAACGGTCTTCCTGTGGAAATCAGGCGCATTGACTCTCTGACAGTCTTCAAAAAGACTTTAAACACACATCTGTTTAAAAGTGCATATCAGTGAATCAAGTGAAATTGTTTTAGACTTTTAATGAACTGTCAACTAGCTGACTTTCGCGTGTTAGGCGCTTTAGAGACTTGTATATAAAGCGCTATATAAATAGTTTCAACTTCAACTAAATTCCTTATAACAACACGCTGAAGTTATATGTTAGTGGAGTTAAAGCAATTAACTCATAATGAAGTAATTAGTGCCAGTAACATGACGAGGAAACATATGCAGTTGTCATGCCACCATACGATTTTGTGCAAGGACATTTGACACTAAAGAAATATACCCAATGAATTTACTGAACGTAGGTAGATGTAATTGATATATTAGAACACACCAAATAACGTCGACCTTTGTAGAAATCTAATTAATGTCAAGAAGAAGTATTGGTGTGGCTTTAACAGTACTGACTTCCCTCCCGATGACTTTGACATTCATTACAAAACATCAACAAGCGTCTCATTTCTGAGTGATTAATTCATCTTTGTTCACCACTGACCTTTGGAAACAAGTGAATAAAACGTCATACATTTTGTCTGTAGGCTGTTGGTATACGCGTCCTATGAAGCAGTATTAGAGACACATTTATGCAGCTGTTTATGTATCCCAAATAAATGAGAGCTTAAACAAAAATAAAATGATTCACACCGGAAAAGCGTTACAAGTTGATTCCTGCAGCAAAATGAAGTTCCCGGTGGGATTTTCTCATACCTTTTTTGATGAAACTCACATGAATTTTAAATCAGCCTCTTTTTAAAGGAATTTGTTGCGTAATGGTTCTAAACAAATGTACAAGTTTATAAGCATATATGTGATACTACCATTAATGAAATTCCTATATACACGTGTGTAATTTTAACCAACCATTAAAATAGAGAACACATTGAATGTAAATACGGGTATTATTCTAATATTGATGTATCATGGACAGCACTGTTCAAATATCACATGGTCAAGCTTAAATTTGCGTTTTTCCGGAACATACTAACATCATAGTTAATACTTAAAATATGTAATATGTTTCAAAGACGTTTAAGTAAAACGATGCTTGTATTTGCGAATCTAATGTACACGGAATCGATATTAAGTATCTTATTGCACCCAATGCCAATACAAGACTAACACACAATCATTAATAGAGAACGTTCTGCATTTATTATTTCAATCTCTGACATTTTACGCTACCACACTGAATTACTTTACACATTGGTCTGTTTTTTACATTTTTATAATGTTTAGCATCAGTGTCATAATGATTCGACGCACGTCAGCATCCAAATCTGTATTTTATTGCTTCATTCTGTAAGATTACTATCGATTTGACGTAGATTCAATGAAATAATTTTTTTAATGTTCGCATGTGCATTGTCAAAACCAGCCGTAATAAACATTGATTATAAAACTATATCGAAGATAACAACATTAACGTTTGCAATGAGTCCCTCTTGGTTTGGCACGACATTTATAGAAATATTTTGTCACGTTATCTGAAAAAAATGTATAAATCATTACAACGTTTTGTATTTGGTTTTTTGACGTATGGTTGAGCAAGTGGTTTAATCTAATTCGTGTGCCCCGTTTAATTGTCCATTTGTTGTTCATACCGGTACTGTCTGATTTTGCGTGGTATTGTATCGTTATCCAATTGTTCAATAACAGGATTTTCACCAGTGTTTCATTTCACAAAATCATGTCTCGACTTTAACCAATCAGTTTCATTGCGGCATATTTCGCTTCTACTATTGACACCATCTCATAATCCGTTGACGTAATTGAACGATATTTTCGTTTCATTGGCATAATTTACGACCTTTGCATTGTACCTATGACAGGGAACAATATCATTTCGTGATTATCTGCCTCGCATTAATCTGCCGAACTAATATGTGTGATATAATAGGCAGACAATTAAATGTGGTTCCAAGCGATATACGATGTCTATAGATGGTATATCGTACAAAATGAATCGTCTTAAGACGTAATATATAACACTTAGTTAATAAAAACATTACGAAAAATTGAAATTTATCTTATATATTTATATTACGGAATAATTAAAGCGACGTACGGAATTTATTTTACAAATGAAACGCAAAAGATAAAGTCCTTTTTGAAGTCCAAATAACTTTTTTTATTTAACCAAACAAATAAGCAATATCGTTATAAAAATAAAACAAGTTACACATCGCTAACATTTATGTGTTTACGGTGCAGAGAATATTCAAACAGAATGATGGCACTTACATGTACCTCAATGTCTGTCCTATAAACCATACATAGCATTTTGGGAATACCAGAATATTTAGAAAACACATATACTATTATTGGAAATAATTGTTGCCTTCTACTTTTAAAGTTATTCATTTGCCTTTAGTTGTACATGATTGACAATGAAACCGTCTTCACATTTCCCATTAACCACTCGTTTCAACGTTTGCATTGCAAGTAATGATTTGATTGAAAGTGTCTGATAACAGCTTCAGTGTCTGCATTAACATACTCGTACATGGTACATCTTATCGTTTAATAAAAAAGTGCGTATATTTTAAGTATGTTTAATAAATATTACAGACTTGATTTCTAGAATGTAAAAAGCAATAATGTATAAATAGTATTAGTTTTATACTACATTGATAATTCAAGGGTTATTTTATATTGCATACAATAAAACATAAATACACTTAGATGTCACAAAATCACGCACCCTTCACAAACCCAACGGGAACGCAGATGGCTTATTTATTCGTAATGATTATAGCAAAACAACACGGAATGAAAACCAACGTAAATACTTCCCACGATTCCTTAGGATGTGCAAAACGTCTTCGGCATCATAGCAAAGATATGCTTGCAAATGTAATCGGACAAACTATAAACAAACTCCTTTCATTTAGATATCATATAAACGTATTTAATTTGTATTCCTTGACTTGTATACAATATACTAGAAAATATTTAAATCTAATCATTTCATCAATAATTGTCTAATACATTTTCCGCCAATTACTGTCAGTAAAACGGCACTAAATCTGACAGGTTGTTCATGTATTACACATACTAGTGTTATATATCCTTATTATGATAACTTTTTGCACTAATGCTACAAATTTGTTTTGACAAATACGTACTTCATTACCACGACAAGAAATATTCAGATTTCTAAGAGGCTTCCATCAGTTCTGTAAAGACAAATCTGTGTTGTGTTATTTCCTATAAAGACACTCTGGGGAGCTGAACTCGTTATATCAGATAAGCTTCAAGGAAGTATATTTGTGTTTTTGTCTAAAATTACTTCGGACGTGCTATTTATTTGTTTCAGAAAATCTAACATCAACTATACATTCGACAAGACTAATTATCCAACCCCACACCAGGCGCAGTCCAAAAATAATATTTTTTTGTATCGGGTATTGTGATGTATTGTTGAATAAGGGTTTTTATTTAATTTGCGTGATTCGTTTGATTATTCATTTGGAGCTTTGCTGTTTTTTTCTTTTCGGTGCTGTCTGATTTTGCGGGTATGGTATCGTTATACAACTGAATTTTCAACAATGTTTCATTTTGCAAATTCATATCTCTACTTGGACCAATCAGTTCCAATGCTGCATATTTTACCTCTACTATTGGTATCATCTCAAAAGCCGTTGACGTTATTGAATGATATTTTCGTTTCATTGAAATCATTTACGACCTAGGTATTGAACTGGCTCGCATTAATCTGCCTAACTAATATGTTTGATATAGTAGGCAGACAAATAAGTTTTGTTCCAAGCGATATACAATTTCTATAGATGTTATGTGATACAGACTGAAATGTCTTAAGACGTAATATATAGCACTTAGTTAAATAAAAAACATTTCCGACGATTACCTTAAACGAATTTTGATTGCTTTCCGATTTAAAAAAGATTCAAACAATTTCACTTACGAAAAAAAGAAATTTATTAAAGGATTAATTAAAGCGAAATACGGAATTTATTTTACTAGTGTGAAACGCAAAAGATAAAGTCCTTTTTGACGTCCAAAGAACTTATATTCAACCAAACAAATAGCAACGTTGTTATAAAAATAAAACAATTTACACATCGCTAACATTTATGAGTTTACGTGCAGCGCAGAGCATATTCAAACAGATGGCCCTTTCCTCAATATCTGTCCTATAAACTATTCACAGTATTTTGGGAATATCAGAATATTAAGTAAACACATTATACTATTATTGGAGATAAGACTAATTATCCAACCCCGCACCAGACGCAGTCCAAAAATATTATATTGAAAACAAATGTCTAACTTTCTGTAAATTAAAATGCTGACAGCTGAAGTCGGTCCACTCACGATGGTGACTCAACTTGGATACATTTTATATAGAATAGTTTCAGTAGGTGAACTATCCTGACCTACTTAAAAAAGGCATCCGTCATGTCACCCCACTAGACCATAATACATATACTAAACATCATCACCTATCAACCGAAACTCATTCATAATTTGTTGCATTATAAACATATTATAACTCAATGTTATGTTCCTATTAAACGACTTACATGTAGCACATTTTCAGCTATGATATATGTAAGTACACAGAGAAAGGAAAAGAGTTGAGTACCTTACAACACAGATCGATAAGCATTGATATTTTTTTGGAAGTAGTAGACACAGTAAATAACACCGCAAATATTACACAACATGATATGAAAGTGGTCAAATAAACTCTATGAACATGATAGCAATTAAATTTAGATACGAGTTCAGTATGTCACTGCAATTAAGCTTTCTTCAATGTTGATTGAATCTATTTACGATTTAACACATTATGCATGTGAATTGTAAAACGGTATTGTATATATAGTGATACATGGGAATATACACGTATTTCCGGAAGCTAATAAGCAACCGAATGTTGCTGTATTGGCCTGGTAATTATGTTTATTAAGCCCGTTTGCAACTTTAAGTAATATGTTTGAATATTGCATCAGCATAATCATCCTCAATGCTTGTACAGCGTATTGAATCTTGCAGATCAATTTAATGTTACCATTTATAGCTGCTGTAGAACGTATATATTACATAGTACATACCGTTCATATACAGTAACTGTCAGGTTTTTTCCTTTTCATTGTGTGGCTAATACTGTTGAACCCGTCGTTCACAATGTATTTATGTTGATTGTATAAGCAGATGTATTAACTTGTCCTTGGCAATGGTGAATTGAAAACTTAGAAGTTACGTTTTGATAAATTACCGTTTACAGTGCTTGAGCACAGATAACAAGTGATTACACACTTTTGTAATTAAATGTGTTTTACCGTATATGTTTTATTGCTTTTTCTTATTACACGATTACTCGTAGATGGACACGCAGATGTGTTGCTAAATGTGGGACACTCATAACTTAACACATAAAGCAAAACGTACATATACAATATATCAGAGTATGCACATTGCATGCATTCGTGTCGATGACAATATTTATCATAAGAAAATCTGCCTAGTATGGTCTAACAGACCTGTATAGATAAAAATGACATAATCGACAATTGCACATATAGTCTGTAAGAGTCAGTACCGTCAAATCATTAATGTTAAGTTTCCTTGCAAATGCACCATTAGTTTGCTAAAGGACTTCATGTGTATGAGACAATGGCAAATATTTTATTCTCCAGATGCGATAAAAATGCTAAATGTTATAATCAGTCATATGAACATCTGTAATTGTCAAGACACACTGTTGTCTGGAGACTTAAAACTATCCAAGAAGCAACCTCGTATGCACTTATAATATTTACATCTGACGTCATATTGACGTAACGTTGATCGAGAATATGCGACTATATATTCAACAGTCTGCCATTATATTGTCACTTATACAGAATACATAATGTCTGGTAATGTATAGAACTTCCTGTAATCAAAAACTTAAAATTACATACACTACGGGAAGAAAATAGACCGCACTTGAATGACAAGTTGGTATCATTATACCATTGGTGAACCTTATACGATCTGTTATATGCTACGGGCTCTTCCTCCGACTATGATTGACTTAAACTTATAAAATCACCCTGAATTGATGTTTGAATGGATTTATAAAGCATTTAACTAGTAATTAAGCAATAACAACGCACTTCTAAATACAAAATCAACTCCATAGGCACCCAACAGGTAGCATCACGATTTTGTCCGATATCATTTTCTTTACTTTGAGTGTTCGAGCCGGTTACACCACAAAGAAAAACATGCAGTTGTCATGCGACTATACAATTTGGTGCAAGGACATTTGGCACAAATATGAGATACCCAACAAAAACGCTGAGCGTAGGTAAGTGTAATTGATATATAAGAACATACCTATTGACGTTCGACCTTTGTAGAAATCTAATTAATGCCACGAAAAAGTAGTGGTGAGGCTTTAAATAACAGCTCTGACGTCTCTTCTGATATCTTTGACATTACAAAACCATAGCAGGCGTCTGATTTCCGAGTGAATAAATCATTTATGTACACCACTGACCTTTGTCGACAAATAAAAAAATGCCATTTTATACGTAGGCTAACGGTCTAGGCGTTCTATCAAACAGTGCTGAAGACGCATTCATACAGCTGCTGTTGTGTCGAGATAACGAAAACAAATGAGAACAAAAACAACAAGTGTAAGTTTCGCCAGCAATGCGATTATAGGTTATATCCTACAGCAAATGAAATGTAATGTGATGCCAATCTGGCTCATTAAGTTAAGGTAAAGTTTATCAAGTGCTTTATTGTACATATTAATCCTACAACAATATACCTGTCATAATGTTGGAAAGTTGAGGAAATATCTGCACATATGTTTACGACTTTTTTGTTCTTCAAGTGACCGAAAATATGCTTACATGCTTATTGTTGAAATGCTTTAGTGGTTAATACAAAGAAGACAACAATGTTCTTTTTTAATTAAACTATAGACACCATACAATGTCTTAAAAAACAACACTTGCATTAAATGTTGTATATTGTTTTTGGTGGAGGGTTTTTTTTCGGGGGGGGGGGTAAAATTCTGATAGACAGATATATCCAAATTGAATAACCTCGTATTTAAAACGATCTGTCTCTACCACCCTAACCAAAATGCAATTACAGGTTATTTTTATTTCTCAGCAAATAGTCTGTCGCGTGGAAATCATATTAACAAGGTACATTAATTGCTTTCGTTTCCATACTTCAAGTAAACCCAATTATATGCAATGCATTACGTCTAGACAGGTCTACATTCTAGCGATATGCATTGCAATGTTCATTTAATGATATTTATAAGTGCCGAATTCGTTCTTAGTAGATACACCCGTTCTAAAGGAGTAAAATGCCTCGCTTATGAACAATGCTCTGCCTTAGCCAGTCAATTGTTCGATGGGGCATATGATTATACAATTTTACAAGTATAAGCATAATTTTTTAATAACTGCAAAAACCATTATTCATCGAAACATCGTAATACAGATATATTAGTTTTTTTAGTTTCCATCTGCAAAAGAATGTCTTTGTATGTAAGCTTATTTTGTGTGTGTGTGTGTGTGTGTGCTAAAAATCAAGTTGCGAGACTCAAAATTTCCGTCTACTCAAAACAGCATTAGCACCCAGTTTTAAAAGGAGCATAAGTAATAATAGCTACATGTTTATATTTCTAATACTGGATGCATTACTATATTAATTTTGTGCATGCATCTTTTTGTTCATCCATAAAACTTTAGAAGTTAGTTCATGTTAAACTGTGGTGTTGTATGGGAACATTAATGATGGCGTCAGACACACCATGTAATGAACGCTTGAACATTCACATATGTCTTTTTTAAAGTAGTGGAAACTGTGAAACAATCCAATATATATCCCATTTGTATATCTAAAGGTTGCGATAATTGGGAGAAAATGTCTTGTTTCTCTGGGATATTGAATTATAAATCCATTTTAAATTTAATTTACAACTCCTCTATCATACAAATCGACAATTTGGTGTGAGGAAGGAAGTGCTTAATATAATAATGGAACGTGGCAGCGCTGGCAAATTGTCCTTATTATGCTCGTATTGTGTCTTTAGTGCTCCGGCCTATGCTCAATTTGTTAAAATAGGATTATATATTGTTTTGTCCTTGAAAAGGTTTTAACAAGACATACAGAAACGCACAGTCACATATCATTGTCAATATGCTGTATGACGCCACATTGACTGTTTATAGTAACGAACTTCTATTCCTCACTCTGTACTCTGGCAACATCTTCTTTTAGTTACCGGAGAAAACGAGTGATATGTCATTTGTATGACATCATCTGGTTTCAATCACATGTTACCGTTAAATAAGTTACCGGAGAATAAGATGAATATGTCATTTACGTTAAATCATCTGGTTTCAATCACGTGTTATCGTAACATAAGTTATGTTTCATTAGACAGTGTCTAGCACAAGTAGAGAACGAACGTCTATGACAGACTCTCTTTTATTAAAACGTATCCCAGAGAAAAATGTCTCTCAAGGGGTACTTAATTATAGTGATGAATCAGCATGCAGTTAAGTCACAGACTTGTTCAGACAATGCATCATAAACGGTCCAGCATACGCATTTGTGATAAAAACTGTTATGCAACTTTTAAAGTTTAGACATCAATTATTGCAAAATTAAGTCCCTTAAAGTAGTATTAGTAGTACTGATTATTTCTATTATCGATTGATTGCTCGATAGCACTTTACTAATTGGCCATTTGATAGAACTTGGATCTGTAAAGAGTAGCAAAGGAACTGTTATAATGGTCTGTTGTACATTTCTACCTTGCTTTCAACAGCTCAGATGTGGTCGGTTGCAGTTTTATTAGCTTCATGCTATTAGCTTAGATAAATTAATAGGTAGATTTATTTGTGTCAAAAACTGTGCACATGCGCATGCACCAATACTATTTGATATGGATAAACTTTTATGACCTGAATGATACATTTTTGTGTAGTCATTCAGACCCAATTCAATCACGCGCGTACATAACTCTTGAAAGTTCATATATTTGACATTGAACGTCAACTTTTCCATTCAGTCATATTCAAATTACCCTAACTATTGTGGTCCATTCTGTCAACCATGTCTTTATTAAACATTCTCCATTGTCCTCAAATAACAACACACTAACATAATAACGTTCTCTATATCTAGAATACACGACTAGTACTGTAGTGCGAGAGGGTTCACGTTTTTTGCGAAAGACAAAGTAATGAATGATGACAGCGTTGTTGTAATTTAATTATCTATAATGTCATTTTCAACATTGTTATTCTACAAAATTACCCTGGATACAAGTTTATGTCATGGTCATCCTAACAATATGAATGTTACTCAGTCATCTCAGTAATAAATGTGAAAACTGAACTACAGTAGAGAGAATGAGATACAATGATAGTCTGGCCACCCGACTAGATAATATATTTCATCAAATAAATAGCATAACTTTTTTTAATTTTGCTGGATTTTATTAGCTAGATTTTATTCTGGTTTGAGGGTGCAAAGGGAAATAATTTCATGAGAAAAGAGAATATCGAGGAGTTGTCTTTCTTATTATAGGGTATGTTAGACAGACTAATACAATGAGTACACAATCGAACAGGGATGGCATCTTGCAAAAGACACAAAAGAGCGTAAAAGACACAGAAATGTGTACAAATCGCCAGCTCAGCATGTAACTGGTCCAATGGCAAATGACATTAGCTGAATAATACTTATTATAGCTTATGATTGACTATGTATGTTTGATAATGATATCATAATATTTGTTATTTGTTTGGAGATTGCACGTTCTACGTGTAAGACCCGACGGTACAAAGGAGAATTTCGGAGATTAGGTTGGAAATTGAGTTGTGTGTTGGTTATCCTACATTCGACGTTCACAGTGACTAGAAGTATGTTGTATTAACACATACATTCATTAACTGAATTATTATAGGTGGCACAATCATCATCAATTTGGGATAGTTTACAATGAAGTGTAAGTAACTAAGCTTACATTTGCTCAGTGTATAATATTTTATCGCAAATTCAAGACCACGTTTGTGATTGTTTAATCATGTGTTTAAATTATTCTGTCACATTTGCTGTTATAATTATGGAAAGAATAATGCCATGAAAGCAGCCAACAGAATTGTAATTACAGATGTGAACGATACATTTTACTGATATACGCATAACGAGTGCTGATTGTGACAAAAATGTTTCGATTGAGACTCTTATTACGCGTACGGCGATTGCCATGGTTTCCAATAGGGAAAGATATACTTGCGTTCATTTCTTTGACAGTTTAATATCTGATCATTATTCGGTTAATGTGATGAAAAATGCATTTTGTTTGTTTAAGATTTTGATACCCATTGTAATGATTAATTCGTCAATCTCGACGGCTTTATGTCCGGTGCATCCATAATAAATGTTGGTATTTAATCCCAAGAGCACCGTTAAAATTGAAAGTTCGATGATACAAAGTATTTGTATACAACTTCTAGAAATGTTACTATTAAAATGGTTATTGAAATATTTATGTTCTAAACACTAAATGTAATCAACATTGGTTGTAACATTGTCATTGAAACTAAAACAATTCATACAATAAATGTTAAATGCGTCTACAACGTTACACTTTAACTTCCATTGACATTTACATGAGCAATAGCTCATCGGACATGGCCATCAGCAGATCATAAAGAAGCACAATATCGAATAGCTAGATAAACAGAAACAATAACAAAACACGAGGCGATACTTCCCACAATCTATCCTCCTGACACGTTGTAACACCTAAATTTAAATTATGTTGACAACAACCAACTTTTATCATAATCGTCCATATCATGTATTACATGTACATATTCAGACAAATATTCGAACTTCCTTTTTCTGAAATTCGTCCAATATATGGTTTTAGACAAGTTGTAATATTCATTCACATATAAATAATTAACATAAAACACACTGAAACGAGGTCAATTGTTTGAACTTTTAATTGTTTCTTTGGCTTCTGTGTGGACATTGCTCAGTGTAGTTGTGTTGTGGTGTTATTGATTTCTGTGCTCGGTTTGAGTGCTGCCTTCCTTGTCCGATTTCTTCATACCCTGTTTTTATACAAAATAGCCCATGGTTTATCCATGAATACAAGAAGTGAGAATGTTAGCCACATCATGCTCCTTAATTAACCCAACGGCTTCCAAAGAAGTTTCCGCTAGCCAACTTTAAATCGACTCTCAACATCTTCCAAAGCTAGACTAGGTTATATTCAATTTGGAGAACAAACCAGGGACAAAAATACTCAGAGATACAAATATATGTATAGTATATGTGGTCCATGGACCAATGGCCCAATATCTTGAAAATAAACTGTATAAAATAAACGGTAAAGATATAGTTAATTGAAGTTTCCTTTTTCTTATTCCGTATTTTCGCATTTCATCATTAAGGAGTACATGTAGAGCCACGAAGGGTAAAAAATGGCCCCATTTCGAAATCCTGTGAAAATGATAATGTGATATCAATTGTTTAAATGTTTTTCAAAAAAGGCATTTTTTAAAGAAATTGTTATTCAACTGTTGCCATGGCAACGGATTGAATATTTTGTAAAAAAATTGAAAAATTGCTTATATTTTCAAAATCTTTAAAAGGAAAGGAGGTGTGCGTCCATATAATCAAACAAAGCAATTATACTGACACTTGTTACGATTTTTTTCACTTCGGTTGCTATGGTAACAGTTTTAAATAATGTCCAAAACGATTATTTACGAAACCTCATCAGGGTTTTTTCTGCCTTAAACTTTACTTGCAGCTGCATATCGCTCGAAATGAATTTTAAGACGTTCCTCAGTATTTTACATTTCAAGTTGTTTTTAAACATTGTAACTTTAACCATAACAACGAAAACAACATTTTGCCGAAATTGTGAAAAATAAATAATTTTTCATATTTTGTAGAAAATAAGTTTTTTTTCATGAGAGTGTTCATACAGATTCAAAGTAACATTTTGACAGTTGTTTTTATTTGGTTACTATGGTAACCTATTTGACAAAATTGGATTCTAGGCTTCTGTTGGGATTGGTTTAGGCCTTTTAAAGAATCTTCACTATTATAAATAGCTATTCCAATTTTGATTGAATTTGAACCAATTCATAACAATTACGTAGACATGAGCGATGGCTTCCATTCAAGCTTGTGACCGATATGAATATCTTGTGTTGTCCTCTGTGGTTACAGTCATAAACAGTGAGAACAGCAATAAACAATTGCCAATAGGATAGCGTCAGAATGAAAATGGTTTCATTTATGATTTGATTGCAAAGAAACTTGCACATATTTTCAAATTTTCTTCGCCATAAGAATATATTTGAACTAATTATGGATACTTTCTCAACTACAAATAATAAATAACGAGATACACTGGTTTGCTATAATCTATTGCTGGTTAACTTCATAACATTCTGATATGAGTGATGATCACTTTTGTTTATACGCATGTACTATAATAATGACCCACTTTAAACAAATACAATATAACCTGGTTTATCCGGAACCTGATTCTACCCGAACTATGATTTAACCAGCACTGTTCGTCGGTCCCGGCAAAATGCCACTGTATTTCTATTTGAAGTACCCTGGTTTTAACAGAACCTGTTTTATCCATTATCCGGCATTGTTTCTCAGTCCCGATAGTTGATTGTATATAACTTGTTCGAAGATTACTCCTCCTTACTACTGGCACTAAAGACATGTGAATGGAGTTCTGCATTACAATATTAAACCTGTGGACTTAGCATATTTTGACAGCATCCAGTAGCTTCAAGACGTGCAAATCCAAATAGTTCCACCAGCGTCAACGCGTCTGAAAAGAAATAAATAACTTACAAATATTTTTTTCAAAAATATGACTAGCCACATATTCGTATAAACATGCAAATAACACAGTTCATCGGTAGGGTAACATATTAAATACTTTGATTTTGCAGCACCAATATAACATGTATGATATAGATATTGGTACGATAAGAAGTGTCTGAGAATTGTCTGAGTTAAGTTTGTCAACCAGTTCATTATCAGTTGTCATATCTATACTTTACAGTATAGCAGCGGTCACAATTAGAGCCGTGTTGTCTACATGCTAAAACATAGGTAACACGTAGGAATCCGTGCAAGGTTACTGATCAGTGCTATCTTCGGTACATTTTTGGGAGTGCGCAGACACGTTGTAGCACATTTCATGTATGCGTCACTTTCGCTGCAATCGATGTGCGTTAGGCATATGTGTTCATCTTTTTACATGTGCGACGTGTTCTTTCTACTGCCAACATTAAGGACAACGCTTGTTAGAACACTTCTCGCCATAATTTGACAAACACCCGGAGATTCATAAATTGAAACTAACAGATGAAACAGAATGATTACCTGTGGGACTGTGACGGAGCACAGTACTCTCCACATAGTTCGCACTTTCTTTGTGTGTTGAAGAACAAAATGGATATTAACCTGAAAAATATGTGACTTTGTCGATGTCTATATACATTAACAAGTGTTAAACAGCTAGTTCTGCCTTAATTTAAAGCACTTAGCCACATTATTGAGTATTCAATGTGTTTTGCAATTTATACATCTCCGTGGTTCGCAAGCAGCCGACCCGGGTTCAAATACAGATTAAGACACTCATAAAAAGTATGCTGTTCCTTATAAAATTTCGGCAGATAGCTGATTGGCAAATAAAGACTTTGCGTAGCAACTGTTTAAACTAAGAATAACTGCAATATCCCAGAGTTAGAGAGTCTGCTTCAAGTGTATGATCAAAGGTTGAGTCGTAACAAATAGTGTATTATTTATAAGGAAAAAATGGTGCTCAAGTCGAGCGCCGAGCCACAAGTGAACGTTATCATGACGGTTCTGAGTGGCGGTCGATAATAAGGGGGATAACTGAATTATATCTGTTCTCTAAAAAGTGTAGGGATTGTGTCCCTTGGACGACCTAAATATTTCTAAGTCATGACGTCATATATGACGCAATGAATGTCAATACAAGCATCTGGAATGTACTTTCATTTCGAGGTAAACAAAAACGTTTGAGAGGCAAATTAACATATACCTATTTAGGCTATTATAAAAGAAACTGTAGTGTAGTTTGGCCATTCTACCAACTGTACCCGGGAATCTCGCAAGCGAATATATCACGTAGGCTAGGCATGGCTAGAACTACACTGTTATGATGTATCATCGAATTAATGCCGATGTAATAATTGTGTTTGAAAATTATTTAATCTAGATTGGAGCCAATCATGGATGTCCGTGACACAAATCACGATCCTAGATAAATCCAACACCATGTACAAACAAACAAACTACACTTCTGGGTAATTTCAACCTACGTAGATCCCGATATTTAGTATTATTTACAGTGGTAGTGTGATGACAGAAAATATAAACAACAACTTACCTGTTCGTTTTAATTATAGCACTCGATAACAACCAGATCATACTGCGATCGATGTCAATCATATATTTAAATGCAGTGTTTACAAAAACATGTAATACAGCGACACTCACGCCATCTATGGAAGGGGAGAGAACTATCACTACATGCAACGGTTAGACTGCACTAAAATAATATTGCGTGGAGAAGGATAAAGTACGATGCGAGTTTTAACCAAATAGTATTATTATTTTATACCATTGTACACATGTCCGTTAATCGATTGGAAAATCCGGGGAAAATGGCACGCGTCTATGACGTTATTTCCTTACGTTGACGTTGCAGAAATTTGATCAAAATTTACGATTTTTTCGTTTTTGAACTTGGCGGCATTGATGACCAGCGAGGATTTTTATGTATTTTGTTGCTTTTATAGTTACAAATCACTGGTATAAATTTAGTCGCTGGTCACCCTTGCCGCCAATACGAAAATGATGCTCAAAGTGGTAAATTTCGTAAAAAAATGCCATTTTTGTTAAAAGTGGGTGGGGTTTGGTGGCCTATGTAACAACAACAACTCGTAATTTTTAAAAGTTTTTTTATTTTGAATGAAAGTACGATGCTTAATAAACAATAATAGATAAAAAGCATTATAAAACAAGTACTTCACAATATGGGAAAAAGCGGGGCCGATTTCATGCCTTCGTGGCTCTACCCCTTTCCAGGAAACTATTTCTAATTTTAACCTACACTGTATACAACTAGAGTAATAAGTAGATAGACTGCAATATCTATCCAATTTAATCAAAACTCAGTATTCGCTATCATTGCAAGGTTCATGCAGAACAACGTATGTGTACGTATTTCCAATGTAGTTTTGTTTGGTGTGTTTACCTTGTCTGATTTGGTTATTTGAGTAGCTGCGTAATGTACTATAAAAGTATTGACCCCTCCATTGTCGGACGATCTTGGTTAAACGGCTTTGCCCCGAATACTAGTAATTACATCCCAATAAATATGAGTGCCAATGTGAATCCATCAAAGTGATATTACATCACATCCCTACAAGTAAAGACGTTGGAACAGTCCCTCGAGTAACAAAGTTATCATGGTATTACCAAAACATAATAGTTGAATCGGACAGGAATAGTAGAAATTAGAAAGCTATGTATTCAGCAGACGGCAACAAAGAACACATATATATATTCACGTGATACCAACAAAAGTATTTGCAAAAAAGTAGAGACAATGACTCGTTGACGTTCATAAACAAGCCTCATTTTACATAATAAAAACCGACAAACCTGATCAAATGTAAGTGTGTCAGACACTAGGCCAAGTCCGACAATGAATATATATGTTGAAATATTGAAATAAGGGATTGGCTTCAATTATAACGATACGCTTCTTCCTCTTTGGCAAGCAGCAAATTACTTGACTACTGTGAACAGCTGTCCTGAAAATAAATATTCGGTAGTTTTACTTTGGTTATTAAAATATTATTATTGTTACAAAAGTTCATGTGTGGTGTACAAAAATGTATAAGGAAATCAGACAGGAAAGGTAGCACTCTACCTAACCAGCCGAACACAGAAATCAGAAACACCGCAACACAACAACACTGAGCCATACCAACACATAAGCAATCAAAAACCTCTCGCCAAAAGTCCTCGTCGAAAAAATGCAGGATGACCGGATCTCACGAACTTTTTAAAAAAAATTATACAGTAGTATATCGGTTATTGCATGAGACCGAATGAAACGTAGTCAAGACTCGACATAGTTCCCTAAGGTCCCGGTACACGGCAACGCAACAACAAGAACCCAAACCAAAACGGCGACGAAATGAGGCACAACCACCCCGTGATCTAGTTTAAAACACCAAGGACAGTAGACAGCCGTGTTTCTACTGACCTCATAAGTGTTATACTTTCAATATAATACAATACACGTCACTCTCCTGTACTCGAAAGACTCGCCAGAAAAACGTCTGTTCAATTATTTATTGTCTACAGTTATAATCTTTTTATAATCTTCAGTATATTATATGCATATTTTGCGAGTGATGATTTCATTAACTAATAAAACATCGTCTTGTAGATCAACCAGCCAGACACACTGACCCAGGAAAGCGTTTAAGTTCCGATTATTGGACGGAATCCATAAATCAAACTATTTTTTTGTATATCTATGTTGAACAGCAATGTCATCAAACGACCGAATGTTGGCATACGTTGAAACTGAGCTTGATATTATATGTAAAGCAATGATGTCTTTATAAATGGTTTCAATAGACGCAGAACATTAGTATAATTGAAGATTGACATAAAAAAGATGGTGAATTGTCGGGGAGTATAAAATGAATCGAGATTTATATCGGTTAGATTTCTAAAATATTATCTAATATTTGAGCTACAAATCCCAATCAAGTCTAGAATCAGTTCATGAAGTATCGTAGAGTATTTAGCATTGGCTGGAGAGCTATATATTGCATTGGTTACAAAATGTAAAGTAAAGGCGATATTACAAAGTTACCGCCTCCGGAACATTAATGGAAGCAACTGCTGTCTATTTTATCCTTAAAACGATAAATGTAAATTGCAATATCATTTAAACATGATAGTCATGGAAATAGATAATCCAATCTTGCAACAGCGCATATAGTTGCAAATGTGTCATTTTGAAACTTCATGTGTTTGAAATTCTTTGAAAACAGAGTTGCTCAATACAAAGTAATGTTAAGTTACAGGTGCTTATTAGCAAAACAATGACATGCTTCTTAAAATTGTATCCTCTAAGACTCTTCGTCGCACATGTTGTTGTGTTCCTTGACAGTGTTGACATTTGCTGTGCTCATCAGATTAATACTTTCTATGTTTGTCCAAACCAATGCAGTACCCATTAAAACAAACTGTAAATATATGTGTAAGCAATTGAATTTTTTTGGGACATGATCAAATCTATATAACATGATTTTGGCAGATTTCAATGTATTGGTAACAGAGTTACTTTCCACAAATCCATGTCCCGACTTTTAGTCGATCAGTTCCATACCTCTATAGTTCGCCTGATATTGGTGACCTGCAAAATTTCCTGGAATCGTTTCTTATTTAACGATATGTTTATTTCCTTGAAAATGTTCACGAGATATTCTACCAATGGCAAACTACAATCCAATAATGTAATGAACAGCCGCCTGACTTTTATATGTGAACTAATCAGTTGAATACAGCACACACCTACATGTAATTATACTCGGTTCTAATCGATATACGATGTAGATATTATGTCATACAGACCGACACATTTTAAGACGCAACATATATAAGTATATTATGACAAAGACTTAGTTAGATAAAAGATGAAAAGCTGTCACTTATGCATGCGACGAATATTGTTGACTTTTTATATTGATATCGGCTTCCAACAATTACACCAACGTAATATTACACATTTAGCTAAGGATAATTCAAGCGTTAAGCTGAATATATTTAGTTTGTTATCGTGAAAACTGTTAGTGCAACGCAGAAGATATAGTTATGTATGAAGTTAAACAACCTTGTGAACCTTGTTGCAATAACAATAGAAAAATGTTCACATCGCTGACATATACAGTATAACTTCTCAGTACAGCTGATTTAAAAGAATGGTTCTCACTACCCGTCCTATAAATCCCCGACTCTGTCATTGGGAACGATCATGTTATTCAGGAAATGCATTTGGTCACAGATAATTATCGTCTTCCGCTTTCAATTTTATTCATTTGTTTAATTCAGTTTTAAAGGATTGATAGGGAAGCCTTCTTCACATTTTCCATTAGCCACTTGTCTCAAATTTCGCAATGCTAGTATATTGGATTAAAACTGTCTCATACACAGCTTTTGTGTCTGCACAGACCCATACAAGTTGCCTCTTACATAATGTTAAACATTACATTGTATCGCTTGATAAAAGTATTTCATACGCATTTTTCTTAATATATTTGATAACTATTATAGAAGATGTTCTCAAAATGCATTTTCCTAGAATATAACGAACAATATTTAAGCATATGTGTTTATAGTATTATTAACCAATTTAATTATTATTGCGCATTGTATTGCCAATTCTGAAGACAAGTACGATATACTGAAATTAAAATAGCAAAATAGACATAATTGACACTAAACTACAAACCCTTCACAAACCCAATGCAGTTTGTTTGTACTGACTAAAGCAAAACGCCGCGGAAAGGGAAAACCATCGTCAATACATCCAATAAATTTTTGGAATGTTCTAAAAGTCTAATAAGTATTACAGCATAGACATGCTGGCAAATGCAACCAGTCTTTCATGAACTCTCTACACGGATTTTGTTTTACTTCCTCGAGTTTATACATAACATTAGTGTTGACATGCTGCTGGAAATCTAGTTAAATCTTCTCACAATTTAGTAAGTCTTATAATTCCCATGTCAGTTTAAATTCCGTAAATCGGCACATAATCTGACAGACTGTATGCTTATTACAAATATGAATGTTACATTTCCTTATTATGACAACTTACAACACCAACGAGACATATTTGTTTTGACAACCAAGTACTTCATAACCTGTCAAGATAATATCTCGGTTGTATTCACAATATCACGAAGGCAAGAAACATTCTTAAAGACTTCTGTCAGTTATATTAAGCAAACGATATGCTGTATTGTTGCTATCGAAGACACTGAATAATTTCTGTTAAGGGCACTGAACTCGTTATGAAGGATTAGCATCATGGTAGTACATTTTGTGTATTTCTCGAAAATTGCTTCGGGTAATTTCAGAAAAGCTTATAACTAATACATATTCGACAGAACGAATAATCTCAGAACGAAGAAGCAGACCAAAACTATCATCTTTCCAACACACATCTCGCCTTTAATTAATGGAAGTGCTTACAGCAGAATTCCGCACGCACACACTGATGGCATCAAAATTTAACAATTATCCTTAACATGTTTTCGTTTCTATTACTTTCACAATTTTCTATATGACCAATACGTGCACACCCGAATGTAGTTTTGTGTGTATCGGTGTGTATCGGTGCTGTACACCCGCGATGTACAAAACGCATGTACAACGTACTAAAGGTATCACGTATCGCATCTGACTTCCTTATATTATACAACTTTATGTGCCTTCAAAATCAAATGGCAAATCTTACAGGAGGAGCAAATACAACAACACGTTTTTTTGAGAACCGATTCTGTGGTTTCATATATTCTTGCACATTTATAAGACGCCATCAGAGACACCCGTACAAAATACACAAAACACTGTATACACAGGATCGAATTGACTCGGTCGGTGTGGTAAAAGTTGCATGATATCACGATTTCAGTATTTCACTGTACTTAAATTTACTTCAAGAAAGATTGAATGTATTTAAATGCGATTGCTGCGTTTTATTGTATAATGATATACGGGAATTTACTAGATAATGACCTTAATTCAAATAAAATGTATGTACTGAGTATACTGAGACATGGGGACTTTCTTTGGATGTCGTTTACTGATAAATCATGTTACGTTTATCATACCTAATGGTGTCGAAGTGGACAGATAATTTTGTTTAAAAAAGAACATTTAAAATTATAGATCGGTCGTATAGATTTTACTTTTTGGAATGTATCAACATCTCGCATTTCGAAAATGTTACATTGGAATAAATTACACATTGTTGTATTGAACACGTAATACGTTTCCTTCTAAGTCACTTTATTAAATTATAAACCTACATAACTAAATATAAGCAGTGGTGTCAAAGTATTTAACATGAACTCTCTAGTAAAATAAAAAAAATACTGATCGCCTATGCACAATCTTAATTAATTCAAACTATATTGTTGGTGTTCTGATAGCTGATGCTGTTGCACCAGTTACCAATGCGTTCATTTTGATTACATAGGTTTATGTACAGTTATGTCCTTGACATCTGTAAATAAAAACCAACTCTCACAAGTCACCCTTTAGACATCTCTCATCATTTACGGTGGATGAATATTGTTCAAATGTTCAAAGCCATTTTGACATTAAATTATTTCTACCGTATATATTGACTTTCATTGAATATTATCCGGACAGTTGAACACGCAGATGCGTTTCTTAAAACATATGAAATCACTGTTTTACTGGAAAACAAGTGAAAATATAAAACATTGAAATCACGTCCTAGGTGAATAAAGCGTACACAATAACATTATATAATGTCACATCCACAGTAAATCAACTTAAAGGTTAAAACACGATTCACACATCACAAGGTCAGCGTAGATAAGCGCATGACATCTATATATGTTAACCCGATGGCCAGCAAGCACCTAGCAAGATGTGAACTATACTGTAAAACAGTAACGAACAGGGAAGGTACCAGTGCGCATTTTAAAAATAATACTAAAAATACGTAACAACTGTCTACATTTTTTCTAGAACTGTAACATGGTCACGAAAAAGTGGTGTTGTAGCTTCAACAACAAGCACTAGCTTCCCATGTGATAACATTGATATTTCAAACTGACACCAAGCGTCTCGTTCATGCGTGAATAATTCATTGATGTTAACCACTGACCTTTGTATCAAATGCATTACTTTGTATTCGTAGGCTCTCAGTCTACACCTTATATCAAACACTTCTAGAGACACACTCATGCAGCTGCTAATTTTGCCAAAAGGACAAAAACAAAAATAAAACGAAAGGGAACACAATTTTCACGACATGTATACGTCATTTCCTACGCATGTAGCAGCATCCAGTGTGTAGTGAGGCCACTCTAGTTCAAAACATAACCGACGATGGTATACTATACTTTTATATATCAATTATTCAAACATGAACTTGTCAAATGGTGCTTGAGTGGTCTAAAAGCTGAAAGGAGCCCTAGAAAATTAGTAACTTAACTTATTCATTCGACCGTTGATTGCAAGACAAATAATGACAAGTACGAAACTAAACGTTGCCAAAAAGAATCAACACACTCATCAGATTCGTAAGCCTAAGAATGTATGGGCTTGTTTCTGCGGTATTTACCAACAAAGGCAAACCATTTACAACATAAACAGGGTCGTATTGCATGTGCTGCTGCTATAATATTGCAAAATAGAATTACATCTCCTTGACAAGCACGTTTTCAAAAAGAATTCATGACGTAATGTATCATTGAATATTCATGTGAATAAAGTAGGCAATTTGTCGGTGAGTACAGAATGCAACGAGATTTGTTTCGGCTGAATTCTAAAATATAATATAGTCTTGGGGATACAAATCTCGTCTGTAATCGTTCATGGAGAAGTTTAGAAATCATTGGTTAAATTAAAGTGAGATATTTAATAGTTTCCGTCTCATGAACACAAATGGAAGAAAATGCTATTAATTCTTCCGTTAAATCAATACATATCAATAACAATACTATTTATTGTATTTAAACAAGATATACACAGGAATAGATACACTGTACAATATTCTAGCAACAATGCATATCGATATAAATTGTGCAATTGCTATTTAAAAGTCATCCAATTGTGTTATTTTCAAAACAATGTTAAGATTTTCGTTTCCAAATCTGTTTCACAGACACAGGTATTTACTGTATCCTAAGTGTCGCGCATCGTCTCAAGACCAACCAATCCCGTGCTCAATTTTCGGCGACGTCATAACTTCTATTAACTTCTATTAACTTCTATTAACTTCTATTCACTCAGCAAAATTTCTAATAGGTGACTTTTTAAACTCACGTATGTTTGTACATGACAATTGCGATATATGTTTAGTGTACTTAACTCATTCGGCCTTACATTCTTAATCAAATTCAGATCGTATTTTACATTGCATCGTAACTTGTTATGGTTATGGTCCATTGTGTACGAAACAGTTTTATCTTTAATGCAAAACCTGTCAGTGGAAATTTGATAAACTGTAAAATATTAACCAATTGTGATCGCCCAAACAAAAAACATCTAATATTGGTAGGATAATTGGGCGTTAAAAAGATATACTGCTTTGAAGTTGAATATTCTGAAATTAACTCCCTTTTAATTGAAAATAGAACATCGTTCAATTCTCAAAACAATGATACACACGAGTGATAAATAAGTCCAATTTTTTGTACATTCTTTCTTCCTTCATTATCTTCTTTGTGCTTTAATTATGGCAAGATATCAGTGCGTTTCAATTTTACAGGCGACATTGATTTCCTATGGCGAATAACATTGTCAGAAATCCAGATTAATCTTAAAAAATGATGTTTTTCATTTCATTCCACCGCCTCAACCATACAAGCTATTGGAGTATAACTTTGCGATATAAATGAAGAATTGCCTACTCGTCTATATGATATGATGGTTTATTATATTTATGGTCAAAATAGGGTTATTTATAAAATTTATACATTTATCCGAAATTTAAGTCAATGATAATTCAAAATATATTCTGTCAATAGTAAATGTAAAAGAAATGCGTAAACAACACAAATATTGATAGATGATGCAGATTCTGAGATTCTGACCCTCCAAACCAGATAAACAAAACATCAGAATCTGCATCACCTATCAATGTTTGTGTTGTTTACGCATTTCTTTGACATTTACTATTGACAGAATATATTTTGAATTATCATTGACTTAAATTTCGGCAAAATTTTAGGTGACCAATTAGAAATTGTGTTCAGAGTATACCTGGCATTAACCATTTCCAAAATTGAATGAAATCGAAATAATTTATGTTTGGAACATATTTAATACCTAAAAGATGGCACTCTCGCTTTGTCCAAATGTGTTTGGTCTTTAAATAGAATATTCTAAAATGTTTAAACATCACTGTTTCAAACTTTAGATATACGGTAATATCTATACTGTGCAAATCATTCATATGAAAATAAACCAAACATACTTGCTGCTGTATTTACGAGCTGAATTTACTAAGCAACTTGAGTGACTCAATAAACCTAATAAGATGAATAACGGATATTTATGCATCTGCCATCATGTTGTTATTTAAGCATTTATATTAATATTTTACCATCTTCTATACATATTATGCACATAATTGTATTGTAATTGGCAAGACGTTTTGAAAAAAAAACTTCCAAGTTGAACTATTAATTAATTATGTTAAAAAATGATTTTGGTTTGTCTTTAGATTGTGTTGTTGTGTGTTCCTTTGTGAGCATGTTGAGCTTCGGTTGTTTCTGCTGTATAATTATTTATCAGAGCCTTAATTAGATGATATATTGCACAAATAATGTCAACTGTTATAATATTAGTGACTGTAAAATGGTATGCTGGCGCCCATACCACAAACGTGATTCATTTGTCTGAGGTAATCACATTTCTTTGGAACAATAGAAAGCATTTGCGCATGATAAATTGATTAATGGTACCTGTTATATAAATTGCATTATCCTAACGATGCTGTTTTTCCAAGCCATGATCGAGAAGTTGGTATACTGCGGGCGTAATGTTAATACCGAGAAAACACAGAACATTGCTATTAATTGAAAGGTGAGTTGATACTGTCCGTCAGTATATACACAAAATAATACTCACGTGACTAATATATTTGGACAAACCAGCTAAAAACGAACAAAGAGTGGTTTTACTTTCATATTGTTGTAGTGTGTTTGTCGCATTTTAATTCATAAGCATGTTAGTTATACTAGTTGCCAAAATGATATGCAGAAATCGGACAGTGACTGAAGCACTCTATTTAACAGAATATAATAATAACATAACATAATTACAAGGAACAATGTTCATTCATTACCTAATAAAACAATTAAACGCACAAGTCCCCGTTGTAAAATATTTGGACAGCATAGCCCCACTTATACAGTATGTAAACAAGGGCGATCCCAAGTGGCTGTATGAGGCGCGGCTTCGACTTAACCTAGTTCCCCAAGTCACCGTTGTAAAATAGCAAGAAAACATGTTTGAAGCATTTGTCAGCATGAAAGGCTGTAAAATAAAATATATAAATATGCATGCCAATGTGTACTAGTATATAATTTTCAAATGAGTATCATCTAGTAATTATCGCATAATACTCAATTAACATACTATGAATACAACGAACACAAGTTGGAAGATAATTATCCCAAACATTGCATCAATTCACTAGTTGATAATTTTGTTACATAGTATTATAGTGATTAGAAGTGTCATATTGGTTGTAACGATTCATCATGTTCTATGTTTTATTGCTTCATCCTGTATGATTACAATCGACTTAGTGGGAGGCTTATGGTTATCACATGTATTATTTTTCACAACAAGCCGTCATAATCCTTTATTCCCACAATTCAACCAAAGTAATCACATGAACTTTAGCCAAGAGTCCCTCTAGGATTGGTACGACATTTATAGGAATAATTTGTCACGATTTCTGCCGAAAAATGATAAATTATTAAAATGTTCTGTGTTGGGCATAGTGACATAATATATTTTTTTGTTTGAATTGTTTTGAGTCAGTTGTGGTTTCCTAACTGCCTTTCATATAAACCTTGTATTTCAATATGGAATATCCGTAAAGGCATAATGGTCGGAGATGAGAAAATAATTGTAGTCTGTCCAATTAAGTTTTTAAATGATAGATAGTGAAGCCGTCTTACATTTTCCATTAGCCACTCGTCTCAAATTCTGCAATGCTTGTAACAATTTGTTTGGAACTGTCTGATACCGACGTTGACAGTGTCAGTACCAATCCATAAAAAATGCATCTGATAGCTTAATAAAAGTATCCTGTATGTGTTCTTGTAAATATATTTTAAATGTATTTATAAACAGTACCAAAAGTAATAAAGTATCAATACTTATACATAGTATGGAAACATTACTTTTGTTCTGAAACATCGTTTAAAAAGGTGTTCATATACTGAAAACAACAGTGAATAAATATACAGATATGTGACAAATAATGACCATGCCTCAAAGACCAGACGTGAATAAATTTGGGTTTGTTATTATTTGCACAGATTAAAGCAAAGCACTAAATGATAGTAACCATCGTAGATACTTCCCGTATTTATCCCTGGGATACGCAAAAAATCACACAGTATAATAACGTGTTATGTTTGTCGATGTTATCCGACTAAAGTAAATAACTCTCTGTCTTTAAACAATTCCATAAACGGAATGAAATTTACTTCCGTGTATTAACTGATTGCAATGTATTCCGTTAAGCACATCATTAGTGTTGACATGCTATTGGAAAAGTAGTAAAATCTTATATCATCTTAATATATCTAATACAGCCAGCGACAGTTAAAACCTGTAAACTAGCACATAATCTGACAAGCTGAACTTTTATTACAAATTTTACAAATCCTCAGTTAAATATCTTATTCCACTAATGCTACATATTTATTTTGACAAATCCGTCCCTCTGAATCCTTTACAATAACACGTCGCTTATATTCAAAATGTCATAAAAAGTCAGACATCTTTGTGGATTGCATCATTCTGTAAAGTACAATAGCTGTTGTTCTTTTACACTATTTAAGACACTGAATATTTGCTTTTTTGTGAAGCCGAGTTCGTTATATGAGGTTAGCTTCATGGTAGTGTACGTGTGTATATTTCTCTGGAATTGCTTTTGACATGCTAATAATTTGTTTCATAAACCCTAATAACTAATATATATTCGACAGAAAGAATTATCTCATCACTCAAAACCAGACCAAAATATTATCTTTAAAACAAATAAATAGCTTTTCGCAAATAGAAGTGCTGACAACTGAATTCTGTACACACAATAATGACTTAGATTTATGACTTGAATATTTCACCAATATTTCATGTTGTTTATGGTGTCCGATATGGCCATTGATAAGAATTGTGTGTGTCCTTTTAAGTACATTTATAACCAGTATCATTTCTGAAACGCTTGTATGTGTTCTCAAGTCTTAATACATATAATATAAACTGGTTGGAAACCAAGAGGCAGACCGAAAGGTATCGATATTATACGATTACAACAGGTATGTTAAAACGAACCAAAGAGTCTGTACG
The DNA here is from genome assembly GCA_963678985.1 of Spisula subtruncata. NCBI lineage: Eukaryota > Metazoa > Mollusca > Bivalvia > Venerida > Mactridae > Spisula > Spisula subtruncata. The sequence continues at coordinate 9,610,052 of OY787661.1, read as the reverse complement.
GAAATAGCTACCTGGATATCACTCAAGTGTCTTTTCCTTGAAATTGTATGACCAATAATGCATGTAAAAGGTCATACTGATTGCATAAGTTTCGTCAATAGCAAACATAGAGGATAATTATTGTACTTAAAATAAAAAAAATTTTGTTAATGTTAGGATGAAACTATGGTCGTTCAATAAATTCGTAGACAAGATTCGTCATTTTAATACGCTTTGACAAAGAGGGTTACAAGAAAAATATACATCATGCTAAACCACACATCATCATACTTAATCTTGTGGACACAGGTGCAGAACGTATTATACGAAACAACGTTTTCTAAAAGACACTGTGGCTAAAATAGGTTTACTGCCTTATCGCAACAACCATACTGCACTATTTTATATTTTGACGCCAGCGAACTTATTGCAGTTTTGCTATTTCTCAAATGGTAAGCTAAGAATGACAGTAATGTTATTTATATGGAATTAAACCCATGAACTGTATATCTCATTTTGTGTACAGTGTTATATGTATATTTGCGTTCACCGTGTAGGACAATTTCTTCCTCATCATAAGACACTTTCTTAAACACCTGCACAAAGTCATAGACACGCAATACAATGGGTCGAATCAACTAGGCAAATATAAAAAGTAGTGCAAATTAATGCAAATTCACATTGCGTCGCTAAATTACGCATACTTCAATATTGATTGAATCTACATTTTGTATTTAAACTTGATGAAACACAATGTTAATTTGAATTGTTACTTACATCGAAATGTATGGAGATTTATGGAAATTGGACAATGCGCATAATTCAAAGAAGTAGGTATATTCGAAAGTTAATGAGACCACAGATATTTTCTTGGGATTCCGTTTTCTGATCAATTAAATATTGATGTTGTCTAAATGGCTAATAATTGTGTTTTAAAGTCAATATTTTAAAATACATATATATGAACGACATACATGGTTTTATGTGATGATATACAAAATGTTAGTAACAGGGTCAAATTAACAACGGTACGTTGATGTGAAACGAATGACATGTTATAAAAAGCTCACTCTGTAACCACAATTTAATATTGATTAAAATATATTTATACCTGATTGAACACAATTAGCATGTACATTGTACGCTACATTGTATGGTGTATATCGCAATAAATTGAATAATGCTCATAATTTAAAGACATTTGATATAACGGAAGTTGACAAGACTCGGGGAAACTTTCCCTTGATTTATTTTTTGCTGGACCATTCTAGTTTGCTAAAATATCTAAAGTTGTTGAAATGACTAATTTTATGCGTATGATTATAAAGTCAGCATTTTAGAATATAGAGGACAAACATTTTTCTATTTAGAATATACCAATACCCTGAACAATTCGCTAGCTTAGGATGAGATGGTCGTAAGTGCCTCTTACGGCCTTATTCGACAAATGCATATTTGAAATCAGCATCATAAAGCACTTCTTATGAGCCTACATGTGTAGTTCCATGAAAATCGCTATTTGCCATGTTGACTAAACTGAAGTTGAAAAAGTTTGTTTTACCATATGTAAAGAGTGCTTGTCAGACAGTATTTCTTGTTTCTCAAAATATTGATTTTGAGCAAACGACTTTCTTATTCTAAGCCAGCGAATTTTACAATGCACTGAATCTTGGAAGTTGATTTGCTACTGTCATATTGCATTTCATCAAGTATGCCTGTATGGAAAGACTAACTTCGTTATCGTGACAGCCAGTATGATAAATTTAGGCATAATTTTTATGACAAAATAATATGTTACAGAATACGTTTGTCCTTGTCAAGGGTGAATTGAATATATAACACTTACGGGGTGCCCTTGGAATATTCCTTGACCTTAACACTACATGAATATTGTTGAAATGCTATTGAATATTTTGTTATCAAATTTCTATAAAATATGTTTTATCTTATTATACGAATAGTTGAGCACGCAGATGTGTTGTACATAATTTCGATGTTATTGCAATGATAGGTCAAGGTGAAAGGAAGCTTAACAAGGTCACCATGGCAACAATGCGGTTCTACGCTGTGGTAGTTGACGTAATGTTTGGCTAAAAAATCACAAACATACATGTATATGTCGCTAAAAAATATCAAAAGTAATAATAATATAGTGTTGTATTCTTTGACCGATATCTACGAGATATATGCGACGCTCAAGCCGAGAATGTGTACTATCCATATCACTAAGTATTGTCGTTGCAAAAAGTCACAGCTCTCTCCAGAAACAGCGATATTGTGCTAAGCTGTATTGGCGAGGTCTAAAATAAAACACGCTGTGTTTCTTTTGGATGACAAATTGCTAATTGTGCCCTTGCTCGAACATTTATTCCATTGAACATGGTATTTCCACACTGGGCAGATGAATGCAACGTTGTGTATGATTTATTTACGGGTGGTCAGCATACAGTCCTTATAATGTAGTTGATATCTTAAAAATACTATGTCAGCTTCAAAATTATAAGGGTACGGCTTGCAGGTTCGTACGTTAACAAGGTACTTCTCGGTTACAAGTAAATTCAGTGGTGTGATACAAGGTGTCCGGGCGCGATGCCCTAGCTCTTTCCGAAGAGACACATTAGTTCTTTAACGTGTCCGGTGTATAGCACCGATACACGCGATACTACCTCTGGGTTGCTAACCAGTTCATCTCTAGTTGGGTGGGAAACACAGAAAAGCGTTTCAGAAATGATCAAGTGCCCCGACCGAGGATCGAACCCGGGATCTCTCGATCAGCAGTCAAGCAGGTTATCCGCTCGACGATCGTACCACCTTAATAAGTAATATAAGTACTTCAACAGACAAATAACCATATATCACGAATCGACAAAGCAAATGCACAGTCTATTATCAAGAAACCACTCGATGAGAAATGAACATTGCCATTACAATGGATCAATCAATTCAAACCATTGGCTGCAAAAAAAGTTACTATATTAGAACCAGGCATCGTATGCGCCTGGCAAGACGGTCAGGAATCGCATAAAGTAGGGCATTTACAGCATAACACTTAAGCAAAACTTACAATATGTCAAATTATGGTTAGTTAGAACGCGTGTAACTACCATATTCCATGCATTCGATTCGATAAACCATATTTATCATTAGAAAATCTGGGTAATATGGTCTAGCAGACAAGTCTGAGTAGAAATCAGATAATCGACAATTGCATACTGTATGTAATAGTCTGTACGGTCATTTTATTACTGTGCCGTTTCTTTGCAAACGCACCCTCGTATTTACTAGAAGACGTCATATATGTGTGACACTAGCAAACATTTTTGTCTCCAGATGCATGCGGTTAAAATTCTTATTGTAAACATCAGTCATCTATAAGTATCAGGACTCATTGATGTCTGAAGACTAAAACTCCATCTGTATATCATTTTACAAAGAGATTCCATGAAACAATCTTATATTCACTTATATTTGTTACATTTGACGTCGTAATGACATAAAGTTGATCGCGAACAGTAGACTATATTATCGACAGTGTGCTATTATATAGTCATCAATTCAGACTACATAATGGCAGCTAATATATAGAACTTCCTGTAATCATAGATTTGACAGTGCATACACTATGGGAAGAAAATAGAGAGCACTTGGTTGACAAGTTGGTATCCTTATCCCCATTGATGAATCATATACGACTTGTTATAGTCTACAGGCTGCTTCTCCAGCATCGTTTGACTAATATGTTGTCAGAGTAGTTTGTCATAGTCTTATAGCTGTTTGCTATTATCAATTCTTTATAACATCACCCGGAAGTTATTTGTAAGTGGAGTTATAAAGCAATTAACTCATAATTAAGCAATATCAATTTAATTTTTTATACAAAATTGATTTTTCGAGCCAGTAGCACGACAAAAAAACACATGCAGTTGTCATGCCGCCATACAATTTTGTGCAAGGATATTTTAAACTAAAGAAAGATACCCAATGAATTTACTGAACGTAGGTAGATGTAATTGATATATTACAACACACCAAATAACGTCAACCTTTGTAGAAATCTAATTACTGTCAAGAAGACTTATTGGTGTGGCTTTAACAGTACTGACTTTCCTCTCGATGAGTTTGACATTCATTTCAAAACGTCAACAAGCGTCTCATTTCTGAGTGATTAATTCATCTATGTTCACCACTGACCTTTGGAAACAAGTGAATAAAACGTCATACGTTTTATCCGTAGGCTGTTGGTATACGCGTTCTATGAAGTAGTATTAGAGACACGTTTATGCAGCTGTTTATGTAGTCTAAATAAATGAGAGCTCAAACAAAAATGGAATGATTCACACAAGAAAAGCGTTACAAGTTGATTCCAACAGCAAAATGAAGTTCCCTGTCGGATTTTACCATACCTTTTTTGATGAAACTCAGGCACATGAATCTAAAGTCAGCCTCTTTTTAAAGGAATTTATTGCGTAATGGTTCTAACCAAATGTACAAGTTTGAAAGCATATGTGATACTACCATTAATAATACATGTAACCCTATGAGCAATTTTATCCAACCATTAAAATAAATAACACATTGAATGTATAGTTGATTCAAAGATCTCTGTCACAACCGCGTAAACATACATTCAACCTGGTCGATTATAACAGGTTTCTCAGGATTAAATGCTACCATCATAAATACACTGCTATGATTACAACTCTAATGGTCCTATAGCATTGTAGTTATACTTACTGCATTTAGCTATTCAGAAATGGAACATTCTGGCGGTTTTGACAGACATCTTTGAATCGACAATAAATACGGGTATTAATCTAATATTGATGTATCATGGATAGGACAGTAATTCACCTTCAAATATCACATGGCTAAGCTTAAATTGGCGTTTTTCCGGAACATACCTATAACATAGTTAATATTTAAAATATGTAATATGTTTCAGAGACGTTTAAGTAAAACGATGCATGTATTTGCGAATCTAACGTACACGAACTCGATATGAGGTATCTCATTGCACCCAATGCCATTACAAGATGTACACACATTCATTAAAAGAAAAAGTTCTGCTTTTATTATTTCAATCTCTTACAGTCTACGCTACCACATTTGCATCCCTTTACAAATTGGTCTAGTTTTTTACGTTTTCATAATGTTTAGCAGCAGTGTCATAATTGTTGTAATGATTCGACGCACGTCATTATCCAAATCTGTATTTTATTGCTTCATTTTGTAAGATTAGAATCGATTTGACGTGGATTAAATGTAGTAACATTTTTAATGTTCGCCTTGTATTGTCAAAACCAGCCGTAATAAACATTAATTTTAACACTATATCGAAGATGACAACATAAAGGTTTGCAACTAGTCCCTATTGGTTTCGCACGACATTTATGGAAATATTTTGTCACGTAATCTGAAAAAAATGCATAAATCATTGTAACGTTTTGTATTTGGTTTCGTGACGTATGGTTGAGCAAGTGGTTTAATACAATTCGTGTGCCCCGTTTAATTGTTCATTTGTTTTTCATGTCGGTACTGTCTGATTTTGCGTGGTGTTGTGTCGTTATCCAGTTTTTCAATAACTTGATTTGCATCGGTGTTTGATTTCACAAAATCATGTCTCGACTTGAACCAATCAGTTCCATTCCGGCTTATTTCACTTCTTCGATTGATACCATCTTTAAAGCCGTTGACGTACATGTAATTGAACGATATTTTCGTTTCATTGACATAATTTACGACCTGTGCATTGTACCAATGGCAGGGAACAATTTGATTTCGTGATGATCTGTCTCGCATTAATCTACCGAACTAATATGTGTTATATAACAGGCAGACTATTAAATGTGGTTCCAAGCAATATACGATATCTATAGATAGTATATGATACAGACGGAATCGTCTTAAGACGTTATATATAAAAATTTACACGATTGCTTAGTTAAACAAAGTATGTTCGACGTTTACATGAGACTAATATTGTTTGCTTTCAATAACATACAAGTTAAATAGTTCCTGCGGCCAATTGTTTTACAGACCAGTATTGTGAGAGACATTGTTTATAATTTAGAAACTAGAACTTTTTAAACTGTTCATAAGGCTTCATATAAAGGTTTGAGGAAATCGGACAGGGGATGCAGCACACTTTAACAGCTGAGCAAAGACTCGCATCAGTAACACCACAACACATGTACAATGAGCAATGCCCACATGTAAGCCAAAAAACAATTAAAAGTCCAACTACCGGAAGAAAAATGCGAAATTTTACAAACATCTCTGATTTAGTGGGCTTGTGTGTGTTTGTGTATATTTACCTAGTATAATTTACCGAAAAATGGTGCTATTTTCATTATTAGTAATTCCTAAGACGTCCAAACTCTTAAGACATATTTGGTAATTTAAATGCGTAATATAATTTACTTACGACAATTAGTTTATTAAATACAAGTATTTGGGTAAAAAAATTTCATACTTGTGTAAATTTGGGTATCGGCGCACGAGGAGCGTCAAAAAGTAAAATAAAGCGATTCTCACGACGTGCAAATATTATTGACAACGCCGGTTCGAAATGATACTGGGCCGAGTCTTGCCGAAAAAAATGCTAGTTTACGTTTATTTAGTCATCACAGGTCATTAAAATGCGTTATATAGTTAATCAACCCCATTTGTTAGTTAAATACAAGTATTTGGGTAAAAACATCATACTATTTGGGTAAGATTTGGACGTTTCGTGCCACCGCGTCGGCCTGACCTAGTTAACGTAGTGATCTAGGGGAGGTTATTCAGCAGCTACTACAGGTGCACACCAAAACACATATAGAAACACATTTTTTTCTTATTGTTAATTACTTAAAGGGGTAAAAGAAATAATTATGGTAATTAACTTACATTACTTCATTTTAAAATATACGAATAGAAATAAATAGAAAAAAATGGTGTTAGTCTGGTTCGCGACATTCTTAAAACATGCTTATTTTTTATATTTTTTTTTAAATGGTAAACCATCCAGAACAGGTCACGTGCCCCTCCATGGACTTTTTTCTTAAGGATATCCAATATAACAAGGCCGCAGGTAAATAACTAGTCTTAGGTGACACAAAACTACGCACCGATAACAAAATCGGCACATAATCCGACAGTCGGTTCATTACACATACATGTTATAGTGTTAAATATCCTTATTATGATAACGTATTACACTAATGCTACACAATTATAAAGAGACAAGATATATGTTACATTAACAAATGACTTTTGTTTTGTTTTCAAAGAAGATACTAAAGAATTGCGTCTAAGAGGCTGAAACCGTTATATACTATACACTTTAAGGAAATATACTTATGTGTTTTATCTAAAATTACTTTTGACATGCTTTTTATTTGTTTCAGAAATTCCAACATCAACTATACATTCGACAAGAATACATGCTGACAGCTCGATTCGGTCCACTCACGATGGTGACTCACCTTGGATAAATTTTAGATAGAACAGTTCCCATAGGTGAAATATCCTGACCTACTGAAACAAAAGCATCCGTCTGGACCATAATATATCAACTAAAAATCATCTCCTATCAACCGAAACTCATTCATATTTTGTTGCATTATAATAATATACAATACTGCTTAACAATTCATATGCACAATGTGTTTAATCGTAAATAGATTCAATCAACAATAAAGAAAGCTTAATTGCAGTGACATACTGAAATCTTATCTAATCTTTTTAATTGGTATCACGGTCATCGATTCCATATAGATGCTCATGTTGTGTAATATTTGCGGTGTTATTTACTGTGTCTACTACAAATGTAATTCCAAAAAAATATCAATGCTAATCTATCTGTGGTTTCAGGTACTCAACTCTTTATTACCTTTCTCTGTGTACTTACATGTATCATAGCTGAAAATGTACTATACATAACCGTTTATAGTACTTGAGCACAGATACAAAGTTATTAGACACTTTTGTAATTAAATAATATCTACCGTATATGTTGTATTGCTTTTTCTCATTACACGATTTGATGGACACGCAGATGTGTTACTAAATGCGGGACATTTTTTACTTCTACACGTAAAGCAAACCGTACACTATATCAAGGTATGCCTAGTAAGGATGCGTGTACTAATACCATACTGCATGCATTCGTGTCGATGAACAATATTTATCATGAGAAAATCTGCCTAGTATGGTCTAACAGACCTGTGTAGATATAAATGACATAATCGACAATTGCACATAGTCTATAAGAGTCAGTACCGTTAAATCATTAATGTTAAGGTTCCCTGCAAATGTACTCTTGATTTGCTAAAGGACTTTATATGTATGTGAAAACGGCATACGCTTTATTCTCCAGAAGCTGTCAAAATGCTAAATGTTATGATCAGTCATACAAAATTCTGGATATCTGTAATTATCAAGTCTCCCTGATGTCTTGAGACTTAAACATGTCCAAGAAGCAACCTCGTCTGCACTTATAATATTTACATTTGACGCCATAATGACATAACGTTGATCGAGAATATAGGACTATATTTTCGACAGTGTGCCATTATATATTGTCACGTATACAGAACGTATAATGTCTGGTAATGTAAGGAACTTCCTGTAATCAAAAACTTAAAATTGCATATAATACGGGAAGAAAATAGACAGCCCTTGATTGACAAGTTGGTATTATTATAACATTGGTGAACTTTATACGATTTGGTACATGCTACAGGCCCTTCCGCCGACTATGATTGACTTAAACTTATAAAATCACCCTGAATTGATGTTTAAATGGAGTTATAAAGCAATTAACTAGTAATTAAGCAATAACAACGTACTTCTAAATACAAAATCAAATCCATAGGCATCCAACAGGTAGCATCACGATTTCGTCCGATATCATTTTCTCTACTTTGAGTGTTCGAGCCGGTAACACCACAAAGAAAAACATGCAGTTGTCATGCGACTATACAATTTGGTGCAATGACATTTGGCACAAATATGAGATACCCAACAAAAACGCTGAGCGTAGGTAAGTATAATTGATATATAAGAACATACCTATTGACGTTCGACCTTTGTAGAAATCTAATTAATCCCACGGAGAAGTAGTGGTGAGGCTTTAAATAACAGCTCTGACGTCTCTTCTGATATCTTTGACATTACAAAACCATAGCAGGCGTCTCATTTCTGAGTGAATAAATCATTTATGTACACCACTGACCTTTGTTGACAAATAAAAAAATGCCATTTTATACGTAGGCTAACGGTCTAGGCGTTCTATCAAACAGTGCTGAAGACGCATTCATACAGCTGCTGATGTGTTGAGATAACGAAAACAAATGAGATCAAAAACAACAAGTGTAAGTCTCGCCAGTAGTGCGATTACAGGTTACATCCTACAGCAAATGAAATGTAATGTGATGCCAATCTGGCTCAATAAGTTAAGGTACAGTTTATCAAGTGCTATATTGTAGATGTTAATCCTTAAACAATATATAATACCTGTCATAATGTTGGAACGTTGAGGAAATATCGGCACACATGTTTACGACTTTTGTTATTCTTCAAGTGACCGAAAATATGCTTACATGCTTATTGTTGAAATGCTTTAGTGGTTAATACAAAGAAGACAACAATGTTCGTTTTAAATAAACTAAAGACACCATACAATGTCTTAAAAAACAACACTCGCATTAAATGTTGTATATTGTTTTTGGTGGAGGGTTTTTTTTCGGAGGGGGGGGGTAAAATTCTGATAGACAGATATATCCAAATTGAATTCACCTCGTATTTAAAACGATCTGTCTCTACCACCCTAACCAAAATGCAATTACAGGTTATTTTTATTTCTTAGCAAATAGCCTGTCGCGTGGAAATCATATTAACAAGGTACATCAATTTTTTTTTCCATACTTCAAGTAAACCCAATTATATGCATTGCATTACGTCTAGACAGGTCTTCATTCTAGCGATATGCATTGCAATGTTCATTTAATGATATTTATAAGTGCTGAATTCGTTCTTAGTAAATAAACCAGTTCTAAAGGAGTAAAATAATCAGGCTCCGCCTTAGCCAGTTAGTTGTTCGATGAGGCATATGATTATACAATTTTACAAGTATGAGCATAATTTTTGAATAACTGCAAAAACTATTATTCATCGTAATACAGACATATTTGTTTTTTGTTTGTTTTCCATCTGTAAAAAAATGTGCAATGCTGCACTATCGCGGAACTATATCTTTGTAAGTAAGCTTTTTTTTGTGTGTGTGCTAAAAATCAAGTTGCGAGACTCATAATTTCCGTGTACTCAAAACAGCATTAGCACCCAGGTTTAAAAGGAGCATAAGTAATAATAGCTACATGTATATATTTCTAATAGTGGATGAATTACTATATTAATTTTGTGCATGCATCTATTTGTTCATCCATAAAACTTTAGAAGTTAGTCCATGTTAAACTAAACTGAGGTGTTGTATGGTTACATTAATGATGGCGTCAGACACACCATGTAATGAACGCTTGAACATTCACATATGTCTTTTTTAAAGTAGTGGAAATTGTGAAACAATCCAATATCAATCCCATTTGTATATCTAAAGGTTGCGTTACTTCTAAGAGAAAATGTCTTGTTACGCTGGGATATTGAATTAAAAATCCATTTTAAATTTAATTTACAACTCCTCTATCATACAAATCGACAATTTGGTGTGAGGAAGGAAGTGCTTAATATAATAATGGAACGTGGCAGCGCTGGCAAATTGTCCTTATTATGCTCGTATTGTGTCTTTAGTGCTCCGGCCTATGCTCAATTTGTTACAATAGGATTATATATTGTTTTGTCCTTGAAAAGGTTTCAACAAAACATACGGAAACGCACACATATCAATGTCAATATGCTGTATGATGACACATTGACTGCTTTTATTAACGAATTTCTATTACTCACTCAGTCTGGCAACAACTTTCTTTTCGTTACCGGAGAAAACGACGAATATGTCATTTACATGACATCATCTGGTTTCAATCACATGATATCGTTAAATAAGTTACCGGAGAAAAAGATGAATATGTCATTTACCTTACATCATCTGGTTTCAATCACATGCTATCGTTCCATAAGTTATGTTTCATTATACACTGACTAGCACTAGAAGACAACGAACGTCCATGACAGACTCTCTTTTATTAAAACGTATCTCAGGGGCCGGATGTTTTTTATGGGATAGTTAATTGGAGCTATGAATCAGCATGCAGTTTAGTCACGAAATTGTTCAAACAATACATCATAAACGGTCAAGCATATGTTTTTGTGCTAAAAACGCTATGCAATCTTAAATGTTAAGACATCAGTTACTGCACTATTTATCTTTTTAGCCCCTTAAAGTAGTATTTAAGCTGGAAATAGTACGAGGTTTCTCTCACAATTGCTAAAAGCGCACATTTTCAACTAACAATCGTTTGCTTGTCTTGTGTTTATGCTACGTACTATTCGTAACATTTACAAATACAGCTTTATAGTTCTCATCAGCATCACCAGAAACATAGACACTCATCATTTGCATCAGACGAACAAAGTGTTTTCAATATATGGACCTTCTGCAACGTAAAATAGTGTTCTGGTAGCATGGTTTATAAATTTTTACGTGTAAGTACGACATTACAAGTGCAGCTTGATATCCAACTCGATTCGTTGTTTGCCAGGGGCTTTTTGTCGAAAAACATGATAAACTTTTGAAACCCATTTCCTGTTCAATCATTTGTGAGATTTTCAGACGACACCAAATGTCCTGGTTTATTTCTGTATTGATTTATACGTAACTAATCAGCGGCCTAATAAGCCATATTCACACACTTTCTACGGAATTATATATGTCCCTTCACGAATATTATTTTACGTATTTAGTGTTTCAGGGCAGTATTTTTTAGTTATTCAATGTTTCTTTTTATCCCAAATTTCTGATGATATAATTTATAAATTACCTTTTTATAAATAACCGTTTACAGTGCTTGATCACAGATAAAGTTATTAGACACTTTTGTTATTAAATATTTTCTACCGTACATGTTTTATTGCTTTTTCTCATTACACGATTAGATGGACACGCAGATGTGTTACTAAATGCGGGACATTCATTTCTTAACACATAAAGCAAAACGTACAGTACAGTATATCAGAGTATGTCTGGTAAGGATGCATGAACAAATACCACTTTGTACGTATTCGTGTCGATGAACAATATTTATCATGAGAAAATCTGCCTAGTATGGTCTAACAGACCTGTATAGATATAAATGACATAATCGACAACTGCACATAGTCTATAAGAGTCAGGACCGTCAAATCATTAATGTTTAGGTTCCCTGCAAATGTACCCTTGATTTGCAAAAGGACTTCATATGAGTGTCATTGCAAATGTTTTATTCTCCAGATGCGGTCAAAATGTTAAATGTTATAATCAGTCATCTGTAACTATCAAGACTCACTGTTGTCTGGAGACTTAAACATATCAAAGAAGCAACCTCGTAAGCACTTATAACGTTTACATCTGACATCATCATGACATAACGTTGATTGAGAATATGCGACTATATTATCGACATTGTGCCATTATATTGTCACTTACGAGGGTTGTCCCAGTAAATCGTGTATTTTCCCCATTACACAAAAAGTAACCAAAACATCCGTTTCAAATTTTCACTGATAATTAATGAATATGTTCTAAAAAGGTATATGGAATTTCATGTAAATAAATCAAGAAATAATTTGTCAATGTACATTACTAATACACATGGTATGCAAGTGCGGCGCACAGTGACGTCAAAGTAAGAACGTCATGCAGCGGAACATTTTTCACTGCCTCGTTAGTTATTGTTTCTTTTATTCAATATGCTTATGATGGCATTAAACTTTCTTTTGATACGCATTTGCGAACCAATCGCAATCAAATGCAACATAGAAAAGGTGTCTGATCAAAACAAACAACCCTCATGGTGGGATAAAAACTAGCACGGACATATCCTTTCAACTGCGAGAAGAAAGTCCTGTGGTGCATGGCACAGTATATAAGGTGGATGTACAACGCGCTGATGTCACAAACATCATTACATATTCGTCGTTATTCATGTATACGTGTTCTATAAACATTACTTCATATCCGCTAGTATAGTTTAGAGTCTTAAACTATTTTTCGACGGCATACCAAACAAAATATATGTTGTGTACTGTGATTCTAAGGGTGTTTCCTCTACTGACGTCACAACTACGTACGTTTTTATTTTTATCGTGGCTATTCAAACATACGTATTTTTTGCACATATCATGAATTAGATTTGAAATTTACAGTGATGACATTAAATAGACTGTCCTTTATGCCGACGTGAAAATTATGCGCTATAACGTATAGAAAATATTAGAATTACAACTTGATAAAACATACATTTAATGAATTACGGCTCGTTTTATGGGTTGCGCCGCATTTGCGTACATGGGGGTCGTTAATCACCGATAATATGCACCATACACACATCCTTTCAATTTTGTCACTTGTTTTAGTTCAGCAAGGGATTCATAAAGGTAACTACAAAAAATCATAATCATGTGACGTCAAATAAGAAAATTATTAGCAAAGTACACGATTTACTGGGACAACCCTCGTATATAGACTACGTAACGTCTGGTAATATATAGAACTTCCTGAAATCAAAAACTTGACATTGCCTACGTATGATACGGTAAGCCAGCACTTGGTTGACAAGTTGGTATCATTATACTATTGGTGAACCTTATACATTTTTTATATGCTACAGGCCCTTCATCCGACTATGATTGACTTAAACTTATAAAATCACCCTGAATTGATGTTTAAATGGAATTATAAAGCAATTAACTAGAAATTAAGCAATAACAACGTACTTCTAAATACAAAATCAACTCCATAGGTATCCAAAAGGTAGCATCACGATTTTCGGCCGATATAATTTTCTTCACTTTGATTGTTCGAGCCGGTTACATCAAAAAGAAAAACATGCAGTTGTCATGTGACGATACAATTTGGTGCAAGGACATTTTGCACAAATGTGAGATACCCAACAAATAAGCTGAACATAATTTAGTGTAATTGATATATTAGAACATACCATATTGATGTTCGACCTTTGTAGAAATCTAATTAATGTCACGGAGAAGTAGTGGTGAGGCTTTAAATTACAACTCTGACGTCTCTTCTGATTTTTTTGACATTACAAAAACATAGCAGGCGTCTCATTTCTGAGTGAATAAATCATTTATGTACACAACTGACCTTTGTCGACAAATGAAAAATGCCATTTTATACGTAGGCTGTCGGTCTACGCGTTCTATCAAACAGTGCTGAAGACGCATTCAAACAGCTGCTGATGTGTCGAGATAACGAAAACAAATGAGATCAAAAATAACAAGTGTTTGTCTCGCCAGCAATGCGATTATAGGTTATATCCTAGAGCAAATGAAATGTAATGTGATGCCAATCTGGCTCAATAAGTTAAGGTAAAGTTTATCAAGTGCTATATTGTAGATATTAATCCTAAAACAATATATAATACCTGTCATAATGTTGGAAAGTTGAGGAAATATATGCACACATGTTTACGACTTTTTTGTTCTTCAAGTGACCGAAAATATGCTTACATGCTTATGGTTGAAATGCTTTAGTGGTTAATACAAAGAAGACAACAATGTTCGTTTTTAATAAAACTTAAGACACAATACAATGTCTTAAAAAACAACCTTCGTATTGAATGTTGTATACTGTTTCTGGTGGAGGTTTTTTTTTGGGGGGGGGATAAAATTCTGATAGACAGAGATATCCAAATTGAGTTCACCTCGTATTTAAAACGATCTGTCTTTACCATCCTAACCTAAATTTAATTTCAGGTTATTTTCATTTCTCAGCAAATACCCTGTCGCGTGGAAATTATATTAGCAAGGTACATTAATTGCTTTCGTTTCCATACTTCAAGTAAACCCAATTATATGCATTGCATTACGTCTAGACAGGTCTACATTCTAGCGATATGCATTGAAGTGCTGAATTCGTTCTTAGTAGATACACCAGTTCTAAAGGAGTAAAATGCCTCGAATTTTAACCAGGCTCCGCCTTAGCCAGTCAATTGTTCGATGGGGCATATGATTATACAATTTTACCATGTAATGAACGCTTGAACATTCACATATGTCTTTTAAAGTACTGGAAATTGTGAAACAATCCAATATCAATCCCATTTGTATATCTAAAGGTTGCGTTACTTCTAAGAGAAAATGTCTTGTTACGCTGGGATATTGAATTACAAATCCATTTTAAATTTAATTTACAACTCCTCTATCATACAAATCGACAATTTGGTGTGAGGAAGGAAGTGCTTAATATAATAATGGAACGTGGCAGCGCTGGCAAATTGTCCTTATTATGCTCGTATTGTGTCTTTAGTGCTCCGGCCTATGCTCAATTTGTTAAAATAGGATTATATATTGTTTTGTCCTTGAAAAGGTTTCAACAAAACATACGGAAACGCACACATATCAATGTCATGACACATTGACTGCTTATATTAACGAATTTCTTTTACTCACTCAGTCTGTCAACAACTTTCTTTTCGTTACAGGAGAAAAAGATGAATATGTCATTTACATGACATCATCTGGTTTCAATCACATGTTATCGTAACATAAGTTATGTTTCATTAGACAGTGTCTAGCACAAGTAGAGAACGAACATCCATGACAGACTCTCTTTTATTAAAACGTATATCAGGGGCAGGATGTCTTTCATGGGATAGTTAATTGTAGCTATGAATCAGCATGCAGTTTAGTCACACACTTGATCAAACAATACATCATAAACGGTCAAGCATATGTTTTTGTGCTAAATGAACGCTATGCAATCTTAAATGTTAAGACATCAATTATTGTACTATTTATCTTTTCAGCCCCTTAAAGTAGTATTTAAGCCGGAAGTAGTACGTGGTTTCTCTCAAAATTGCTAAAAACGCACATTTTCAACTAACAATCGTTTGCTTGTCTTGTGTTTATGCTACATGCTATTTGTAGCATTTACAAATACAGCTTTCCAGTTCTCATCGACATCACCAGAAACATGGACACTCATGATTTGCATTAAACGAACAAAGTGTTTTCAATATATGGACCTTCTGCAACGTATAATAGTGTTCTGGTAGCATGACTTATGAATTATTACGTGTAAGAACCACATTGCAAGTGCAATTTGACATGCAACTACAAAGTGCACACATGATAATCATTCGTTGTTTGACAGAGGTTTTTATTGTCGAAAAACATGTTCATCCTTTGAAACGCAATTTCTGTTCAACCCATTGTGTGATTTTCAGACGACAGCAAATGTCCCGGCTTTATTTCTGTATTGATTTATACGTTACTAATCAGCGGCATGATAAGTCATATTCACATACCTTCTACATACTTTTATATGTTCCTTCACGAGTGTTATATTACGTATTTAGTGTTTCAGGACAGTATTTTTTAGTTATTCAATGTTTCTATCTATCCAAAACGTCTGATGATATAATTTCTCTGACAAGTCTGGATTTCTAATTCGATTATATCCACATTGATACATGTAGTTAAGCACAAGGAATTGAAAAGACGAATCTAAATATTGCATTATACGACTTTGTCAAGTGTCTAGCTCATGTGGTAAAATATTCCAGAAGTAAATGTATATAACGAAAAGCCTTATAACTTTAATGTGCTATTATTGTTCGAGATTTGGAATAAAATGTTCGTTATTCGTGCTATATAGCTACATCTAGGTTTGAGGGAAAATAGTGAAAGAAGTGACAATCCAAATATGAAAAAGATCATATCTCTTCCTATATCAAAACAGGTTTGTCTGTGACCAGAAATTCGAGTTCGACGCATACGGTATATGCACATTGACATGATCTTGTGATGAGGCACAACAACTATAACCACAACCTCAATAGTTTCTAAACTCACGTGAGGGACATTTATATCTTGGGATAGATATTCGTGACACTATCCTCTATCTGTCAACTACTATAATTTAACGCTTAAGTCGAATATGGAAGTTTAATCAACTGATCCATATCAAACAAAGGACGAATACTGCAGATCAAAGCATAAAAACAAACATCTGCTCAGTTAACAAAATATTGATAAACGTCGTAGATCCTGGCATTAAAATATTGTATCGATGAAAGACTTCCCCTGTACATAAGCAAAACAATCAACTGCTCTTTGCTGGGAGAGAATTCAAACATTCACAAATAGCAAATGCACCTGAGAGAACAACACAAACCTTACTTCGTTTAATTGTGAAATAGTTAATATATAAACCTCGTTGCCATCTATGGAACGGTAGCCAAATAGTCCATGGCACCATGGCAACAGACTTCCAAATTACGCCCGTAAACTTTGAATAAGGAACATCCTGCTTGATGATGTTAACATGCAAAGCTTGAATTACGCAGACTTGAATTCCAATTACTTGAATCAAATTGATCATAATGATATTTTGTTGAGAGCTCCAACAGCCATGCTAAACTAAAAACAAGGCACATGCAATGAACACAATTATTATTCTGACTCATCACGAAACGAACGAGTAATGATGTTTGTATTTTTCTGAGTATAACCTTACTTACATGTATGTCTGCTTATCAACCAGTGGTGTTACGCGTTCTGGTATCTAAATCAAATCCTGAATTCCATAAGTTATGTCAGTCAGTGTGAAAGACGGTGATTATTGGCGCACATAAACTGCTTCGTCAAGACGAGCAGACATGTAAGAACGGTACATATAATCAGAGTCTAAATCTGAATATAAATCATACCAATATGTATTAAACAAATATTTGTATTGATGAATGTCCATTGGCACTTATCTTAGATACAATATCCGATGTGTGCTAGAACATACCAAGAAACTTTACAATTGGTGGAAACTTAATTCAGTTACAATGATGTAGTGGTGTGGCTTTAGTTGCCAGTCCAGACCTCCGCTCTTATATGTTTTACATCACGGAATCTCATTTTTGGCATGAATTATTCATCTATGTACACCACTGATCTTTGAAGAAAAGTGCATAAAGTGTCATACATTTGATGCAGATAATACAATGATATAAAAGCAAGCTTCTAATTCCGCAAAGATAGCGAAAGACAATGGGAAAACAAAAACAACTGTTAGTATCACAGCAGGAATGTGTTTACACGTTATTCCTCACAGTTAAAAGAAGTATGACGGTACTAGATAACCACAAGACATAATTTATAACAGGCAACAGTGTTGATATTTATTTGGAAACAATATCACGTAGTATAAATCAAATCGCTGTATGCCTTTTTCGGATACTATTTAATCGAACGTGTTTGCCTAATTGTGATAAAACGAAATCGATTTGTTCATTCTTCCAAACACCAATGCAATCACAATCAGCATTTGAAGGTGTCCTGTTTTTCTAAATAAATGATGCTCTGCGATGGTTGCATAAGAAGCTGTATTCGAGAGTATGTAAATATGACATGTGACTCACAATTACAAATTGCTCGTATTCATTTCTGTTTGAATATTTTATTATTTCTTTTCACTCAGCTATATAGGCACATAGTTAAAATGTTTTAGATGGTTTTTATATTCACTTTGTCATTCGATGTTACAATAGGGTACTCATTGCGTAACAGTTCTTTCTAAATGTAATACTTAGAATATATAAGGGTGATACAAATATACTAAACCTAACTTCACTCGATAAACAATTATAATCAACCGTTAGAATAAATTCGAGTGTTGTTCTCATTATGTATATGCAATGAACACCACTGTCATTCATCCTCAATTTTCGCAACATCGGTTTGAATTGCCGAATTTCCAAGCATGCTTAACACGCTATGTAATTTGAAGTGCAACACAGTTATGTCGGAACTTAGTCTCAACAACACATTCATCAAATGTCAATATCTTCAAGGTTCAAAATTTATACAATGTAATAAAATTATAATATTATTTTCTAATCTGATATGATACTCGTATGTGATTAAAAGTTGCTTAATCACTTCGCCTCAGAATTAACAAACCAGTCTCTTGACACTCTAACCTAAATGTGGTTACAGAAGATTTTCATTTCCTTCCAATCATACAGTCTGTCACATGGAAATCATATTAACAACTCACATTGATTACTTTCGTTTTCATACTTCAAGTAAACCCAATTATATACCTTGCACAAGGTCTAGACAAGGGGAGTTCAGTTACAATATCGTATGTTCTCCGTGTCGTGAGGTAAACCGCACAGACTGGCGCAAGTTTTGTTCTAACAACTCTTAGGAAAGATTATATAATAGGAAAATGTTCATAATGGGTTCTAGACCCTAACAACATGCGTTGAAACGTTCATTTGACAATACTTATAAATATCTAGTTCGTTCATGGTGGATGTAGTAATTCTGTACTTGTATTATGCCTCGATTATAAGTCGCCGTCCAAGTCAGTAAAATATATGATGAAGCATATGACTATGCGTTATTGCAATGTACAGATGGCGGACCTTAGATATACGAAGGCAATTTTTCTTACTTTCATTATACCATTATTATGTCATTGCTCACCGACTACTCAAGACGCAGTTGTATGGGAACAACATCTTCCAAATTATATAACTAGTAATGTAGACATTCATATAATTGTATTTGATTCATAATTATTTTAATGCGGTGCATGAATATGTATAATCATGTCTAATAAAGTAGTCAAAATGCATGTTGAATTGAAAAGAGCAAATACTTTTGTGTTTGGTAACACAAGTCTGCATCAGATGCATCTTGTAATGAACGCTCGAACAGTCCCATCTGTCTTTCTTAAAGTAGTGATAAGTGTGAAACAATTCAATATAAATCCTATATGTACACCTAAAGAGCGTGTTTATTCTGAGAGAAAATGTAATGATAAGTTAGGATATTGAATAACAAATCCATTTGAATTTAATTAACAATGCATCTATCTTACCAATCGACACTTTAGTGTAACGAAGTACTTCTATTCGCGGTACGTACGCGGCAGAGCTAGCAATTAGTTTTGATGATGTTCGAATTATGTATTAAGTGCTCCGACCTCTGCTCAAATTGTTAAAAAAAGATTTGGGAATTGTTTTGTCCTTGAATAGGGTCTAACCAGAAATATAGAGAACGAATAAATAACAATATCAATAAATATAATGTAAGACGACAAAGAGACTGATCTTACCAGCGAATCTCAATCTATATGACTCATTCAGTAGTTTCTGCCGGCAACAACTTTGATTTAGCTACCAGCGAATAAGATAAATATGTCATTTTCATTGCAACATCATCTGGTTTCAATCCATGTTATAGTTCAATATCTGTTGTTTCCTTAGACAATATTATTATAGTATTATACCATATTTTTATTGCTGTTTGTCATGAATACACACGTTCAAACGTGCTGAACAATCACGACTTATACATGGTTAAAACAATATAAAATGTACTTAAAAAAGTATGGACATATTTATTAATCACATATAACATATATCTACCACTCATTAATTCAAGGGGATAACATACTCTAATAGGGGGGCTCCACTTAACCAAGTAGACGGGGGTCCTACTTAACCAAGTTGGTCGGGGCTCTACTTAACCCAGTAGACGGGGGTCCTACTTAACCAAGTTGGTCGGGGCTCTACTTGACCAAGTAGACGGGGGTTCTACTTAACCAATTTGGACGGGGCTCTACTTAACCCAGTAGACGGGATCATACTCAATCCAGTAGGCGGGGGCTCTACTTATCCCAGTAGGCGGGGCCCTTGATTAAGCCCAACAGACAGAGGCCCTACCTAACAAGTAAGCGTGGGTCCTACTTAACCCAGTAGGCGGGGACTCTACTTAACCCAGTAGACGGGACCCTACTAAACCCAGTAGGCGGGGGCTCTACTTAGATAAACATAATAAACTAAATATTTATTCAGAGTGGAAGTGTTTTCTGTTCTATGCATAACCACCAGTTTTTGTAAAATACATTTTGGCATGATAGATATGTAGATAGTATAAATACTCATGTATCGAACCTGATTATATTTACCATGTTACCTTCATGTCTGTTCGTTATCCTACAAAACGTTTGGGTGCGCAAATATTTCAACACATTTACACCGAATGATAGAATGGCGGGAATTCAGGATTTAATTAAGACACGGAAGTGCATAAAACATTTGTTGATAGACGGATGCAAATAAGATTATAGTCAAATAATTAGGAACATTAACACACATTGGTGGCGAGCTAGAAGTATAATCATAGTGTTGTTTGTATCGTTAAAATGAAATGCCCAAGTATCAGTATCAGTCTAAAAGCTAATATACCTAAAGATTAATAAATATTTGCCAGGAGTGTGACCTCTAGTGATGTTTTCCATGATTTAACATAGTGACCTTTTAAACTGCATAGTGACATCATCACGCAGACTGGCACGGATAAAGGGATTCTCATCGGCATTTGAAAATGTAGTAACATAATTTATTTGTCATGGTCTTACGTACATATATTTAAGTAGCTATCGTCCCATAGGCATTATATTAAGCCTGTGTATATATTATATATGTACACATATTTTGCATACCAGTTAATCCGTAAAACATACTTATCCGATTTTCGGAACTGGGTAAAAAAGTTACAAACATGTGTTTCGGTAATGGGCGAATAATTCGAAGGTTAGTAATACAGCTATTTTTAATTACTCGTATCACTTAAGAGATCCGAACCCAATGAAAAGACTTTTTGCAGGAACCTAGTAAGCACTACAATTTATTTGCAATGAAATTTAACTGATTATGAATTGCTAGCCACTGACTGAACACCAATCTATAACAAAACCGGTAGATTTATAACATAATGAGAACAACATTTGACAATGTAAAGTCAAAGTCTAGGTAGCCTTACAGTGTTTGTGAACAGGGCCGAGAACCCTATAGTCTATTACCACAAATTGCTAAAGTATTATCAGCATTATGTTTGTTTATGTGACACATCGTAGTGTTTTCTGATGATATTGTTTCAAACCTTATTTGATGATATAGTTTCAAACCTTTTTATTATGCACTGATGGCGTGCTAATTGTTTCTTTTATCGTTTCATCGATAAATAGTTTAAACAAAAAAGTTTTTAACGGAAGCTTTTAATTGCCTGGTACGTATTTTTCTTTTTCGAACATATACTAGTATATGAAATGAATGAATCAGCAATATGTTTGCTGTGCATGACATCGATCAGCATGTATACCTCCCAAACACAATGACGTTTTGCATTTAATCATTTTACATCTCTTTCTACAGCTCCACTTCTATTGAAACGGTTGACAGATATTCAACTTTTAAACTGATATTGTCAGAGTTTATATCCCAAGATAAAAGTGTCCATTAAATGCAGTGATATACTACTGTGGTTTTCCATACACTTGTGATGTCTCATCGTAAGATCATATCTATATAAATAGACCGTAAAACCGTAAGCATCGTCGGGCTATCTAATGAAAGGAAGTCCTATAATGGCCGGATATCCGCCGATAAAGCGTAAGTCTTACGTCTGAATTAACCTCAACATCTCCAAGTGCTTCTTCCACAAAGTTGTAAATGGATATTCAATGACGCATGGTTGATGTTTTATCAATAACGTCACAAGGTCATTAAATCATCTACAGTCATTGTGACGATGCTGTCGCGTCTCAATTGTCTTTTATAAACTCGATTTTGGAATGACAACACGACAGACTGGTTAGGTAATTATTTTGTAATTGGAAGATGTGATAAACTCACCTTGTTGTGTTATTGTGCATTTTAAAACTTTCCATAAACATGTTAGTAACTTTACAGCAAAATTGACACAGCTTTTTCCAAAGGAAGAACGCAAAACAACTTTTAGGAAGTAACAGCTATATATACTGAGTTCCAAAAGTTCCGCATCCAATATACGGTGTGTCTTTTTTACTAGAATCTCCAACTTATTTATGATAATTCAAATGCGCATGTGTAGAGCAATGTTTACTTGATATAAATGCATGACAGTTATCGATTTGAAGATATGTATCGATCCATAATAAAACCACATGTGACACCACCCCACGATTCCAAAGTACACACACCGATAAACTACTATTTTGTAGTGGAAGAGAGGTAATAATCAAAATAACTACCGAGAATGATCTCTCGTTGACGATTGACAATTATTGATGTTGCAATAGAGTCTGTACAACAGGCCAGATTTTAAGAAACAACCTCCTTGACATAAAAAGGCAATATTAAAGCAAGTTTCCAATAATTTAAATGTTAGGTGGGCTACAATTAAGCTACAACAATGCCGTTGTTCTTGGTGCAAAAATATAGCAGCATTACCTGTCTAGGTGAGCGGCATTGACCCTTGACCTGTTGTCACGTGGTACGTCATATACAGTTTTTTTCGGATGGAGATAATACAACAGTCTTATTATGATAGAGACATGTCAATTTAATTCGACACAATGTATTTTTAGTGAAACACCAGCCTCTAGCGTCTTATATACACGAGTCGTTCACCATTATCCATTTTTGCAATCAAATTAAGCGTACATTTCTAACTTATTTGACTAACTTATTGTGTTTTTTCGTAACACAGACACGATGCAAGTAAATTGGAAGTAAAAATAAAGTCGAAAATGGAGAACCCAAATTATGCGTGCTTGAATAGACGTTTTTACCATTTGCGATGGTGTGATCATTCAAGCGTGACGAAGTCAAATGGAATTAGGTTCAACATAAACACTAAGGGTACGCAAATGGACAGTGTTCCTAAAAAGTTCTTTGAAGTTAACTTTTCCATAAAAAATAATTTTTAATTAAGATGCAGAACTTATGGAACTCAGTATAGATTAATGTAAACAAACTTTTAATTTATTTTCAGATAATGATTGGATCAACTCAAATATCGACGGACTTTTCGATAAAAGGAAACAACTCCAAATAACCAAGCTCTAGAGTCAATTATTTAGTCTGACTGGCCTTTGCTAATGATACTTATTATTCACATTCATGTGTATCATTAGAGAACAATGTTACTGATTGTGTCCAATACAAAACTTGTAAGAATATCATTCTATGGAAAACCCGATCATGACCTTTCTTTCCTAACATTCTCAGCTGTAGCCATCTGATCATTATAAACCTACCGGCACGATAATAATTTAAGTACAACAGTCAGTCGTGTATTACTCTACATAAAAAATTAGATCAACCCTTGCAAATAGAGGTACATTGCATTGCGTGCGTACATAATATGACATTGGGGGTAGAGGATGTCCAAAATGAATATATACAGTTTCAGTGTATTTTATCCCGACTCAACGTTTTTATATCGCAAACAAAATGTGTACATGGTTAGACAAATATGTATTTCTTTCTGGTAACGATTGAAGCATTGTAACCTGGATAATGATAACTAATTAATATCAATGTCCTGAAAATACCTTGGTTTTGTCTTTTCACTTAGTCCTTCTCATCGTTCCCTACTTCAACTTTTTATATGACGGGTATCTTCACTAACGGATCATGATATTGTAATATTCTGACCATGAATATGCCATTACTATGTAATCTGATGTACAGGCACATGCATATAAGTATTAGATACAGTACTAGTTTTCGTTCAAAAGTGTCTTCTTACAAGCGTTATTGTACAGTTTTGGAAGGACAAACAACATAATTGTCCGAGGCGAAGCCGAGGATAATTTGTTGTTCGTCCTTCCGAAACTGTACAATAACACTTGTTAGAAGACACTTTTGAGCGATAACAAGTTCTGTATCTGACTTATACTCCGACAAAAAGCAAAATGAACTCCAGAGAGACAATGGTTATCCAAAAGTTCCTTGCACAATCTATGAACAGAGCATCGTTCGCAGCATAGAAAATATAGTTTTAATGTAAAAATTAGTATATAATGTACCAAAGGGATTAAGTTAACTGTCCAAAAATGTCCATTCATAGGTTTAATTAGCTTGTGATTAAAATTCACAAGTGTCAATGTGTTTATACACCTTATAAGTGCTTATAATACACTTGCATCTAGTTTTCTTCATTCATTGATAAAGGACTTAGTGCACAAAGGTAGAAATTTATGCATCTTATTTTCCAAATTGTCATATTTTTATGAAAATATTTGTATTGTTTTATTTTTAATACACATAACAAGGTTTTATCCATACTACCCATGTTGACGCTCACAGACGTATTAATATATAAAATAAAGTTCACCTGATAGACAATTATAGTAACTATTTGTATTCTGTATATATTCAGGTTTCTTGTACATGTAATTAATTGCACAATGAATTTTACAGCTAAATCTTAAATTCGCTTAAATTGTTACAAATTCTTTAAAAAATACTGTTAAAGCACTGCTTTTCTTGGGAATAATTGGAAAATAAATTTTGCTTGGTATGAATATTCTATAAATTTGCTTCAATTGCTATAATTAATTTCTACTTTTCGTTGTCATTACAAGAATATAAATTTTGCTCCCTATTTTGCGGTTTACAAAACAATAAGCAATTTCTCTAAAATTTGTTCTGGCCTAAATTAATCAAGAATATTGGAATTCATGATTTAGTTATCTACACTATTGATTCGAGTAAAATGCCACAAATTAGTTTGTTTTACAGTAGTACAGGCTAATATTGCACTATCATTGGGTGGATTTACAATTTTCTAGCTACATGTTTTTGACAAGTAAAAATACTTTAATTTCAATGTGACACAATTTGTGGATATGGTGAAAAAGACCATTTTGTGGAAATTTCAACGTAATTTAAAGGATTTTCATGGTTGATATCATCCTCAAAATTCACGATATTAAACCCCCCTCGAATATTATTGATTTTACAGTATGTCATTTATTTAACTGTTCATGTAGTTATAAGCGGATTTGTCATGATTGACCAATTATTTTCTGAGTAAATGTTTTGTACAAACAACTTTCTTACAACTCAAAAAGTGTACACTTACGAAAATAATGTACACTTTATGAATAGAGTCACAGGGCGTGTCGGAGTATAATATGTGTTAATGGCTACTTACTAGTCAAATCAAGGCGGAGCTTTAAAACCTGTCTCAGACATGATAACCTAAATGTAATTACAGGGGATTTCCATTTCTCACCAAGCAAACAGCCTGTCCCTGGAAATCATATTAACAAGATACATTAATTACTTTCGTTTCATACTTCAAGTAAACCCAATTATATGCATTACATTACGTCTAGACAGGGAGCGTTCAGTTATAACATCGTATGTTCTCCCCGTCGTTAGATCATATAAATACCAGGGCAAACTGCATAGAGGGACGCGATTTTAAGGAAAAACTATATAAGAGGAAAGAATTCATAATGAGGTCTAGACTCTAACCACATGCAATGTTGATTTAACTATACTAATACATTTACAGCAGCTGGTGAATGCAAAAGTTCTACATTAGTAAAAGTCTCGATAATACGGTACCGTCCAATCCGACAAATTGTTCCTTGAGGCATATGGTTATACCTTATTAAATCTTACGGTCCTTACGATACACAAATGCATCACATCTAAGTTCTTAATTCCACCATATTGTCGTTGCTCACCGACTATTCATTACGCACTTGCATTGGAACATTTTCAAAGTTATACAACTAATACTGTAGACATTCATATCTTTGTATGTTGCGGGCTTTAACACGTACAGTAATTACTTGTACTGTATTATATATAATGCATATCTAGTTGAATAAGTATTTATTTCGGATACAGGAGACGTGATTCATCAGTTTGGTGCATGAAACTATAAGTTCATCTCCAATAATGAAGACGAGTATGCGTGTTAAAATGAAAAAAGCAAACTGCTTTAAATTTGTGTATTCGTAAGGAAACATTAATAATGGCGTAAGAATATGCTCGAACAATTCAATCTGTCTTTCTTAAAGTAGCGAGAAGTGTGAAACAATTCAATATAATTCCCATTTGTATATCTAAAGGTTGCGTAAATTCTGTGATAAAATATGTTGTTACGTTGGGTTATTGAATTACAAATCAATTTGAATTTAATGTACTATCTTACAAATCGACAATTTGGTGTGAAGAATTGCTAATATTCGTGGTACGTGACATATCTAGCAATTTGTTCTTATGATGTTCGTTTTGTGGATTGCGTGCTTTGATCTCGATTTGTTATTATCTATTTGTTGGCAACCAATAAGACAATGCACTTTTTCGAACGTTGCAGGGTTATGAAAGTTACACCCATGTGAATATAATGCCAAACACATTCGTAGATGCACGATTATATGTATAAATATCCATTTTAATCTAATTCGTCTTAATCACTTTTGTTTTTATACTTGAAGCGACGTAGATTTTGGCTGTGAATTGTTTTATTTGTGGATTTCGTGTTGTGCTGTATGCAGGGTTTCTGTTGGGCAATTCAAAATTGTTTTTTTCATATCTTTAGATATGCAATAATTTAAGCACCAAAGAAGTATGTGAGTATTGATATTATCATGTCTGACACGGAAATCGGCAGTTGATTATATTATTTATTGTACCGTGTGACCGACACCTTTACTAGAGCCAATCTATCACTTAGTGACGGCTAGACAAAGAGGTGATGGTATATTATCTAGGAATATGTTGATAATTCATTGGAATATAAATCAGGTTACAAAAGGTTCCTAAAGTGCCGACGAAATCAATCCAACAGGGCGACAAAATTCGTGATTTTTAACATAAACATTATGCAAATAAAACACAGTTTATTACATTGAGCAGCAATGTAGAATAACAGATATTACATTCTTTTCAAACAATTTTAACAAATAAGGACTATATCCGAACATTGCTCAATCGATGCAAATTCAATCCAAAATTAAATGCTCTTGATGGGCTATGCATTTACCAATAACAGCTCAATTCATCCACGAAGTTCATCAGGCAATAATAAGATAGCGAGCGTAAGTAACACCAACTGCCGAGCCTCCCACACAAGAGTCAGACATAGAACCAACCATTCACTTCCGAAAATGCATGTTTCAAGTAAGCATATATACCTACTCTGCATTGGAATGGCATATACCACAACATACATGACTGTGTTATTTGTTTGGTTTTGCCCTCCTTAACCCAAGACGTATTTATAAATATGTACAGTCACATGTTTTCATCTTAAATTGTACATTTGTATTTTGTATGGCTACATACTACAATTTATGATTTCTGTCCTCGTTTCTCTCTCGATATAATAAGCAGAGATATTTGTCATATTCCCGAATCTTATAAAAATCAATAAATGGCACTCCCGAAAATTATCACACAATTTACAGACTGATATTTCCCCTTGCGAATGTTAATTCAAGTAGTTAGGGTTTTAGGACAGTAATGTGTCGTTAATAACTGCTTTCATCATTCAAAGATTTCATATGATGGAATTTCTCTGGAAAGTCTGGGTTTCTAATTAGGTTATCTTCATATGGATATTGCAGCACATGAAGCGGGAAAAGAACATGCAGTTGGCTTCTGCTTGTAATATCTGATAATGTGCCGGTTTTAACGTCGAACACATTCTTATTTTATTTTGCTATATCTTATCTACAGGGTGTCCCAAAAAAACGGGGACCTAGGAAAAACAATTGTAACTTTTTTCTCAATTATAGATATCACACTATAATTATGTCAAAACAATAAGGGAAGAACACTGTTCAGAATACTAGTATCACTGTGTGATAATATAGTTCAATACCCGGAGTTACCTCCCATGTTTACAATCGCATGTTTTAGTAAAATACCATAAACTTAAGCAGTAATTTCAGAATTCAATGAGATATATTTCCATGTTGACCTCAAACATCTTCTTATGTGCTCCAAATAATTGTTTATGGTTCGTGATACATTAGTTCATTGTGTAGAGCAAAGAAGTTAACTATTGGGATCAAGTTTGAGTAATTTTAAGATCATATGGCTTGTGATATGAGGTAAGATGTCAGTACTATTTCGCAAACATATCCTGATTTTGCTGCTGATTTATTGCAAGAAGAGTTTTCTGCTAGCAAATGGTACAATTTTATAATTTCTGACATACACAATTTCTCCAAAATATATCTATGATGTGTTTGTTTGGATAAAACTTTATACTTTTTGCTCCTCTCTATAGTCTAAGCTTTGTTGGTAATAGTTCTTGAAAATATTTACGTTTTTAATCATTGAATGATTGTTGATGCTATTTGGAAGGTTTTCCACTTTCCCCTTGGTCAGTAAACGTGCCACGTTTTCCTCTGTTTTGCTCTTTCTTGTCATATTTGTTTTATTGTAACAAGATTTTGATCACCCCTTTCACTTTAAATGTTGTTTTCTAAAACTAAATGCCCTGACACAAATGCCCTTGTCTTATAATGCCCCTTTCATGTGATTTAGCAAAAATAACGTGAAATGTTGCCATAGTGAAAATGATGACGTCACTTCCTGATTTGAAGCACCATATTCAAATAAGTGCTCTTTTTAGAAGAAGGGGTCCCTTACATACACTTTCATAAAATATCAGCTTAATTCATCAAAATATAAATGAGTAATAAGGGTTTTAGGTAGGTCCCCGTTTTTTTGGGACACCCTGTACATGAGCATACAACAACATTATATTAAACTGCCAAGCTATCTTCACACAAGTCGTTTAATATATGTTACCAATAGGACAAATTATGTGTCACATAAACGAGGGTAAGTTTGGTTTAACATACTGGACATGTTGCAAATTGAGCCAGTGTCGGGTAGTTGATAAAACAATTCCTTGATGCTAAAGTAACCGACATATGTTATCCTGTACAATTTTACAAATTAAGAACGGTGTATGAAATTGTTTGACCTATTGTTAAACAAAGTCAAAACAAGGTTAACTGGAAAATATACATTAAACACACCCATACCGATATGTTGAACGAAGACATCTTGATTGGTCTTTTACCGATTATCTTCTACTCAATTGTTAATCTGACAGCAACTTGAAGTTATCGGACGGTGAGATGAGTATGGTATTTACATTTCAATCTCGTTTTATTGTTTTGTAAGTAATGCCGATTTAGGCAGTTTCTATGACTAATAGATAACGTACGTCTTAAACAGGGTGTCTATCATTTTACGTTATACCCATGCATGATGCCTCATGCGATATCAAATTGGTGCTTTCGTTTAGAGTATAATTTAGCCATACGCACATGTACACGTGCAATAACAACACACTAGTTATCGATAACGAATTCACAATGTAACTTATTCCGTCATGCCACTTTGACGATTTACTTAAATAATATTACGATAACTTAAGTGTTTCTCTCAATTAAGTAGCTTCTATCTATCTTCTTGGGAAACATATACAACTATTTCCAACTCAAAAATCAAATACGCGTCTTGTTGACAGGCTACCAAATATTACGAAGCATTTATCGTTATTGTTTTAATAATATATTTTATATTACCATATATTACCCGATAGCCCTACTCGTTAATGTGTATCTTGTATAAGACAACCAAGTTTGTTTCTAAACGAAACAATTTTTACCCTCATCAATATTTAGCAATGCTTTTATATGATTTAATAGTTTTCTTTTGTACCCGACGGTAGATTCCAGAATATGTAGGGGTTTGACTATTCTTTAATTAAAAGTTGTATGTACTTCATGACTAATAGGATGCAACGTGCACATACTTGTGACACGATGTATGCCAGCGGTAGATATTCAGTCTTTTAAAATCCTATACATTTCAAAAATCATTTCCTCTTTAATCATGCAAGTCAGCGAAATAATTAGCCATACTCGCACACTTTCTGCAGACTCCTAGTTTCCCTGACGATTGCTAATTTTCGTAATGGTAATGCGTAGTTAATAAAATGTATCTATCCTTTGAACATTTTAGATGGTATAATTTCTCCAACAAGTATGGATTTATAGATTTTCAATTCGATTATTGTTAAGCGCATGGACTGTGAATATCGTTTTCCACCGCAAATCCTTGCAATTTGGATCGTTCTACGTCGTAAAATATTTATTTAAATATCATTAATGTCTATACTATAAATATGTTACTTCCTAAAAGATATACATGTATTGCGTTGTTCCTTTGAAAAAAGTTTTGTCAAGTAACCTTTTTTGTGGATAGTTTTAAAATAAACAATGACAACAAAAACATAAGTATTATCTCTTCCAATAGCAAAATAATTTACTAACTAACCTGGTCTTTCGTCATTTCAAATTCGAGTTTAGAAACGACAATTGAAACGCTACAGTTTCGTCGCAATGCTTGTAGAAGATTCAAAGACACGGTGACGTTATTGATTATACATAAACCATGCGTCATTGAATATCCATTTACAACTATGATGGAAGAAGCACTTGGAGATGTGGATGTTAATTCAGACGTAAGACTTACGCTTCATCGGGGGTTATCCGGCCATTATAGGACTTCCTCTCATCAGATAGTCTGCAGTGTTTACGGTTTTACGGTCTATTTATATTGATATGATCTTACGATGAGACATCACAAGTGTACGGAAAACCACAGTAGTATATCACTGCATTTAATGGACACTTTTATCTTCGAATATAAACCTCTGATAATATCAACTTTAAATTTGAATATCTGTCAACCGTTTAGATAGAAGTGGAGCTGTAAATAGAGATATTAAATGATGAAATGCAAAACGTTATTGTGTTTGGGAGGTGAACACACTGATCGATGTTAAGCACAGCACAAATATTGCGAATTCATTCATTTCAAATGTATGTTAGAAACAGAAAAATGCATACCAGGCAATTATACAAAAGCTTCAGGTAAAAAGGCTTTTTGTTTAAAATATTTATCGATGAAATGATAAAAGAAACAATTAGCACAATATCTGCACATGATATAAAAAATATGAAAACATACCATCAGAAAGCACAATGGGGTGTCACATAAACATGCATAATGCTGGTAATACATGCGCAAGTTGTGGTTATAGACTACAGGTTCTCGGCTTGTTCACAAACACTGTAAGTTTACATACCAGACTTAGACTTTTCATTGTCAAATATTGTTCTCATACTGTTATAAATATACCTGTTTTGATATAGATTGGTGTTCAGTGACTAGCAATTCATAGTCTGATAAAATTTCACACTGTTAAATCTAATTGCAAAGAAATTGTAGTGTAAACCAGGTTCCTGCAAAAAGCCCATTACCGAAACACATGTTTTTTTTCACTTTTCTACCAAGTCTCGAAAATCGTATGTTCACCGGATTTACTGGTATGCAAAATATGTGTACATAGAAAAGTTCATATGCCATTAATTTATACTCCGACAGTGTACACATAATTATTTTCAGGAAAAATGGAAGTTATATTTATAAGGATATACGTATATAATATATACACGGGCTTAATATAAAGTCTATGGGACGATAGCTACATAAATGTTTTCACATAAGACCATGACAAATAAATAATGTTACTACATATTCAAACTCCCACGAGAGTCCCTTTATACGTGCCAGTCTGCGTGATGATGTCACTATGCAGTAAAAATGTCACTATGTTAAATCATAGAAAACATCACTAGAGGTCACACTTCTGTCAAATATTTATTAAACTTTAGGTCTTTCAGCTTTTAGACTGCTAATACTTGGGCATTTCAGTTTAAACGATATACACGTTCAGCAATAGCACTATAGTCTTAGATACTTCAATAACGATACAAGCAACAACACTATGATAATACTTCTACCTCGCCAACAATGTGTGTTAATGTCAGTAATTATTTGACTATAATCTTATTTGCATCTGTCTATCAACAAATGTTTTATGCATTTCCATGTCTTAATTAAATCCTAAATTCTCACCATTCTAGCATTCGGTGTAAAGGTGTTGAAATACACCCAAATGCACCCTAACGTTTGATTGTTGGATTACAAGCAGACATGAAGGAAGCACGGTAAATATTATCAAGTTCGATACATGAGTATCTATACTATCTTCATGCCAAGATGTTTTTTACAAAAACTGGTGTTTATGCAACGAACAGAATACACTTTTATTCAGAATAAATATTAAGTTTATTATGTTTATTTATAAATGTTGCAGCCACGATCTTAACAAAAGACAGAAACAACTAAAACTTTATCAGAACAATGGGTAAACACATAATAACATCGGTTCTCGTTTTCCTTCTCGAAACACAACTATAAAGCTTGAAAGTGAACAAACGAAGTCTTTTTAAACAATTAGTTTCGACTTCATGAAGTTCGTCTGGTAAAACTTTGCACTAATGGCTGATTGCGGGACCAGTTGAGATGTGGGATTCAAAAATAAGTAAATTCAGGCTGTATCACACATAAACTTGTTTATTAGTGGACGTGTAAGTAATTATATCAGTTTAATGTACATTATATAATGCACAAGTAATAAACAGCCAATCGAAGGCATTTGACTTTGTATATCAAATCATACGAACCAATGTATTTAAAATGCAACACTGGAGCAATAGAGACAATTAACACGTCGTGAATGGATTGCTTCTATTGATTATGTTGATTATGCGATTACCAATCAGACTGAAAATGCATATTAACTGTCTGGACAGGAATCGAGTTAATGTATAAATACGTTATTTGTCAAGGAATTGTGTGTTTGTGGTTAATGTATTATCCGTGGTCACTCGGTTTTTACCCCGTCAAAGGTGTATGCACTCCGGGCCATCGAGGAAAAATGT